>WEKX01013698.1:146670-179281 GCA_013390025.1 Pitta sordida | reverse complement strand
AGCTATTTTTAGCTCTTCTACAGTGTCAAGACCTACGTTTCTTCAAAAGGGTCTCATGACCTTGGATTGTTTTCTCTTATAAACAATTATTCTGGATGTGTTTTGGCTGTTGTGTAAGAAGTGACTTTGTGAGCCATTTTCTTAGCATATCAGTGTTGTATTCATGAGGTCAGACTAACTTACATTATTCAGTAAATTGTCAAGCTTGTTCCTATAAAATATCTTTTTCTTTTAACGTTTTTTGAGGTTGAAGTTATCTTGAAACAGTATGACGAGCTCTATCTCAAAAATAAAGATATAGATGCAAGATTATTTCTGAATCACGATGAAACTCTACAGCCTGATGTCAGAGCATGGTAATATTTCCACTTACTTCCTTCATGTTACAATTGAAAATTTGAGTTTGTATTTCTTTCTGACCCCTTGTGTTATAAATGGAGATTTCTAGGTTTGTAGTTCAGCTAATGTATTTCTGGCATAACCAACCTTGCTTTACATTTTCACCTAAATAATTAAAAATTGTCTGACTGTGACTCTGCATACAATGATCTGGGAGCTCTGCTCTAAGAATTACTCTATGCAAAGCCATGACATCCAGGGAAAGCTGAGGAATTGTAAGGAGTAGGCAGAGGCTGTGTCATGGTAGTTGATTAGATGCGCTTGAGACAGCGTTAACGCTCTGATGCCAGGTGGCATGGAATGGCTTGGGACCTCACTTGGTCTCACTTGGGACCTTTTGACTTGGTCTCACTTGGTTTCACTTGGGACCTTCTCCTTCCTGAAAACAGATGGTGGCATTTGGAATGGTCCTCAGCCCATTCTGACTTCTGACCGTAACTCTCAAATTGGGAAATGGTAGTTTGCATGGGACAGCCGGTTTAGCAGAATAGTCGAGTACCTGTGCCCGGAGCTGCTGGGGTGAGCTCACAGGAGGGCCATGAAAATGGCACCTCTCCTCATGGAGGATGGATGAGAGTGTTGGGGTTGTCCAACCTGGAGAAAAGAAGGCTCCTGGGAGACCTTAGAGCAGGAGTCCAGTACCTAAAGGGATTCTATAATAAACGTGGGGGCAGACTTTTTAGCAGTGGCTCTTGTAATAGGATAAGGGGTAGTGTGGTTTTAAACTGAAAGAGGGTAGATTTAGTCTAGGTAGAAGGATTATTGTATTATGAGGATGGTAAAACACTGGCACAAGTTGCACAGAGAGGTAGTGGATGCCCCAGCCCTGCAAACATTTAGGGTGAGGTTGAGCAACCTGATATAGTTGAAGATGTCCTTGATTATTGCAGGGGTTTGGACTAGATGGGCCTTCCAACACCAAGTATTCTGTAATTGTCTGATTTCTTCTTTAGTTATGTGCTTAAATCCCAGTGATTCCTGACAATTCAAGATTCTCATAACTTGATGTGAGCTTACCACGTGAATCTGAATTTATCTGTGCTAGGAAAATACACTAATTTAAAATTGGGTTGAAAGGGAACTACCCAATATCATCTACATATGAATTCAGAGTTCTAGAAAAGCAAAAAGCTTAGAAGAAACCTTTGGAGGTCATCTAGTCTAACATCCTGCTGAAAGCAGATATTTTTTTGAATTTAAATGGTTTAAACAATTGGAGTGGTTGACATCTAGTTCTTCTAAAAATCTCATCCACAGTTATCTCTGGATTAATACGTCTTTTTAGGAAACATTAGGTTTTTTAATTACATTAGTTTTTCATAAATTTGTTTTCCATTTCTGTAGCTCACATTTGGAGAGGACACCACTGAAAAACAGTCAAGAAGAGGAAATTAATGTTATACTTCCACAGACTCCTGTTCGGTATGAGTTCTAAGGTGTTTTACCCTAGCTCTTGTATTTTCTGGCTTCCTTTTGTGATACCAAACTGTATATGCACACACATTTCTTCAGTGATCTTTGTTTTTTTAGTATTATTTTTTCTCTATGAGAAAATTTAGCATTTCAAATACTTACTTCTGGTATTTTTCCTGTATTGGGAAGACGAACATTGAAGAATGCCAACATGTTTTGTTCTATTGGGAAAATGGACAGATGTGTTAGAATCACAAAATCACAGAATTAGTAAGGTTAGACAAGACCATAGAGATCATAGAGTTCAACCTATCACCTGTTACTTAACCTGTTGTCATCCTGCTACCAAAACAGAAGCGTGGTATTGGAGATGGTTTGATCTACAACTAAATGCAGAAGAAACCTGCAAGCCTTAATTGAGTTAATGATAGGAAACAAGATTTGCTTGTACCATTTTTCCCTTGTGCCACATAACTTTTTGACAAAATCAGTGTGGTTTTCCCTGATGGTACTTAGAAATTCCAGGATACTCAGGAACCAATTCGCTTTGTGACTGCAATGACCTGTGCTATGTAGACAGAGAAGTGTCCTCACAGGTAGTCATCCTTAAGGTGTCGGTTTTAAAGAAATCAAATTGAATTTTTTTCTGCCCTTGATGTATACATGCCTTTCATTTTAACATGCTGTAGAGATGTTAAAGCATTGTACACTGTATTACTCCTTCAGTTTTCTCAAATGAGTAAAATTATTTCTGTTTTTATTAATACTTCTACAGTGGACATTGCTTGGGGAGGTAGGAATTGGGCTGAGGGCTTGTGCATCCACTATAAATCTACTTGATGCCATCTGCAGAAACTTCTCTAGCCAAAAGAGCAAAGTTCTGAAAAGCTTCTTTGTAAAAATAATGAAAGGAGACATGCAGCTGGGAACTATTGATCAGTATATGAAAGTCCTTTTAATTGCCTATGACTGTGAAAGGCTTTATTTGATTATCTTGTGCTCCCTTTTAGTCTTATGCTCCAAATCTTTAACGGGCAGTGATGGTTTTTAGCCACAGAGGAATCAGCTTGCCTTTTGGTTCCCAGACTCAATGTGTGATGTGAGGAACTAGATCATCTGTAACATCCAGTAATTAACAAGAAGGTCACTGACAGCAAATCCCATTTTTTACAAATATAGGTAATCACTGACACTTCTCAATTACAGTGGATAGAATTTAAATCCTCTAATGCTGTGAAAAGAGGCTTAATTGAAGTTCCTGACACAGAAGAAAGTTCTTGACATTAAGAAAGTCTGGCAGTACCAAGTTTCTGCATTGTTAAAAATTTGAAATGTGCTAAATCAACTTTGATCTTGAGAGGAAGTCCAGTGAGACATTCAGATTCTTTCCATCTACAGTTGGAATTTGCTCTGTGTTTTCCAAAACTCATGCCATTTAAGGCAGTTCCTGTTGAAGGCTTATGCACCTGCACTGATTTTGGTCTGCTAATTGTTTTTCATAAAGCCACAGAAGTGTCAGTAGATGGCAGCAAACCTTTAACGGCCAGCGGAGAGTGGAAGGTATATCATTAACCCTGACTTAAACAGAACCACTGTGAGATATGCTGAAAGCACCATCCTTATTAATTTGACTCTTGTTACAGTGTTGTATTTCTGGACTTAGTCACTTAGGTTCTGTTCTAAAGCTCCCTGAAACTGGAGAGTATCTAATAATTTTTATTAGTGGATTTGTATCTGGTCGGTTATATAGAAAATAGTAGATAAAATTGGTCTAAGTACTAATTCAGAGCACAGTGAGAATCCATTGTGTGTTTTAATTTTGTTTTTTTCCACTGTCCTTATGCTTTTCCTTATCATTAGTAGAGTTCCGGCAGAAGTCATTTTACCAAAGCCTTCTAGAAAGTAGTTTAAAGAAGGAGAATCTTTGCTTTGCTACAAAATGAACACATTTTTCTTCTTTTTGCACTTACCTGCCTGGTGATGTGAGCTGAATTGAGGTTAAATCACCAACCCTGGATGTGTTCAAGGGGAGGCTGGATGAGGTGCTGAGTGATATGATCTAGATGTAGAGGATAGGTTAGTTGGATTATAGGTTGGACTAGATGATCTTTAAGGTCCTTTCCAGCCTTATCTGTACTGTGATACTGTGATACTATAAATGGCACAGAAATTTAAAACAGGCAAACACACAACTCCGCCAAAAATCACAATGAAAAATCCAGAAAGTAACAATACTGTAGAAGAATCAAACTGTTTGGTAGGTGTTAAGAGAGAAATTAATACACTAACCCGTTCCTTTGGTTGTTAAAATTATTGCAATGCATAAGTAAACAATTATATTATTAGATAAAAAGTCATTATTAGAATTCACAATAGTTAACACAATGCAGTAGTTTCCCCTGATGAGTTATTTGATAACTGGAGTGAGAACTAACTTTTTTTTTTTTTTAAAATTGCTGTTCAATTTCTGGAAACTGTCAATCCAACCTTTAATGCTTAATATGCATTTTATTATATTTTTCCAGAGCAGCAATGAATAACATTCAGCAATTGATTATGATTTTAAACTCAGCACCTGATAAACCTTCAGATACACTCATCAAGTATTTCAATGTAAGTTACTACAAGGAAGATTTGTGAAAGATTCTTGGAATTATCACTCAAGTAAAATACACACCTATAGCTCTGATGCATGTGTTTTGGGAAGCTCCTTTAGAAAGCATTCTGTTTAACTGATGTGTACTGGAAGTTGTATGTGCTTTTTTCTTTTTGGTACTACATTAAATATTCAAATTCATTTATGTCTGTACTGAATGGAAAGAAGGAGTATAAAAAAAGTGAGATGATGATGTACTCCACTCTTTCAAATACTCCACTTTGTCCTAGTAAGTTGATTGAGAGATGTTACAAAGTGAAGTTGGACTAAATGATTAAAATGCCTTTGAAGTAAAATGTCTTTTCTCTACCTTCTCTTCCCTTACTTTGCTTCATGTGCCTTATTAGAATTGCACTGTGAATCCTCAGGAAAGTATCCTAAAAAGAGTAGAAAGTCTTGACCACATCTTCAAAAAGAAATTTGCTGAAGCAGTTGGACAGGGATGGGCTGAAATCGGCTCACAGGTAAGTAGCATTTGTTTCAAGTGTTAGTCATTTGAATTCTTTTAGAACTAGCTAATGTGAAACCTGATGTACTGTCTGTCCTTACTCAATGCAGATCATTCATAGTAAAATGTAACAATACTCTTTTCCAATTTTTTCTGAAGCGTTGTAAAGATGGTATTTAATTTCCTGCTACAGTAATATATAATGAGCAACAGGAATGTGTGCAAATATGTTGGAAATGGGAAAATTGATGGGCAAAATACGTTTAGTGAACCATCTATTTGCATTCATTAAGGTAACTGGCCTAAAACTGCAAAAGGTGACTCACTTGTAAAATCAGTAGGGCTTGTGCTTTCAACAAGGATTTTTGAAAATAAATCCAGCTAAGTTTGTGTTCAGCAGTCACCCCCCTGTCTGTCAACCCTGCTTTTTATCATATTAGCTGGGAATCAATATGAACACAGTTTATGTTGTAATGCTTGGTTAAGTCTTCACGTGGTTGGGGTAGTTACACGTTTTAGTACTTGGAGGCATCTTCAGTGTTATTGACGAATGGAACTGGGGACAATAACTTCCTTATACGTGGTGGCTTTTTCAAAAACCAGACGTGTTCTGGATTGTTAAAACACAAGACTCTGCCTGTTGTAGTCTTTTAAAACGTCTTGTAACTTCTTGAATTTTTTCTTCTGACAGAGATACAAGCTTGGCGTGCGTCTCTATTACAGGGTAATGGAGTCTATGCTGAAGTCGGTAAGTTCAGTACAGGTAGCTTAGTATTGCAGTGCATTAAGAAATACTAAGAATATTTACAAGTTCGGTCTGATTTACATATTTCAGGAGGAAGAGCGCCTTTCAGTGCAGAATTTCAGGTACTTGCCTCTAACTTGTTATTGGAGTGTGCTGTTTTAGTCTTCGGACAAGTATTAATAACTTCCTTTCTCCTTAGCACACTTCTGAATAATGACATCTTCCACACATCTCTTCTGGCCTGTGCTGTTGAGGTTGTCATTGCTACATATGGCAGTAAGTTAAATCTAAAGTCCTAAATATAATTGTTGTTTATTGATAATTATTGCCGTCTTTTCTAATATGTAAAATAGAATATATAGCTAAAAACCGCAAACTGCCTCACAGAAATGTCTGAAGTAGCCATGATTCAATAAATACAAAGAAGAAAAAACATTAAAAGTGAAAGAATGTAGTGCTTGTCATAATTTTAGTCTATTGTCCCTTCAGGAAATGCTTCACCAAGTGATGGTACCACTGCCGAAACAGACTTGTCTTTCCCATGGATTCTCAATGTGTTTGATTTAAAAGCTTTTCACTTCTACAAGGTGATAGAAAGCTTTATTAAGGCAGAGCCAAGCCTAACACAGGAAATGATAAAGCATCTAGAACGTTGTGAACATCGAATTATGGAGTCTCTTGCTTGGCAATCTGTAAGTAATACTTTAAACTAGTATTTGCCCTTGTATAATATGCTTACCTGGAAAAAAGAAATCACATCCAGTTCCATAAATAAGTTGTGGTCTTGCAGGGATTTATTTCTAGAAAAATAAATTACAGGAGCAGAACAAGATTAGTTTTGCCATGTCTGCAGGTTTTGGAAAAAAATTTATCAGAGGAAGAAGTTGACCTAGTGCTGCTGATTTACATGGTTATAAACCAACATCATCTTACTAGTCTGGCATCAGTCATAAGGGTTATCCTTAAACAGTGTTTTGGTACCGAAGACAAGGCAATATATTCTATGCTTTTATTTGAAAGTTTATTTTTATCCAGTTGGCAATAAGGCTTTAGTTCTGGGCATTTGTTCTGGGCAATTGTTTCACATTGTCCTGGGTAATTGTTTCACATTGTCCTTTGTGCTTCAGTCACCTCAGTACGTATTTTTGGATGCCATTAAAATAAAATGCTGGGAGGTTGGGTTTTTTTAGGCTGGATTTCAGTAAATCGAACATTGTTTCTTTATTAGTTGGTACTTATAAACCAGAAATATCCTATTTATGTCACAAAACAGGAGACTATAGAGATTGGTAATTCTGACCAGACATATATAAAGCAACCCATATATGGTATGCCATTGCTAATGGAATAGTTTAATCATGAAGTGAGTCTTCTTTTCAGGGTAATCTGCATTTGGTTTATGTATGACTTGAGAGTGTAAAGTTAACAATTTTCTAGCATGAGTGATAGTTGGGAGAGGCCCAATTAGCACAGGAGAAGCATGCTGGCCTCAAAGTAGTATGGAAGTAATTGCTTTGATTCAGGGTGAATCTAGTGAACTGTCTTGTGCCAGCCAGCCCTTGTCACTTGATTTTCCTCGCTGACAAAATCAGTGGGCACATGTGGCTTTCTGAATATGCCCTGTTATGAAGATGAGCTTTCTGCTGGGGGAGCGAAGACTAGTTTCACACTCATCACTCTGACACAGGTACGCGTCCCAGGGTTTCTGGTGCAGTGCTACAGCTGCTGTACCAGAGTGTGAATTTTTTTCCCCGTAAGGTCGTTGTGTGTTTGATGTCTTGGAAAATGCACATTGCTTCTCCTTTGCTGTGTCAGTTTCCTCATGGCTTTGCTGTTCTTTGAATAAGACAGCACTTGAGGCTGAGTGCCTTTCATCAGAGCCTACAGAAACAGGGAGGAGGCAGTATTTTAAGAAACTTTCAGACAATGTAAAACGTGCTTGTTTGAGAAGTATAACCTTCAAAGGACAACAGACAGAGGTACAGATACCCAGGTTTGACTCTCTAAAAGGAGAAGTGGCTCCTGCTACCTTCTACAAATCAGTTTGAAGCCAGCTTACTGATCAGCAGTGTCATATCTGCCAGTTTCTGCACATTAATTCAAGCACCTGGGCTTTCAGACTGGAAGTCCGAAGAATTGTGTTTTCAAAACAGATGGGTGTTGTAGGCTTTTGTGAAGCAAATTATAATGTCAACAACAAGCACAGGTTTATTTGGTTTTTTAAGTGCTCTTCTTGAACTTCCAGATGCAAATGTTGGTACTGTTTTGGGGTGGCTTATATAGCTGATTCAAGTATTAATAGCATGGAATAGTTCAGTTGGAAGGGACCTGCAGTGATCATCTAGTGCCAGAGAAACAAGTGGAGTGGAGCCCAGTGAAGGGGGTGAAAAGAAATGTGCAAGACATGTATCCAAGGGCCTGGCTGCTTCCTTGATGTATCTGTCATGTCTCACCTGAGTCTTCCCAAGCTCAGGACAGTGAGTGTCTCCTACTGTTGGAGGCTTGGCACTTGAGGGCACAACAGGTTTTCCTCAAAAGCCAAGGGCAGTTGTGACAGCCGGGACAGGCACCCCAAGATTCTGTGCTGGCCTCCATTGCCTTCTCTGGCTACCCATGAGGGAAGGGCTGTGATTTGTAAACAGCATAGTGTTTAGTGGTGGCTTTACACTAAATGCCTTTCTAAGTCCTTTGGTCATTGCAGCAAAGGACTTGAGGCCCCACATAGAAACATAGAGGCATGTCTCCCCTAGTGCAGAAAATCCACCCCATCCTCACATTTAAATATTGGCTGGCTTTGTCTGAAAATGCTTAACTTTATTAGAAACAGGAGAAAATGCTTCCACAGCTGATTTAGGAGTCTGTTGAGGTGTCTTAGAAAGTCTCTGCTAGTGAACAAAGGAATAATTTACCACATTCTGCAGTTCTTTACCTGGATATTGTTTCTGTCTAATGGTGTACAAGTTGTACAAGTGTCTGCTTGATTAGCAATTCTCTCAGGAGTAGGCAGGCAATTAGAGAAGTGTGGTTCATACCAGTAAATACCACTTAAACTCCAAACACTTGATAAAGAAGGAGAAAAGCTACATGCCTTCTTACTTATAAAGAATATCTCACAGTACGTCTTTGCTTTGAGTTAATTTTACACAGTACTGGATAGGCTAGATAAGATGGACTCTCAAGTAGGTTTAAGTTTCCTCATATGGTTAGAGGAAAAACATATTTTTACATATAGATTTTTTTTTTTAAGTGTTAAAATGAAGAAGAAAAGCATGGAATGAGTAAAGCTTATGCAAAATGAAAAAAACTCTAGCTTGGTAAATAAGAATTGAAACTACTGAAAAATATTTATTTACAAATATTTGTGTAGTGCAACTATGATTCTCCTGCTTATTTACCATGTGTTTTTGTTTAGTTGTAGTATCTTCCGTCCTCTCAGGTAATGCATTTCGTTACAAGGCTTATCTGCTCTTTGGAGAGTCAGGTCTGTATTTATCCAGTCTTTACTCATTCTCCTGACTGCTTTACGAAGGGAGATTTCAGTAAGATTTAAAGGGATTGAGCAATTTAATACAGAATAACTTGAATTTGTTGTAATTTTACTTGTCACAAAGCTTTTGTGAGGAACAAGGCCTTCCATAATTTCTCTGAAGAAAACTCGTAAGTGCATCTGCCTTTTATCTGACTTTGGAAACTGTATCAAATGAATGGTACATTTCTTACTGGTATCTGAAGATAATACTCCTTAGTAATTGTGAATATGTTTATTGCTTTTGCATAGCTGGCTGATTTAGTCATCTGTGCTTTAGGAGGAAGGAAATGAAACTTTTCTGGGTCATCCTTTCTTTTAAGTAAAAAAAAAACAAACAAAAAAAAGCAGCCAGACAAAGCGTGGAAAACAGCTGAAGGTTCTTCTCAATAATTCTTGATTTTAAAAAGGGGAAAGTACATACTGACTAAATCATGTGAAAAGTACTTCCTTTTCCTTAAATCTTTATTGAACGTTGGAAAGAGAAGCCCCATTTACCCACTCAAGTATTTACCAGTGATGTTGTGATGTTTCCAGGTGCAGATTATGTGGGGATGAGAGGGAGCTGGGGTTGTTTAGCCAGGAGGCTCAGGGGTGACCTTACTGCTGTCTGTAACTGTCTTTTCCATAATTCTGTCAAATCCATCTTTCTTGTGACTAACCAAAAAAGTAATTGTTTTGGAGATCTCAAATTAAGGTTGTGTGAATAAATTCCGGATGGTCTGAATTTTCCTTTTAGAGAAACCCCTGTCAAGTGCCATGTCACATCCTTGATTCAAGTGTCACTGTTAGCTGCACTGTGTTAGGAATAACCAAGGAAGAGCACGTTTTCAGTGCAAGTAAACTGAACACAGTCTTTCAGTTTTCAATTCATTTTTGAGTGAAATATCTGTAATATCTGAAATGCATTTGTGACTCAAGTTTTGGGGTTTGTGTTGGGGTTTTTTTGTTTTTTTTTTCTTTGTGTCATTCAAGAAAGTAAAAGCCTATGGAGTATCTTTGTTATCTGTATCAGCAAAGCAATTTTGCTGTATTTCCCTGCCTCTCAGCATCCATTCTGCTCACAAACTCTGAATGGGGAGGAACAAAGCAAGGCATTACATTTTTCATGCTGCTTCTTAGAGAACACACATCCTGCAAATGCCCTTTCAGATGTACAGTAGGTGAAAAGTGTTGAGCGTACACACATCACATTTAGCATACTTACATAATTTGGACCATGCTACAGAATACTCTTTCTTCAAGCCAGCTTTTGATGAGCCAGACTCAAGATGTTTGAAGCCCTTCTGCTCTGTCAGGGTTCAGCTGCCCAGTACTGGGGTAGTGAAAGGATCTTGTTCTTCTGCGCTGGGGTTGCGGGCCAACCACAACCTTATATAAGATATAAAGGTAAAAAATATAAAGGTATAAAGGTAATTCATGCCAACCCGTTAAGGTGTATTAGAGAAAGAAGCATTCCCCATGTTCATGGTTAGCTCTACGGATGGTAGAATGTTCTGTTAACTTTCTTGTTAACTGTTGTTAAGTTTCTTTTTAACTCATCCGCTTGAGGAGTCATGGAGCTGTAGTTTTAGGAGGTTATGTGGTACCCTTTGCTGTTTGTAGGAATGAGGTCAGCTGCATCATCACCTGCAACCCCACAACAGCCCAGAACAGAAGGAGGAAGTTCATTGTGGCAGGCTTAATGGAGTTCACTGGCAGCCTGATTTGGTCTGCTATCTTCATCTGTCCTTTTCATGTTTGTTTTTGTGTGAGTAACAAACAGGTGTTGAACCAAAGCAGCGCGCTGCACTGCAGTTGTTGATGCTGTAGCCTTCTTTGGCTGAGTTGCTCTTTAACACTTGCTGGCCTAATTTCAAATGAGAGATGAACACCAATATTGATGCATGTTGTGATTTAGAGCTGTGATGTGTTTTGGAGTTTTAATGACAGAAGCAAGATAGAGATGGGTCTACAAAGTTACTTCTCTTAGTGGTTAAAATACAATCAGCAGTAGACAAGTGCACTTTGCTTTTAGAACATCTTCCATGTAGCAGTGCCTAAACTGTGTTCCATACTGCTTCTCCTTTATTAGCTGCTTCTTCTCTGTGGTTTCTACTGTCAATTCAACACTTGCAATGAAATCTACAATACTGTTTTCAAGAAGTATTTGTTGACTAACTATGTAGTTAATGTTTATACTTAGATACCTCATCCCACACCAAAGACTTCTGTTGGTTGTAAATTATGCAGCTTATTATGGCAGAAATGCCTTCCTGGTTAAAACCTTGTATTCCCAAAGAATACATTATTGCATTAATGTGACAAACTCACTGAGCTGGAATAACCTACTATGATGACCTACTTTGATCATGTGATGAGGAGAAAAATATTAAATAGCTATGCTTAAGATTTGCGTGAAAAGGGTTAGATAAATCCAGGTCAGGGTAAAGCTGTCGGCAATTACAGGTCAGCAAGTGCTCCTTAGTACTTTGGTGTAGTAGAGGCTTAACTATGTAGCTTCCTAGTCTTTGGTTGTACAAAGACACAGTTATTGTAGAGCTCACTGTACTCAAGTGCTTAGTGCTTATTTCCCTGGATGCAGTGTACAATTTGAAATTAGGCTTCTGTGTTCCTTGTAAGGAGGAACTGAGCATCTAGGAAAGGGAGTTAGTGTGTTCTCTTGTACTGTGTATCCTTCTCATTAGTGGTTTGTTACGTTTGCCTGAAATTGTGCAGTTCTTCTGGAGGTAGGTGTCTACATGCAGTTTGAAGACCTTTGATTTCAAGATTTTAAGTAATTCCTTTCAAAACAGAAAGAAGGCCAAATAAGGCCGGGCAGCAAGGGCTGGGTGTCTGGGGGATAGTCTGTACTACTGCTTTTAAAGAGTCAATAGTTCGGGCTTGAGTATTGCCCCACACTAGTGATTGTCATGTCGTCAGTGGTGTTTAGTTGATACTGTGTTCCCTGGACTGTTCTGGCATTTGTCAGCTCTCCTCTGGATAATGCCTAGGCAAGATTTGGGGCATGCATGATGCAGCTCAGGAACTATTTTCAACTGCTAGTAGGGATTAGCAGTGAAGAATATTTAGTGCTGGTGCATGTGGGTGCAAGCTGTGCATTGTCACTTGCCCTTGAGGCCTTAGGACAGGCTGTGGCTCGTTGTGTTACCAGCCACAGATGTAGTCGTGGGTTCAACCACAAGTAACTCCAGTGCTGCCAAATGAGTCACGCATTGCTGCACTGTCTTTCCTTTAGACTCCAGGTCTCGTACGTGTTTCTGCACAGCAGCTGGTTTCTCTTGAAGAGCTCATCTGTGTCAGACATAGTCCTTTTGTACCTACTAAATTTTGCCTTTCCTCAGATATAGGAATACCTGACTTGTGACACCCCTAGGCTCAAAAAAAATGTTTGGTGTATCCAGGATGACAACATTTTCAAGCATGCTCCCTGGCAGGATGCAAATTATTTAGGGAGCTTCACTGGTGTAAAGACAGGCACTTCAGTAACTGCAGGCAGCAGATTGATCTCGCAGATGTCACTCATTTCCAGTGGTCTCCTGGATTTTAGGCACCTAGTATCTTGTCTCAGCTTGAAAGCTGCAGTGGATTTAACCTTCAGAAAGGAACTGAGAACATATTTGAGGTTTTTCTGTCTGTACATACATACTAAATATATTTCTGCTTGCATCATGGGTGTGTTCCAGAAGCATGTGAGATGAGAGAGAGGTCGCTAGCAGCACTACTGCTCAGCGTGATATTGCTAAAAGATCATACTCATTCTGGTGCATGTGCTTTTTAAATTTTTTTTTTTTTAAGGTAATGACATTGCAGTTGTTAGAATTATGGCTGGAAAAGCTTCTATGATTTTGCCTTTATCATTCAGGAGCATACTCTTAGAAGTCTGTAAGATGATTGCTTTTTTGGATATTTGTGAATATACCGTATATTGTAATGTATTTATGTTTATAGGCTTTTTAATTTTGGGCATATGTATACATACAGAGTGTTTAATAAATGCTTAAATGGAATATGCAAGAGTGTTTCTCCTGTGCCTTTGTGCCTTTTTAATACTCCTAAAGAGTTTCCTTTTATAGAAATTGTGCGGTGCGTTTTGAGGCTTGAAACTTTTATCTGCCTGAACAGCTGAAGGCAAACTGAAAAACCAGGAAGAATAGCGAATGCTAGTCTTCACTGTCTGCACGATCAATTTTCAAATCTTCCTTGCCACTCCTGTTTGTCATGAAGATGAGTCAAGCTGTTAGTTGTGCTTGGGTGTTACCATCTGAACAAATCCTCTAGGCTACTGGAAGAGAAACCAGAGCACGTAAAGCTGAGGTCCTGTGTTTCCTGCTTTTGTCTGTGTTTACAGTGTGTTCACTTCTTGGTAGGCACTCAATAAGTGTACAAAACACTCACCAGGACTGTAAGATATTGGTTACATTAGCACAGTGTTAGCGGGTTTATCTGTTGCAGGTATAGCTAGTCAGCCCAACCCTTAAGATGCTCTTTTGGTTCAAGTACAAACATGACCACAGAGATTACCTAAGACACAGCAGCTATGCAGAGTTTTCATCCTGTGAAATTTAGATGCCATTCTTGATTAAGAATTTAAGCTTTTCCCAACTTTATCTACTGCTTTAAAGTACAAAGTTTCTCTTATTTAGGGGTGTATGAGTCCTACTTCAATAACTTCAATATATTATAACTTAGAAGTTCCTTCTGTACTTGAGACAGCTGCACTTCCAAAAAGTAATTAATTCTATTAAGTTTAAACAGGTATTTTACAGTGGGATTATTCGCTTTTCCTAACCGTAGAGAGCATCTGTCTCAGTGACAAACCCAAACTAGATCTGTAATGTTTGTCTCTTAGGGTTAGTAGAAGTGAGTCACATGCTTAATTCTGGTTTTCATAGCTGCGTTTCCCCTTCCTTTCAACAAGAAGGGGATATAGCAAGGCAGTTGTGTAATTATGCCTGGTCTTGCTTTAGGTGGCTACTTGGGCTATATATGCTGCTTATAGTCATTGTTATGTTTTCTGTTCACATGAAGGTCATGTATAGTTACCAGCATAGCTACAGAAGCAGAGTCTGTATCAGGATCTCTCTGGTTATAGATTTACAGCTGTAGCAGGCAATTGGGGTTTATAGGTTGTGTGCAGTGGAGCTGCCAGCTCTGTTGATGCAGTATAAAGACATCTTGCCCGTCTCTACACCAGTCCCAAGTACAGAGTTAGTCACAGAAATAAGTTTGCGTTAACATGATACACTTTTCTTTAGCCTTTTTTTGCCTTAAGGTTGCCTTGTCTATAAGTAACATTTTAACAGAAAATGGAAAAAGACTTTTCTCAGAGCAATTGCTTTTCAAGTTGGTCATACCACAGCTGCAGGACTTTTATTTTAGTCCTACTATGTTTCTAGGTAGCTTGTACTTCAGCTTTTCATCCTGCAGCATTGCAGTAGCTGCATTGTAAATACTTGGTAGGACTATTTAAGGGTTGCCTGTGAGGGAGGAATGTATTAGAATCCAGAGAGATCTATTTGCAGTTCTTTAGTTTTGTAAAATCTTACTGAATTGCAGCAAATTTGATGCAGCTGGCTTCTTAAATACGAAAGTAAATAATGCTTGAATAAAATTCTGCGACCGTGTTCCTGCTGCTTCTTCCTTGAATGGGATTATGGTCTCCCACTTTGTAGTCTTATAAATTTTGGTGGGGAAACAAAAATGGTGAAATGGATAGAAAAAAGTTTTGATTTGTTTGGTGAGGGGGTTTGGCTATTTTTTTTGTTTCTTGGTTGGTTTGGTTTAGCTTGAGTTGGGTTGGGGTTTTTTTGTCATGCTTATTTTACCTGATCCACAGTCCTGAATACATAACTGTCATATGCTTTTGTTCCTCTTTCTGAATTTATTGCTATGTTATTTGAGCCATTCCATTGCTAACCTTTCTATGGAAGATAAAATTAACGTCAGTTAAGAAGCAAAGTAGATGCCAAACAAACATTCTAATGTGGAGATTTGGGTTTTTTCCCAGCTGTATGCTCAATTTTCAAGCTCTTACGGGGCTAACAGTATCATGTCAAACTCAAACTGTCAAATTATGTGTCATTGGAAGCAAGATTTTGTGTCTCTGCTTGCTACATTTTCTGTTATTGCATGCATAAATGCATGGGGTTTGTTTTTGTTTTCTTGTACATAAAAGTGCTTTTTTGCCTGCTTCTATAGTGTATAAATATATAGTATTTCAGTTATATGTTTGTGTCACTGAGGGTATGTCCTACAGTAATTTTCCAGTGATAAAAAGTTCTTGTCAGGTCCCTCTCTTTAGGGATCCCTCTCTTTAGAGCTGTTGAGTAGGCACAATGTTCACCCTTCTCCGGAAATGTAATCCCTCTAGGTTTTGTTGAAGTTTTTCATTTGGGTTGGATTTGGGTGTCAGAATTGCTTAGGCACAGGCTGTTAAGTGCCTATGTTATAGCTGAATATGGAGCCAGTAATCTCTGGACCCATGTACCAGGTGTTCGCCTGAACATTTGAGCAGAGACTGAGTTAGACTCAGCCTAGTCTGAACTTGGCTTGGTAAGCACTTGGAGTGTCAGTACCTTGTCATTTCCATTTGTTGGCAGTTTCACAGGTTATTCCGAGTTGGAAGGGACCCACAAGGATCATCTAGTCCAACTCCCAAGTGAGCGCCCACCCAGGGATCGAACCCACAACCCTGGAGCCTTAGCTTGCCCCGACCAGAGCCTATGCATGGCATGCTCTATCTGTGCCTGTTGTATCTTCCAGCAGCTTGGAGGAATTCACAGATCTTATCTGGACAGCAGTAGGTCTGACTTTTTTTTTTTTTTTCATTTGTCATGCATGAGAGCACGTGGAGTACAACATGAGCCGGCAGTATATGTGGTAAACTTTGTTTCACACATCAGAAGTGTGAAATAATTTAAGCAAACAAGTAGACCAGCAGTTTTTGGATTTGACTTCATGAATGAAACATATTTTTCATTAGGTCCAGAAAGACAGATACGTATTTTGGTACTTGCTTCGTTTTTTTCCCATGCTTTGCTCTATACTTAACTAATATCTCCATTAAGAAATATATGCAATGTCGTGGATACTTTTTTCATTATTTTTTAAAAGCATCAAAGATTTTTTGTAGATGCTTTCAACTTTAGTTAAGTGTAGTTCTTAGTGCTGTGAAGAATGACAAATTTTTTGTAATCCAGTATCACTCCTTAGTTGACCTGGAATGTCTTCAGTTGTTATTACATTAACAGTTGCTTTTAGGAAGTGCTTACCAGGACGAACTTCCAAAAAGTGGCATGATTTTCCCGAAGGGTGAAGACTTGCAACTTATATGTACAATTGATTTCCTTTCATAAAGCAGCAGTATTTGAAGAATTCATCTGAAAAGCAGAGGAGTTAACGTAAACACAGTTCCTTTCATGTGAGATAGGCTTAATATTATTCCCAAGATAATAACATCAATTTTGTGTGCCTCCTGTTGCTACCATTGTTATTTAAGAATGTTTAAGTCAGGAACTCACTGTTGAAACAAGGTAGAGTTAGGTCAAATCTTAAAACTGAATGTGTGGAAAAATGCTGGTTTTATCTCCCCATAAAACAATAAGAACTTCTTGCTAGAGGCCTGCCTTTGTCACTGCTTGTGATTTGATTCTCAAGTTTAAACTGTACAGAACTTATCCCTTCTTAATGCCAGACAGCTTTTAGTTCTGTTAGAACTATAATGGGCAGACTGTTTCTTAAATAGAACAAAAAATTATTTAAAATCTAAATTCTCAGCTCTGGAATTTTTAGTTTTACAACCAAGTGGTGAGCTTTATAGAAGACCAGAAGATAGGTAAAGGGTACTTTTTCTTTATTTTAATTTTGTGGTAAGTTCAGTTTTCTTACAGGAAGAACTAGATTTACTTTATAAACAACTCTATAACAGGAACTAGTTGGGGGGGAGTGCTGATAAATATGAAAGGCTTCAGTGTCAAAGCAGAATTACTCCATTAGAACAAAGTTCTCCATCTAACTTCTTGCAGAAGTATTAGACTGTGCACACTTGGCCTTTTGATTTTGCATTCATCTTAAATGAGTTCTATGAGTATGTTGTGTAAATGTGCTAAAGCAGTGCTAGTCAGTTATGTTTGTGTGATGTTTTCAACAATCTGTTAATTGGTAACGAATTCAGCCCAGGCATTTTTATCTTGTAGATTTAGAATCATTCTGATTTACATTTTGCCTTAGCTTTTGAAATGTAACCTTTATTTTTGTCAGTGGTACTCAAATGCCAGAAACCCTGAGGTCTAAATGCTACTAGTCTGGCAAAAAAGGGAACTTACCAGGATTTACAGGTCTGCCTAGGTGCAAGAACCTTATAATACTGTATTTACTGCTGGAAAAGTATGAGCAAATTGCTCTTCATTGATAAAACTCCTAGAAAATAACTTGAAAGAATAAATAAGGTGAGAGTATACTGTGCTTCAGTGGGATTTTCAAGATTACCAGTCTCAAAGAGAACCTCACCGAGTTCTCTGCAATTTTAGCCGAGTTCTTTGTGTAACTTTAAAATTCTCATCTTTGGTGAGATGACTTGCAGTGGAAAGTCACTTTCTCATTTGCAAGATATGATGGAAGACTGTCTAATCATGAATGCTATTGATAGACTGACTGACAGTCTAGTGCACCCTGCCTCTTTCAAAAGAAATGGGGGAGCAGTGATGAAACTAGTAGATATGAAATAAAATGATGTTCGGGTTTCTTACTTTTATTCCCCCTACACATGTGCTCAAAATGTGAACTTTTTACTGCTGTGGATGTGAAAAACTTTACACATGATTGAAGGAAGGCGGGACAATCTCCCAGAAGAAAAATTTTTAGTGTTGCTGAACACACAAATTCTTCTCACCCTGAAAGTCCTGAGGTACGACTGGTGAGGTGGGACTGCACTAGAGAGAGTCTTGTGTGCCTTTCCTACTATGTTTTATCTTTTTCCCCAGGCATCCAGCTTTGGCTGGTGTTGGAGGCAGGATTACCTGAATGTTTGGAGTTTGATCCAGTACAGCCATTCTTATCTTCTACCTAGTCTAAAGAGCTCTTTTTCAATCTTTGCGTTTCTGTGACTGAGATTCCTTCCTTAAGAAACAAAAGCACAGAGG
Organism: Pitta sordida; assembly: GCA_013390025.1. Taxonomy (NCBI): domain Eukaryota; kingdom Metazoa; phylum Chordata; class Aves; order Passeriformes; family Pittidae; genus Pitta; species Pitta sordida. The sequence goes on along the minus strand of WEKX01013698.1, from coordinate 160,951 downwards.
TTGATTCCTGTTAAGGAAGTAAACCTCCCTGAAGTATCTTCTAAGGGTTTTTTTTAATGCACTTTTAGATGAGAAATATAAAGACTTAAGTTGATATTTCTTTTGATGTCAAAGACATGTATACTGTTCTTGAGAAAGCCAGAAATAAAAATTTCAGGTTGAAGATAGAAAGTATAATGGGATATCTTTTGATTTTGAAGTAATGATGTGTTGAGGTAAATCTGAGGTGTTTATAATAAGTTCTTTTTGCTTGAAAGTGCAGTGTAATTTAGTAGTTATCAGTGTCTACCTTGATTTAGATCAAAACCATGCTTGCAATCATTTAAATTTGCCCTGGTTTCATCTTTATAATAAGTGTGTATTTTTTTCAGAAAGCACACTGCAAAGAAGAGTTTTGTAAGTGTTGATTCTAAAACTGAACTTCTAATGCCCCTTGTGTAGGCATATGAGTAAAAATAATGCATTTTTAGGAAGTTACAACCCATTCAGCTCCTCAGGAGCTATGAGAATATAAACCTTTTTTATTTGAGATACGTTGGCATGACTTAAGAGCCTGGTTCTTCGTCTGAAGCATAACTATTCATCTAGATTTTGATTTTAAATTTTGGCATAAGACCTTACTAGAGAGAGAGAAGAGTTGGTACCAAAGGCAGGAGCAGAGGGAGGAAGGGCATCTGTTGAGGAATGTGCCAGTGGAAACATTGCTCCATATACAGCTCTCCAGGTTAATCTTGTTGCAGAACCAGAAAAGGTGGAGAAAACCTCATCCAATTCTAAACAGCTACTACCTTGGCTTTGTATCAGCTTGTTGTGGGAGGTACAGGTTCACTCCTCTTCAGTGTCAGTCAATTTTTCAAGTAATGATCTTATTCTCAAAGTTGTAGAAAATGCTGTTGGTTTTTGTTAGGGTATTTGGGGGTGTACTCTTCTTCATTTATGCTCCTCCCCCCCCTCCCCCCTCCTTTCCCCATGGAACACTGAAGTAACTAATAATAAAAAATACTAGGTTTCCTCAAATAGTTTCAGGTCTATTAACTGGTTGGAAAGCTATTGTACTGTGTTTCACTGTGCTGTTGCAAAAAGAAGAAGCTGCTACCCTGGAGAGTGAGTGCAAAGCAGAAAGAACTACTGTCTGTGGTTCTCTAGGCTATACTTGAGCTAATACACCAAGGAAGTCTGGTTTAAAGGGGAGTACTCATGCATGTGATTTTAGCTGCTTGTTCTGCTTTTAAGTCAATGTTTTTTTTTAGTTTATTTTTTTTCCCCTTGCAGTTTTGTAATCTTGGAATGAGTAGCTTCTCTTTACCAGGGTGAGGCTCTGGAGTGCTCTTTGCTGTAGTGCACAGGTGTTGCTGGGGAAGTTATCATTCAACTGAGCAACAGCTTGGACAAAATCCATGGGAGTAGTAGCCTCAGAACATAGCCCAGGATGACATGAAGGGCTTTTGTCTCAGTCTTGAAAAGGGAGTCTAATATTAAACAGTCTCTTTAGAAGAAGATGCACTGAGACGTTAAGAGATGCATGTCTGGTTCTGAACTTTGGATTTGTCAGTGTCATATAGAAAAGATACAGAATTTCTGCTCTGTACTGGGGGTTTTGTTCATTTTTCTGAAGTCAGATACGAATCAAGAATTTAGGATTCCCAATGAAGATAATTGCTTATTTTCAGATATTGTGCAGATGTTTGTGATGTGCTCATACTATTTGAATATTCCTTTTGTACATTGTGTGGATAAAGATTGAAAATGCTGTTAAATTTAAAATTCTATCACTGCTGGTTTCTAACAGTCTTTAAGTTACTCAGTTTCCCAGTGGTAGGAGGCAATGTACAAATGATTTATAACAATTAAACAAAATCTTTGCAAAGTGAAGTAAACTCAGCCAGATAACATATCAAATGCTCTGACAGCTCAATATGCATTTTCTCCAACATAGATTCACACTTCTGTAGACAGTCCAAAAGTAAAAATGCTTCAGTGCTGTGTCTGTGTTTAGGACGGCTGACTGTTCTAAATCTAAAGTGCAAGTTCATGTAAACTCAGTTCTTATTTTTGACTCCATTTTTTGGGGGGAGGAAAAAACAACACTTACTTCTACTGTTTAAATTTTGTTTTATTTTACAGTGATGTTAAATTAATTTTGAGGAAAATGTACACAGTCTTTTAATAGCTTGGAAACATACAGCAAGATGGTTTAAAGCATTTTTTTCTATATATTCTTGTTTGTAATATATAGATTCCTCCTTTTAAATGCTCTTGACTTTTCAAAGTGTCTCAATTAATTTCATTTTTCACCCCAAGTACTCAACGTTTATACTTTTTGAAGTTTGAAAGAAAAATAGCATTTGAAATTTTAAATGCTCATGTTAAAACTGCGTGTTTCTGGGACAAAAATTGAGAGGAAGTTGCACTCTAAAAATAATTGCCAACTAGAAATGAACACATGCATCAACTCAAATATTTCTTTCAGGAAACTATTCAGTGTCCCATAAAGAAATTCAAGACACAAAGGTAATCTTTTTCTAAGAAATTGCTACTTTGAGATCAAATTAACTTATTCAGAGGATGTTATTTTCCTCATGTTGAGTTGAAGAACTGACAAAAGAGCTTAGTAAAGCAGTACTGTACCTCAAGCACTGACTTCAGTCATCAGAAATTACTTTGTTTTAATTACACAGGCATCTGAGACAGAGGTGAAAAGAAAAACCAGTTTGTCTGAGTCATTTCCAAATGCTCTAAACTACCAGAAGACTTAATTGCTTTATGGGGGCCAGGCTTGTGGAGAGACCATATATTTTTATCAGATAAACCTGGGAGAAACAAAGTTCTTGTAACCCGTGGATTAAAGCCTTCTATGAAGTAACGTGCCCTAAGGAGGTAGGTGCAGGGAAAAACACAGGAGGGGGGCGTGAGAGAGAGAAGAGGAAACTGAAGCAGGCACAGTAGCTGAAGTGATGTGATAATATGAGGCAATTTTCCTCAGTGGGTCATGCAGTGTAAAGCAGGTAGCTTCACCTCCATCCTCACTAACTTGGAAACTGATACCATTATTAAAAATGGGCAGTTGTTTTAACTTCAGGGGAAAAAAAACCCAACATACTTTTTAATTTGTGTTTGACTTGACAAACAGAAATGGACTTTTGAGTTTGCATTAGGTGAACCAAAGTCCAAAGAATAACATACAATCTGTCAGAACAGGCCTTTGACATAAATTCTTAAAATACTCTCTGTGTGCTGTTACACTTAACAGTTTTACAGTCTTCTGATAAGCTTCTCAGATGTGAAGGAAGCGTAACATTTACATATCAGAACGTATGTCCACAGTTGCAGAAATGTGCGGGCTTGTAATTCCAGTCTAGTCCCAGTAGTCTTTTAGTATAATTTATATTGTAGAGTCACTGTCAAATATTTTCATTTTTATGGTCTGAAGGCTGTGTTGAATGAAGTTTTCTGAAACTGGCCTTTCAGAGAATCTGACATCCCGTGATCTAGTGGACCGATTCTTCTTTATTGAATTTTGAATAGTATCTGATGTGAAGTAGTAGACTATAGGGTCAAAACAGCAGTTTGAAACAGCGATGCACAGAGTGATGGGGTACATAGTCCTGACTGCAGTTACCACTGAGCAATTAATCCAGGTCTGTGTTCTCATAAGGGAGTAAAGGATTAAAGTAATGTTATAAGGCACAAAGCAAAAGCAGAATATCACCAAGTGGACAAAAATCATTTTTAGTACCTTTTCCTTGCTTACTTTATTCCGGCTTAATGTAAGTGGTTTATTCAAGGTCCGTAGGACCATAGTGGAGCAGGTCATGTTCAAGATGAGTGGAATAAAAAAGCCAACTGTTTCAATGAAGATAACTATCCGGGAGAGGTAGGTTTTCCATGTGTCCTCTGAAAAGTTTTCAAAGCATGTGTTTTGTTCAGTATCATTACGGCGATTTATAGACTGGAAAAAGCTTGCTGGTGTGCTGCCTGCTAACACAGTTATCCATACTGCGACACAGACAATTTTTGCATTCCTCTTGGTTCGGAGGGTCTTGGATCGGAAGGGGTGTACTATGGCTAAAAAGCGATCTACGCTTATGCAAGTCAGAAATAAAATGCTTCCATACATATTTGTATAAAAGAGGGTGACAGAAATCTTGCAAAGAATGTCTCCAAATGGCCAGTTTCTGGTTACAAAGTAATAAATCCTGAAGGGTAATGTAAACACAAAAAGCAGATCTGATATGGCTAAATTAAGCATGTAAGTTGTAGTCTCATTTCGCACTTTTAAGGTACAAGTGAAAATGTAAATTGCCACACAGTTTGCTATGAGGCCAAGAACAAACACCATGCTAAAGATACACCCATACAAAGTATATTTAAAGGAGTCCTCAGTGGAACAATTAGAGCTTACCATTATAATGATATGTTTGAAAATCCTGTGATTTGGAGGTTTCTTTGGTATTATTGCAACTTTTTTGAAATTCCAGAAGAACTTGCAGATCAGCTGTATTTGAACAGTGTGCTTTGGCAAATTTGTTGTGCTGTGAAGCTTCAGGGAAAAAAGGCGAGCTCTGTGGCAGGGGAGTACATCTCCAGGAGGTGACTTTTCTCTTCCAAGTGCTATTTGTAATCACATAGCCAGTCTGCGAAAGTCAGAAAATGCATCATTTTTGGTAGATGAGGTTGCCTCAAAGCTTGCTTAGTTCCATTTCCCGCCTCAACTCAACGAAACCGTTGTAGGGCTTTCTTCCTCACTCTTGGATGCAGATTGTGACGGTGGAGCCTTGTCCATCTGAATTTAATGGGAGTATGCTTTAGAAAATGATTTCCTGGATGCCTTGAAGAGTCGGCACTTGCATTTCTCCCTCAGCCTTCTTTCTGTACAGTGAGTTTTTTGGCTTGCTGGCTGGCCCCATGGGGTGGGAAGCAGAAGCAGAGTGGAGCTGCTTGCCAGGGCAGAAACTGAATTCCAGAGCGTGTTTGTTCCTGCAGCCCACAGCCCTCGACAGCTCTTGCCAGCCCAGCTCCTTCTGGAGAGGAGAGCAGAGTGCTCAGGCAATTTGTAGCATGACATCACAGGAAGAAGAGGCTGGGCGCTGAAGAATGGTTTCGGTTTGGTTTGTTTGCCTTCCCCTGATCTTGTAAGTCTCTGCTGTACCTTGCAGACTGTAGCTTTCAGACATGCAAATGCTCACAAGCAGAGTGCTGCAGCTGCCTCTTAATTCTTTCCACGCTCCCTGAAAGGTCCTTTGTCGATGTTGCCAGCGTCTGAAAACCTTTTTCCTTCGTTTATGAGAAGACTTTGCAGTGCCTGAATAAGTCTCATGCTTTAAAGTTCTCATATTTCTTTGCAGATAGTAGTAATTGATTTTATATAGGATTGAAATAACATCCTATTCTTTGTTAGATGTATTTACTTGTAGTAGAGAACACCAGGAATCAGCTGAGTAGTTCTATCTAAATTACCTCAATACCAGCCTCAGGAGGGACAAAGTAGCATTGATAGGTAGTTACATAATTTCACCACCTAATTACTCAAAGAGAAAGAGGGAGTTGCTCTTTGATATTTCCAGGACTGAGGTGTGTTGCAGTGGGAGGAGAACTTTTTAACTTGTTTCCATATTAGAAAGCACACGCCAAGCTTTATCTATAACCAGAAAGGTGGTTCTTTTTCAAAATAAAACTACACTTCACGAGATTTTGTAGATGCGATACAAAAAGCATTTTGTTCAATATATAAGCACAGAATTAATACAGCAAAATGCATACTGTACTGTGCAATTGTTTCTGGTAATTTAAAGGGGACAGTTAGGTATTGCATATGCACAAAATACTCCTATTAGTCACTGATAAATGAAACGAAAACATGTTGTAACTAATTACATTATTAAGTAAATATATTTTAAAAATCAGCTCATACTGCCTTTAGGGGCAGTTACGAGATAAATCTTGGTTTAGACAGACTCATTTGCTTAACAACAGCTTGGATAAATTCACTTCAGGCATCAAAACCGGTCTATTTCTGAGTCTTAGAACAACAAATCGCTTCATATCTGGCTGGGTGGCATGGTTCTTTTGAACTAGATTTTAATCAGTTGTACCTAAGCAAGGCTATGGGCAAAACCTTTCTAGTCTGCTGTGAAGAGAGTAAATAATAGTGCTTCACAGGATTTTGGCATGTGTTCTTCATGTCAGGTTATGTCAGACAAAATTCAGAAACATGCAAAAGTGGAGCTTGCTTATTTTAGTTCAAGTTTTCTTTATAGTTTTCTGCAAAACATTTTCAAGTTGATTTTGAGTTGAAATCACAGTTTAACTTCAATAGGCTGTAACCACAAGAAACTTTCTTGTCTTACTTTTGAAATGCATGCTTAATCATAAAGCGTAGAGCATCCTACCCTTCTTAGTCATCCAGAAATTAAAATGTGAGCTTGGCAGTCTCTCATGTGTCCAGTTTAACTTGTACCTTAGCATAAAGTTGCCTTACCTGACTTTTCTCACTAAAGAAGTCATTACACACTAAATTTTATTTCTGTTCCTGGCAACCTTGCATGATGGAAGACAGGTTTTCCTGCAGAAACTATGCATCAGGCCATGGGAGCTGTGATCTCAGTTTTACTGTTCTCACTTTATTTACACAGGAAAATTATGCAGGACAGCCTCAGTTACTGGAATGAAAATCCCTAAAGTACAGAAATTTGATGTCACATGTCGAAGTGTCAAGCAATAATTCATGTTTAGAGGGAGAAACTAATGGGAAGGAGTATTCCTCTCATTAATTAGTACTTGATGTGATGTTTTTGTGAAGGTGTGGGTGCACAGAGCCAGGGTGGGATGTCTAACCTGTGCCTTGTGTATTTTAGCATGGTAAGTGTGCTTTATAGGAGTTGTGAGGCTGCATCATCAGTGTTCACTTCATCTTTTGGAGCCATTGCCTTGCTGCAGCCTGTACTATTCACAGGTTCACAGGTTATTCTGAGTTGGAAGGGACCCCCAGGATCATCTAGTCCAACTCCGAAGCCTCCCACCNCCCTCTGGCAGTTCGACATTTGCCACCAACTTGGTATCATTCGCAAACTTACTGATGATGGACTCAATTCCCTCGTCCATATCGTCAATAAAGATTCTTGTTCCTGTTAAAAATGTGGACACTACTCAGAGCTATATTTTAGGGTATTGGATGTATGCTTGTGTTGTCTTTGGGACTCTTGATGCCCCTGTACCCTTTTAGTGCAGCACAGTTCATGCAGTTTGCATTATTTGAAGACCTAAATGATATTTGTATATGTCCAGAAATGGCATTCAGCTGCAGGGTTTCTCCACCTGCAGATGAAAACTTGAAACCCCTGAATGGACAGATTTTTATTTCCCTTCATGTTTCAGTGAGGAGGGTTATGACTGAGCGGGCAGGATGAGTAATTTTAGTGTAAAGNTCCCTCGTCCATATCGTCAATAAAGATTCTTGTTCCTGTTAAAAATGTGGACACTACTCAGAGCTATATTTTAGGGTATTGGATGAGTAATTTTAGTGTAAAAGTGTGAATGGTAAAGGTGAATTGTGTACCCGTTTGCTTTATTTAGATGTGGCTGATTGTTACCAAGTAGTCTTTACATTTATGTGAGCTTCTCCAAGCTGAAGAACCTGTGTTTAGTGCACTGTGAGCTGTTTGGAGTCAGGATTAGCCTCCCTTCTGGCCAGGCTCCAGCACAAGCAGAGGCAGAACTTCATTGCACACTCCCCTTTCCCTGAATCATGTTTTAAGATGTTGGGCTTTGTGCTAACAGACTCAGAAAAGAGTTTAGTAGGCCCTAATGCTATAAATAAAATTAAGTTGATCAGTTATTGTGGAGAAAGAATTAACGTGGTAATGAACTTGCTCCTTCACCACAGGCCATTTTCCTTTGGGATAGGGAGGGGAGGTAGACAGGAGGAAGCAGCTGCAGGGAGGGCCTTGTATGCTGAAGGGGGATTTTTCCTCCAAAGGAAATGATGCTGTTGCTGCAGGGAAATGCATATGTAAGTTTGTCTACCTTTCTGTATCCGAGACAGAAATGAGTTAGAACCTGTCATTTGTTGCAAGTGCTAGATGAGCAAAGCCTGCATTTCCATCAACAGGCTTCCTGTGGCTCTTGAAAAGGCACTAAAGGTAGAGTGAGCATGGACTCCTTAAAACCAAGAGCTGATGAGATTTTTGAAATCGTCTCTCACTTCAGCAGCAAACAGATTTTGTGCACAGGGTATCAGAAGGAAAAGCCCTTAAAAAGCCCCTAGAGTGTGCTAGTGTAGCAACTGTAGAACAGTGCTCCTTCCTCTTACCCCTAGATGTCACAAAGTTGGATACTTGCTCTCTTTTAGGACACAGGGGCAGGATCCCTTAAACTCAGAAGTCCAAGTTGAGTGGTAAAGAAATATAGCACTGAAATAGAACAAGTATTGGAAGGCTTTCTCAGCCTTTAGACTTATGCTGACCAGTGTCATATGTTCCCCTGCTGGTACCCCCACCTTCAGGGCTCGTGAGTGCTTCTGAAACAGAAGTTGTAGTCAAAGGCAAAACAAATTTGAAATTGTCTTAGGTACTACATATATTTAATCTGTGCTAATGCTACTAGTAAAAATTCTCTAGAGGAAAAAAACCAACGTCAGCATTAATAATGTTATAATAAATTCCTACAGTGTTTCCAAGGCCAGAGTATGCGCTGTTAAATGAAGGTTGTCAGATGCACAAAATGCTCTGTGTAATTGCCTTGTTTGATAACTAAAGTACTGCTTTTAGAGGCACATCTGTGCCATGATACCTTCATTTGTCTCACTATGGTTAAGCAAATGCAGAAAAACTTGTGCTATCTGTTGCAGTGAAGACAGACTTTGGCAGGGCACTATTTTCTTTGCCCTAAGTTGTTTAACCAGTCTTTTTTATGGGTTCATTTTTATTCCTTGTCTGTTTACTGGAGTTTCTCTTTGAGCATGTGTATGTACAGGAGGGAATTTAATATGATTGAGAAGTTGAAGTGGGAAGCAGGAAGTCTCTCTCTGGCTGTGCCACGAATTTTCTGTTCCGATCCTTGCGAAGTTTTCTTATGCCATTATGCTCTAGCTTCCCTCATGTAAGAGCTTATTCACTTCTACACTGGGATGTGAGGTTCTCTTAATTGCCAAATATAGTTTGAAAAATAGGTATAGGGGAAACAGGGCTGGGCATTTTGACCTTCCCAGCTGCCTTTCAGGAGTTGCCTGCTCAGACACCCCTAAGTTGCTGTAAGATTGCTTCTGCGAAATGGCTCACTGCCGCCTTAAAATGTGGTCCACCTACAGAGGTAGTGTGAAGCTGTTAGTCCACCGAAAAGAATTCCCTTTTTTCCCCCCTTTAAAAGTTTCTGGGGTGAAAGGCAAGTCTTTAAATGAGCATTATAAAACCTAGGGTGAACAGAATAATTTTTCATCTAGCCAGCCTATTCCCATGTGACTATTGCAGAGCCAGTTCAAAGCACTTCCATGTCAGGAAACTTGTTGGTTTAAATGTATATGAAATCACAGATCCCAATTACAAGTGAAAATTTAAAGAAAACTGTAAATATTTTGTCCAGTTTGGCCTAAATACCATTTCTCCTGATTGTTGTTTTACTAGTTATGTTCTAATACATAGCTGCCAGAAATCTTTCAAGTATTAGAAAAAAAAAAAAGGCAAGAGAAGTGAAAGTATTTAGGCTGTAGTCTATTAGGTTGTGTAATTGCTTAAAAAAGGAAAAGGAAGCACAGAATAAAACTCTAGTGTTCTTAATTTTTGCATGTTTGAAATGCTTCTTTTTTTCTCTTTAGATTTGTTTCAATTTCCTTTATAGAAGATACAACTGCTTCTCTCTTGCTCGTAGAAAGAGGAAACAATTTCTTTCCTTTTCTATCACTTTTCAGGCTGCTGGAGTCCTTTTTTTTTCTCTCTACTCCTGGGCTGATGGAGAGGAGGGATTTTAAAACCTAAACATATATACAGCAAAGGTATTTTGAACTTGAGAACCATAATTTGCTTTGATTCTATGTTCTTAAAATTTATGGAGTGAATGTGGCAATCATACTCTAAGAAATGCCACTTTTAGTAAAATTCTAGTTCTGAAACACTTTTTCCGCAATATTTGTTCTGTATCTGTGTGTAAGTAAGTGGTTTATTTTAACCACTTCAGTCAGTTATATAATGTCCCTTCCCTCCTGTTTCCAATACTGTCCTTAAGGTACTTAGTAATATAAAGAGAAGTGGACTATAGAGAGCATGTTTTGACCTAAGGAATACTATGTAAAAGGTGATACAGACAGAAATGGAAACCAAAGTGTAAATTTTTAAGCAACTAAGAGGCAAAGAAGAATATTCTGTTGTTTCCAAGGTGAAACCTTCTCTGGAACAGAATTTCAGACCTAAAATGCTGCTGTAGGGGCTGTGTTCAGTTATTGCAGTACCCCTTAGCATAGAAGAATCCTTCAGAACAAGTCCACTAGAGGTTTTCTAAACACTCTAAGTTAAAGGGGCACAGCTTAAGAGGGTGAGAAAATGAGAGAATCTTTAAAAATACTATTGTTTTTACATTCTTTATCGTGTTTCCTTTAAATTTTGTGTAACAACTTTGGCAAAGAGTTTTGGAAAAAGCTTTCCATGCTCATTGATGCAGAAAAGTGCAGAACTTTGTTTGTCATAGGACCTATGAAGATATTTTTAGAATATTTCAGGAAATACATGTAACCTTTCGTTACATTTTAGAGCTTGCTCTTGGCATTATTTGGTAACTTGACCGCAATAGTTGAGACAGATAATTTTTTTCAAGTACAATACTGCAATTTTGAAAGTAATTTCTGTGATAGCATTAATAGAAACGTGCAGTGTCTAATGGTAAAAGAAGCTTTTTTACAAGCAGCTCAAAGGTCCAGCTAATACTGATGAGCAGGATAGGGTTACCTAGAATTATATAAACGTTATGGAATATGCAGATAAGTTATTTGGATTGTAAATACACAAGAGTGGTTAGTGGTCCTTTAGGCCACTGACTCAACTAATAAATAGATGAATGAAGGTTCTTGTATTGCATTTTTTCTATAACTCATAGAAAGTTCCAGCACCAGATTTTACTTACATTCTCAAATTTTTAATGTGTCATGGTTATAAGGGTATCCAGAGAAAACGATAATTGGATGAGATTTTATCAACATGTCCACTTGTTACCTCATATATTGAAAAAGGTGTCCCCTACCTACCTTTAATATGTGCAGCAAGAGCAGGTAAGAAATGGCACACGTGCTTGCCCATCTCTGCACCTCAGCTTTAAATTCTTTGTTTTCTGTGGCTATGAACAGAGGCCCTGCCTCTGAAGTAGACATTGTACAGAGATTTGTTGGGGACAGTGACCTGGAGAGTTTGTAACAGATATCCAGGTACATCCTGAGATGATGTTCAGAGTTGCACTTCATAGTGCATTCGTTCTCTAAGTATACTGCAGTGTATACTTGGAGAAGAGGCAGCATGGCATTGTGCCTATAGAAGTGTATGTTAGACTTCAGATGATTGTGATATATGTCTGGTTGATCTTACAGTCGGTTAGTAGAGGTTAGGTAACATGACATCTTTTTGAGCTTTAATCTGTGATTGTTTTAAAAAGGATGGGCTAAAAAGCAAAGGAAAGGATAACAGATTAAAGGCTTGAAAAATGGATGTTGACATTCTTCAGAAGGAAGGCAAATAGGAAAAAGATTAGTAAACAGTCTTAGCAATGATTTTAAATGGATAGGAATAGAATCAAAGGAATCTCTAAAATGTCAAGTTGCAAGAGAGATGTATTAACTATAACAAAATACCTGAGCTCCTAAACTTATGGCAAATCAGGGCATGGACTCTGAAGGGGTTAACCAATGAAGACAATTTATTAAGGTGAGTTACCAACTTTTATACATCCCGCCGTACATGTAGCTTTATGCCATTGGCTGCGTTGTAGTTGCTTTTTGTGTTCATGTGTAACAAACTGGACACCTGACCTACCTCTGCACTCTTCTGCCTGTAATTCAGACCCACATGTCTTTCTCCTACATATCGCCCCTTTTGGTTTTCTTTAAAAAACAGGATTTCTGTATTAATTGTACCATGCAAACAAAACAATCACAGAATTCTTAGCTACCATATTTGGTTTACCTACGAGAAAATAACTCCATAACTAAATGCTTCACTAAAGTTGTCTTCAGGACTCCATGTTTTGATTTTGCATTCACACTTTCTCAGTCGTTCAGTGGTCACCTTTTTCATTCATTCTGTCATTCATACTTATCATTCTTTCTCAACACATGGTCTTCTGAAGTTTAGTTGTGCAAAATTATACACTTTCATACAAGAAAAGGAAATTAGAACTGAAAATACCCACATTGAAAAATACAAGACACAATATACATAATCACTAATACAATAACAGTACTGCAAGTGCAACAAGAACGCCTTAACTTGAACTTCTAAATTATTAACACTACAGTGTGTGACAATAAACCCACAATACCCTTTACAAATGGGGTAGATAGAGGTGCCAGGTCTCAAATTTCCAGTGACATCGAAAGAAACACTGGTAGAGTGATCAGCTCCAACTACTGAGGATGCTTGTTTTTCAGGCCAAATTAATGCAGGATGAATGCTTCATGCTGGTATCCACCTCATTCCGGAATCTGTTAAAATACAAGCAGAGCCTTTCCCCCAGATGTCTGTTAAGGACAAAAAATTGAGTGTGTAAAGTGCTTTCTGAATGTTACTATGTGAACTAAGAGTCTGGTATCTTAAACATAAAAATATGCCAGGGACAGTCAAAGTCAACACAAAGTAACAAGTAGCAAAAAGTAGCAGAGGGAGAAACAGGTGAGTGCAGTTCTAGTCAACTGCTAAAATACGAAAATTTGCAAGTGTAATAAAGTAACTTTATCTGAACTTGAACAGGACAGACGAACCATTCCATTGGTTAGAAAACCTTTCTTTCAGTTTTTACCAAACAAGATTTCACATGAAAAGTATTTGTGTGATTCCAAAGTTTCCAGAGTAGAAATGCAGTGATTTGAAATGTTGAAGACCCCATTGTTTTGAACAGAAATGAAAATACACCTCTAATTATGTGTGTGAGCAATAAAATGCTGAATTATCTACCAACAGTTGCATGGGCGGGTGGTTCGGAAAGGTGTATCTGCCTGCATCTATTCCCTTTAGGAATATACAATTGTTAAACCAGTCACACTAAGCATTACCATGCTGCTGTTAGACTGATATCCTTATTCCTGTAATAATCTGACAGATCCTGTTAAAGCTGCAGCTCCTCCCCCAGCAGACACAGTCCAGGGGGCAGGAGGAGAGGAGGAACAGCCTTTAAAACAACATGGTTCTGCAGTTTGATTTTAAATTATCAAGTTTTTAAGCCACCTGTGTTGTTTTTTGATTCAGCATTGAAACTTGAAGTCCGATCACAGGGCGCTTTTCCCTACTGTCTGAGAACAAGTTCCAACATTTTAGGTGTTAGGATATAAGTGTCTCCTTTTGGCAACATGGAGGGTTTTTTGGGGTTGGTTTTTTTGTTTTGTTTTTTAAGGCGTAGTGTGGTTCCACCGGTGTTTTTCCTTGAGTTACTTTTTGTCTTACGACTTTTTCTTTTACCTTCTCGTTTTTTCTTGCTGCTGAAACAGCAGCTCCTTCTCTGCTCTTGGTCCAGGTCTGAACAAGTACGTAGGGATGGCAGGGGCCGGTCTCACCTCGGCTCCGCCGCTGCCACACCTGGGGGTGGGGCTCACATCCACACTGCTCCTCCTGCCACTGCGGCTTCTCCATTGGCAGCATGACTTGGCCCTACAGGCCACAAACCTGTCAAGCCCCACTCTACTCTGTAGCCTCGACTCCAAAATCCAAGCGGTCAGCCTCAAGTCTCCCCAGGTGTCTTCTGCCAAAGTCTCCAGGACAGACCCCTGTCCTTGGAAGCAGAGTACAGGACATTCTTAATATCTGGCTCCATCCTGACTGGTCCAAGTGCTACTGCATGGGCAATCTCATGCTTGATCTGCTCAAAAAATGTTTCATAAGAATTGTTTAAGCTGGTAAGCTAATTAGTTTAGATAAATACTGACATGAAAATACTTGTGAGGGAAGAACAGCTGCCAAAAGGCAGAACTTGGGTTTGGTTAATGTGTAGAACTATTACTTTCTAAATCTTTAAGCCAGCAAATAACTTCTTTAAATTCTGCATGATAAGATCACATAAGTGATTGTTTGGCATATCATTGGTACTGATAAACAGCAGT
>WEKX01013698.1:54707-146408 GCA_013390025.1 Pitta sordida | reverse complement strand
GGCATTGGTATGGGAGTTTCTTTCCTTTAACATCCCCCAGTCCCGGCAGAGGCAGTGCTGCCCGGGCTTTGAGTAACAAGGAATGGCATGTCTTGTGGTAGTGCGCTGAATCTCAGCAGAGTACACAGGACCGGGGCAGGGTGCCGCAGGGCTCTAAACGCCACTGCGAGCTGCAGTAAATTGCACGCTTCAGCCCCGCCGTGCACTCCAGCCCCACCGCGCCATGCGCCTGAGCCGCCGCGGGGCTGCCGGCACAGGCACAATCACTGGGGTCGGTGGGGGGGGAAGTGGCGCGGGTTTTAGACTGTGGGAGTGCCCGCAGCATCCTGGAGAAGCCCACANTGAACTATTTTATTACGTTATTGACCACATTTAGTATTCACACTTCCAGTGGGGCAATCAGCTAATACCTAGAAGGTAAGAAAAAAAATGCCAATAGAGGATGGACAAAGGACATTCTTTTCACATGTTACAGTAAACCCTTGCATACTTGCGGTCCGCAGATCTGCGGTCTCAAATAATTGTGGTTTATTTTTCAGCGAGTTATGGGTCTGCACATGTGCGCAGATAGTGAACGCAGTCAGATCATGAATATGTAATGCAATCACAAATATGTAAATTGGCCCCACCTGGAAGGCACTATGGGTGGGGAGGGAGCACAAAAGGGAGCTGTGAACCACCTGGCCTGCCCGCCCATCAGCGGGGACACCATCCCCCCCGCCCTGGGTTGCCCTCTAGAGCTCATTAGTGGAGGGGGTTTGGCTATGGACAGAGCCTAACTGAATATTCAGATTTGCTATCTTCACAGAGTTTGTCAGTTGCACCTTCTTGGTCTCAGTCCCCTACAAAAAGAGGGGGCTCACTGTAGTTTTAAAATTTTTTGCTACAATGAAGGAGTGATCCTCTCAAATGCAAAACATTTGTCATAAATTATCTGTTTTCACTANGGACAGAGCCTAACTGAATATTCATGGATTTGCTATCTTCACAGAGTTTGTCAGTTGCACCTTCTTGGTCCCAGTCCCCCACAAAAAGAGGGGTCTCACTGTAATTTTAAAATTTTTTGCTACAGTCTTGAAGGAGTGATCCTCTCAAATGCGAAACATTTGTCATAAATTATTTGTTTTCGCTTGAATCCGTGTTAATCTTCCTGGAAGTGGCAAGGCATTTCTCTGAGACGCTTTGACTTGATCCTGGCAGAAGAGGGGAGACTAGAACCCACATCCTATGCCCTGAGCAAGTGCCCTTGTTATTAGGGATTTTCATTTTCTATTGTAAGAGAGTGAGTTCTCTGAAACAATGTACTCCATCCCTGAAAGTATTCAAACCCCAGATGGGATGGGACTTTGAGCCACCTGCTCTAGTCAAAGCTTTCCATGCTTCTGGTGAGGGGTTAGGAACTAGATGATCTTTAAGATCCCTTCCAACCTAAACCATTCTATGATTATGTATTTAGCCTCAGAGAAAGGCACCACATTAAGAACAGAAGCTTTATGCTGCAGTTCCCAGTAGGATATCCATGCAATAGTATTTGGTTCCTCCAGGTACTTCCAGTGGTGGTGGTAGATGAAGATGCAGGTAGTGTCATGGAGCATTCACTGTTGTGCACACTTCTTACTGAAATCTCTGGGTTTTGTCAAACTTTCATCTGTTGTCAGAGATGGTTTAGTGGTTCATTGCTATAGATGGAAAAAAGTTAAATTTTTGGCAATACAAGTCTTTAAAGTCTGAGGTAGAAGTAGTAGTATTTAAAGTCATTAGCTCTGGTTTCAGTAGTTATCACTTACATCATCTTGAAAGGAAAAAAAGAAAATGTTTCGCAAGGCGGTGGAGAATAAGAGTGAGCGGATTAGACGCTCATTGTTGCAGAAAGATCACAAAGGTCCTACTTCTACTTACAAATACTACCTTAACTTTCTCTGTACTTCTTGAATTCATTTTGGTTCTGATACTGTTTTTATGGTTGAATTTGAAGGTGGGCTGTTGCCTGAAGTAAACTGCTACCCATTTAAGCCTCTCTGCTTCTTCCCTTGTGCTATGTGTATATATGCACTCAGCTGAGTGAGAACAACTATTTGTTTTAAAACTAATCATAACAAACACTTAATTTGAAGTCATAGCTGTGCTAACGCTGAAGCAAGGGATGAAGCAGNGTCTCTGTACGGGTGTTAGATGGTGAGTTGGACTAGATGATCCTTGTGGGTCCCTTCCAACTCATAGTATTCTGTGATTCTGTACAGATGTGTAACTTGGAGAAGCACCAGTGCACTTAAAGTAATTTAAGCCCATAGTGAAACTGTGCTGGAAGTGGTGTGGCCATGTTCAACTTCGAGACTGTCAAACCTGTGTTGTTTTGACTCTTGGCTGGATATTAACTTAGTGTTTGCCTGTGGGATGTTTAAAAGCCTCAGCTAAGCTCAAGAGAGAGGTCTATGATTCTGGTTTCCTACCCTGTAATTTATTTTCATGTAAGTGGTTTGAAATACAGATATTTATAATGTAATAAAGAGAGCTATGTATGCCAAATTGATTTTTCCACAAAGGAGGATAAAAATGAGGGGTAATAGAGACATAATATGCATAGTCATGCTTTCCTATTAAGATTAGTAGAGGTGATAAAGGATGAGAGCTTTGTAAGGCAAATATCTGATCCAGAGTGAACTGAAAAGGCTGTAAATTTTCTTACTAATTTGAAGGTGTTGTGTGCTTGGGCCAACTGTCTTCACGTCTGGTATTAGTTTCCATTTTCCTTGTCATGTTGTGGTCTAGAGACTCATGCCAATCAGGCTAGAGAGTTAGAAGATCACAGACAAATATGCTACAGGTACGTCATATCATCTGCAGTTAAAATAGGCAAAACAGGGAGTCAGGTAGCGAGGAGATAGATTCAGATTGATATCCTCATTTGTTGGTCTAACCTCAGAAATGCATTAATTCGTAGCCTGTTATTTCATTGGAAATGAACGTTAAAACTGGTTTTGCTTTTGCTATGGATTAGTCACTCGTGTAAATGCTTTAGAGTAGCCATGGAAAATGCCTGCTGAATGATAAATGAGGAATTTGTTAGATACTTTTAAAAAAAATAAAATAGAGAAGTCAACATAGCAGAACTTCTACTGGATTGTTGTATCTTAGGGGTGCCTTATATGACCTTTTCTTAAACGGGGTTTTTTGTGCGTATGGCTTCTGGATTATGTTTGTGAGCATGCTTTGGATTTTGTTTCTATCACAGTATCCCAGTATTGGCAAGGTTGGAAGAGACCTGGGAGACCATCAAGTCCAACCCATTCTATGAGTTTGATATCAGTAATTTTGTGGTGAAGTCAGTGGAACTGCCTAGAATAGATCCCACATTAACTGAGAGCAGAAATGGGCATTTTCTTTACGGTATAGACAGCAGAGTAAAAGTGCATCCAAATTAAAGTAACTCCTTTAAATCTGACCATGATTTCCATGTGTTCTTGGTCTGTCTTCCTCTGAGGTATCCGAAGATGCACAGAAAAGTTAATGTATATACCTAAGTTAGCGCGAAAATAATTGCTTAACAGAAGCAATGTGGTGAAAATTTCAAGATCATCTTATGTTTTTAAGTCTTTTTATTCTTTATATTTACTGAGTCAGGCAGATTTTCCTTATTGAAATGGAACATAATTCTGAAAACTATGACTTTAATCTCATAGGAGTTTCACTTCTTTTGAGATAATAGTTCTGGAGCTCCCCTGTATAGTAGAGATGATAAAGAGAAAAAGGTAAATTTTAAGTGAACTCTATTGCTGTGCCTCAGCCTTTCTTAAAAATTATTTTCAGTTTGTTGAAAATGTTGGTAGGGAGAAAGGTGTTTGTAGAGCTGTAGCTGGGATTGGAGACTGTTTAATCTGGTTGACCATACAGTGCATCTGCACTGTTCTTCCTGCACAGACTTGTCAATCACAATGCACTTTGAGTTATTTTAGCTATAGCTGTGCTCCAGCCATAGATGTAGCAGAAGTCCTTGTGCCTGAGAGAGGTTTTACTCCATGTCTGTACAGTTCAGGCATGCTAAACTTCAGTATTGCTCCGTGTGCTGATGGCAGGAAGTGGCCAACTAGAAAGTATGTCAGAGGCAGGTTTAGGAGAAATGGCTGAGCTGCAATTCAGGTTTGTTTTCTTTAGAGCAGATAGGAGAAGCTGTAGAATTCAACAGAACTTCAAATTGCATAATTCTTTACCTTATTTGTGACCGTTACACACTCTGGAGTTTGATTTGAGTTTATTTTCATACACACATCCACTCCCTACACTCAGGAGTATTTAAGCACCAAAAAAAAGCTGAGGTTCAAAAGCATTCTCAAAATTTTGGCGTTCTTTGAGAGTATGTTACTTTAAAATGTTGTAATTTTAAAGGGAAGCCTGACTTCTTCATTATCTGTATGAAGGCCCTAGACCCACATCCCTGTACCTCAGCTGGGCAAGCTTTTGTTTTTCCATCCACATTTGGGTGTGTGCTTCTTGGCTTTTGCAAGGAGCCTCCATACCAAGTTCTGGGTTCAGGTTTCAGAATGAGTGAGCAACAGGCTGTAGATAGGATGCTGAATATGAGTCCTTCACAGCATTATTGTGCAGCACAAGGGCTTCCCAAAAGGAGGGAAGTTTTTGCATCTGGACTATTCAGATGTGAAGTGGGAGATCTGGTATGTGATGTTTCAGGAAAAAAACCCAAACATGACCTTTATGTTTTGGTAGCTGTTGATTTTAAAACTTGAAGTTGATTACTGTTGCTTTCTGTGATCCCTGTGCAGTAATCCAAGTAGAAGTGCACTGAATTTTTAAACACCCTGCTTCAGAGAGGTTGGATCAGATGCCCCAGTTATCCCTTAAACCCTGACCATTCTGTGATTCTATAATTTCCTGCATAATTTTGCTCTAAATATCTAAAGGGAAAATGTTATGCCTTCCACTGTTGTTTTTCCAAAGCCTGAGCTAGCCATCACTGTTTAGTCTTCAAAAATGGTTCTGCCTTGCTCGAAGCAGAGCAGGACAAGGCAGGTGCGGTGCGGGTGTGCCACCAAGGGACCTGCTGCAGCTGCCTCGCTCAGAGCACAGCGGGACTTGATTTTGTTACAGCTTTACTTTTTCTTCTTTGTCATGTGTAATTTTCATCAGATTGAAATGTTTTCTGAAAGTGATTGATAGACCTATCACATAAAATGGTTCTCATGCTTGTGTTGCTGTGTTTTGTCATAAAACACGGCGTACTGTTTTTGCAACTCCACTTTCTTTGTGCTGCTCTTTTAGATTATACGAAGTACATTGCAAGATATTTATGGTCGGTTTTGTTTTTCAGTGTCATAGAGCAGTATGATCTAAAGGGTTTCAGGAAATACACCATCCTCTAGGTAATACTACTTTTTCTAGGGAATAGTTTTTTCTGTGCATGCAACTCATTCACATCATCTGCCGATTATGTGTTACATCCTTTTATGTTCAATTGATAATTCGTTGACGCCTTGGTTGGGTTGGTAAAAGATATTCTCCTGCTGTTTCAAAACTGTTTCTACAAAGTTTCCTAGCACACTTCTCACTTTCAGGATAATAAAAGAATTGGTGGTGGTACATACTTTGTATCTAAATTTGTCTCCTTAATGAGAACTTGGAATGAATACAAGACTTGAAGCTGAATTACTGGCTTTAACCAAAAGTCTCAGAGGCAGATCATTGTCATGTTTCCACTTGTACTTGTAAAAATACTTCTCAGAACCACTGTTTAATTATTGTTCTGGGAACCAGGACTGTGTAAGTCAATTAGAAATGAAACAGAAAGAAAACGTGATGTGGTACAGTAACAATTTGTTAAATTGTTGAATTAGTAATTACCTAAATAATTTTTTTACTGAAATAGGAATTTTGTGACCCAAAAATTCCTCTGAAGAAAGGGATTTAGTGCTGTTTTGCTTCTGAGTGTAATAATCTTTCATATATAAAAACAACTATAGAAATAGTATTTCTAATACTGTGTGATGCCAGTTAACATAATGGTCTCTTAAAGCATATCTTCTCTATTTCCTGTGCTGAAAATCTTTGAATTCTGTGGTGTTTTCACAGTTTAAAGTTGCCATAACCCTCAACCACAAGATTTTTAGTGGAACATGTTGTTACTGATTGATAAATGGTCAACCCTTTCTACTTGGCTCTTTCCCAGTTGCTCTGTGGCCTCTTTGCAGTAGGATTTTTCTGTGATTGGGGAGGCCTGTTAGACAGTGTCCGAGACTTTCTCAGGGTAGACATGTTGTCTGAGAACAGACACCACGTCTACCCGAGTATGGCAAGACTAGGTCTACCTACCCGGAGAGGCACCGCCAGCTTCCCTGGCCGAGCAGAAGAGGGGCTTTTCCCAACGCGGTGTGGCCACGGGCACCGGGAAGAGCCCCCACAAACATCGACACACAGTGGGGCGATGCTGTTATCAATTCAGTTTTCTTTGAGACCTTTGGCTAAACACTGCATTAGAATTTATTGTGAACTGATAACTAAAACTTGAAAATGTATTAGGAAATTATTATAAAGAACAAAATCATAAAGCATGTGGAAACCAGACAAAACCAGTTTTTAAAATCCTGTAAATGGCTGATAGCATTGCTTAGAGTAAAGCTGCTCTGTGGTCAGTGCAGTGCACCTGAACTCTAGGGTAGCTCTTCCCCAGGATTTAGGTCTTTTGTTTAATCTTTTTATGGAAACCAAACTCTAGTTAAACATGTTGTTGGGTTAGAGCCAATACAAAGATTGGGAAGCACCTGTGTCCTGTAGTGTCACCATAGCCAAACAGAGATTAGTCAACAAGAAATTCTGACTGCTTTGTCCATGAAAGGAACTTTCAGTTGGGGAAAAATCACTGCAGATGCTTGTGATAGAGGTGTTGCTGCAGGGAAGCATCCTACAAAGCTTTACTTAACAAAGGCTCACTTAATTCACGGAGTTTAGCATTAGAGAGTTAGGAGTTAGTTAGCTGTGGGTGTGTGAGAGGGAACTCCGTCAAATTTCAGTCTTATTCTTCATTCTGATGCCAGTGGCCTTTTGACCCTGAGAAATTTTAATCCTTCACTGCTTTCTCCTTTTTTACACTAATAAAATGGGGTTTCTGTAGCTGTCACTGGGAAGTCTCAAATGAAAAGCAGCATTTAGCTTAATTAGTGAAATTTATTCTATGGCTGGATCTAGTAACATTAATCGCTTACTGAGAATTAAATTAAAGTAAAAAGTGAAAATCTGCTTTCATGTGAAACAAATGCATTAGAGGTAACCTGTTCACCTCCAGTGCTGTTTAAAAGATTTAAAAAGCAATATAAAATTTGTAAAAGAAAGCGTGAATAACATCGCTTTAGAAACAAGTTCCTGATAAACATTCCTGTTCAATTAAGCTGGACATGAATGTTAATGTTCTTTTGTGACTATTACTTAAAGGACTGGTAATTGCCTGGTTAATGATGTTATACTTGGCTCATTTGAGTGTTGAATATCAAATAATGGGACTGAAGCTGAAATTTGCCTTGATAAGCTTGAAAATTCCCTGCAAGCTGCAGGATGTGGTTTGAATTCACTAAATAGAAGTATTTTTCATAAGTAAGTATAAAGGAAGGGTTACAAGATTGTTATTAAATCCACCGCTTTTGCAGAGTGGAGGGTAGTTGCGTTTGAGAAAACTTGTCCCTGTGCTATTCTACATAATGGCACAAACATTTTTTTGTGAGGCACCAGCATTGTCAGGGTAGCACCTATTCCTCCAACTACATGGCCATGCATTTGGAAAGGTACTAGCAAGAGTGGTAGAGGTCTCTGGGGAAAGAGCACAGAGGGCTGCATCTGAAGTCTAAAAGGAAGGTAGAAATGGAGAGTGAGAAAAATTTCATCGTGTCTGAAAACTAAATAACCTCTTTGTGCTTGTGCAGCTGCACAAGTTGATACAGATAGTGTAGGTGACACAGCTGTGGTTTGTCTCATTCACGTTGAATCAGGCTCTCTCATCCTGCCGTTGCTGATGCTGACAGCTCTGCACTACGGGGGCCAGCTGCGTTGCAACAGCCTGGTTTTTTTGTCCTGCCATGGTTTTAACCACAATGTCAGTTAGTATTTGTGGGAGCCAAAAATACTGGACTCACTGCATCTTGCTATTCGGCCTCATAAGTAGATGTTCCTACACAAAGAATATCTTCTTGCTGACTGTAGCTCATCTAACTGATGGAAAGCAGATGTAGGTTTTGTACATTCCTGTTGGATAAAACTTCTTCTGCCAATTAGTATATGGAACAGGTTGTTGTCAATAAATGCAGGGCGTCTTGTACTTTGTTTTCTGCTCTTTTCTGCTTTACTTCCGGCCATTGTGGTGTTGCTGCCCTGTCTGTACTTGCTTCTTGTTCTGCCTCTGCTTGTGGTTCTCTTCAAAGTGGACTTAAATATGGGTTTGTTTTCTCTGTTAATGTTCTGTTGGCTTAGTGCATCAAATTGACTTATGCGGAGGTTGACTGGTTGTTGAGGCTGGCAGGTAGAAGAGGAAGAGGGAAAATGATGCAAGAGCAGGCAGATCCCTTCCATGGGTAGCAAGCTCCTGTGTCCCCTCACTTTATCTAGTGAAATCACACTTGGAATAGTGAAAATTGGAGCAGGGGTGAGAGGACCTGTAACTTGGTCTCAGGTACTAACTCAAAAATAGTAAATTTTGCTTCTGTTCCTAGACTTCATCCTCCTTTATCCATTCCTTTTCCTCCTGCTGGTGCTTCATAAAAATAATACATTCTCAGTCAGTAATAGCTAAAATGTGAAATGAATGCAGCAGGGTTCATTCTTAGTCAAGGTATTTCAGCAATGAATGTGATTGCTCTGGAAGAGAAACTTAGATTCTTCAGAGCATAGTGAAGTGCTGGTGGGAACAACGAAAAAGAATGGGCCAAGTGGCCGGAGGAAGAAGAAATTGAGAAGGTCATGTCTGCATTTCCAGAAAGGGCAATGTTGAGAGAAACAAGAAGTGCGTGCACCCCTAAATGCAGGCAAAAACTATGCAAATCAGCCCAAGAGTTGAACTGGTTGAGAAATGATGGAGAAACAACTATGTGGTTATGAATCAGTAACTGATGTTTCTTATGTTACAGATGAAACAGCTCTAGTATTGCCAAAACCATGATTTAAAAATTGCACAGTGCAATGTGAAAAATTGTAAATCTCATCACTCTAATCTTGTTGCTCTGAATTTTTATTAGATGCACTTCAGAAGAAAACTCTAATTTTTTTTAGAAATAAGTCTAAGTGATGATTGTCTTAATGCTAGTTTTAATTCTTGTAAATCTAGTATAGTTTTACTAGGCATTTCTTACTGCCTTAGCCAGATGCTGCTGCATGCTTTACATGTGTGATGTGCTCCTGTTTGTACCTGCAGATTTGTCATCTATGCCATCACATTTTAGTGTTAGTAAGGTGCATTTGTGGGTTCAAACAGACCATGGACTGTTGGACAATGCATTGCGTACAAAGCAGTGAGGTG
This sequence comes from Pitta sordida, assembly GCA_013390025.1. NCBI lineage: Eukaryota > Metazoa > Chordata > Aves > Passeriformes > Pittidae > Pitta > Pitta sordida. The sequence goes on along the minus strand of WEKX01013698.1, from coordinate 136,900 downwards.
ACAGATTTTACCGCTGTCTTTTGGGGAGATCATTTGAGGAAAATGCTGAATGTTTGCTTTTGCCCACTCCATCCTCATTTCTATAGCCACTGCTTCCCCCTCAGGAAGACAGATATTTGCTAAACATATGTTCTGTTGCTTCGGGAGTTCTGATGCTTCATTGTTGAGAAGCAACATTGTGCTCAAGGATGAGTGTTCTGTTTAAAGAAAATAAGAAAACATAGAAGCCAGCAACCCGGTGTTTTCAAAATTAATTATAAATATGATGCCAAAATATTTTCTCATGCATTCTTGCTGCCTCAGCATAATTCTACTCTGTGGTTGACACACAAGCAGCCTGAGATTTTGTTTCTGCAAGACTGCTGTTTATTACTAACGTCAGCACAAGTGCTGATGTTGCTTCACCCAAGACCTTCTCCATTCCACTTATATTCTCTCTGCATCACCTCCTACCTCAAGTTCTTAGTTTCAGATGTATTCCAGCACTGGTAATTAACCTAAAATCAAAATGTTTATTATTTTTGGCTATGAGGGCAAAGACGTAATGTATCCAGAATCACTTTAACTCTTGCCAGAGGTGGCTCTGGAACGTGATGCTGCAGAAACCAAATAGTCCCCAGTGTAGTTAATTGAGTTGAGATCATGGTTATGTTATCATATGTAAAATATTGGGTAGATGTTGTAGCAGAAATGGAGTGACACTAGGTACAGCAGTAACTTTTAGTCACTAGTGAGTTGAGGTTTCCTTTTCTTATTTTTGGGGAATTTGTTCATTTCTGTGGACTGCTGGGGTTTTGTTTGTTTGGGGAGTTTTTTGTGGGTTTTTTTTTTATTATTATTATTTTGAAATGTGACATTTTGTGTATTTTCTTGTATTATTTGCTCTTTTCTGGAATGACTGTTTAATAGGAAGTAGTAGGGACTCTAGAATACAACTGTCTCAAATCTGCAGTTAGCCTATATCTAATGGACTGCTGCTGAAAAAAGGAAAAAAGAGGTGTTTAGTGTATTTAATAGTCAAAATCTGTCAGTTAAATGGTTAAAATTTATCAGGCAAGTATGAATGTTCTGAAGTACTTCAAAGCTTTACTCTTCCATTGAGGATCATATTTTGGTGTTTGTTTTTAGAGAAGGAAAAAAATCCATTCAGAGTGGTTGTCTGTTCTTAATACAATGTAGTATTCCTATTTTTTTTCAAGGGGTCACCTCTGTTTGATCTTATCAAGCAGTCAAAAGAACGAGAAGGCCAAACTGATCAGCCTGAGACCACTTCTAATCTCAGTACACCTTTCCAACATAATCACACTGCTGCTGACCTGTAAGTGACATGCACACCTGAGGTCTAGCAAAATGTGAACTTAATATCACCCTTAAGATTATTTAAATCCAGCTGTATTCTGTTTTCCTACTTATTAGGCTTGATACTTAGGTTTGGTTAAACTGTTGTATTTGCAGATGTTTGTTATATGTGCAAATTTAAATCAAATGCTGACATACTTTTTTTAAAGCTGTATCAAATTTGTTACTGCAAGGTGTTACCTTATTTGCCTAGAAATAAATAAGTCAGGTATTGAGGCTTACAGGTTACAATAGCAACTAATTTCTTCTAATGGGGAAGAGTAAAGAGTTCATGCAAGTATTATTCATAATAAAATTGTTCCTTTATCCTGTGATGTGAAGTGCTTAATATATGTTGAATCTCCAGCTACCTTTCTCCTGTGAGATCTCCTAAGAAGAAAACATCTGGACCTTCTCCAAGTGCCTCTTCCACTCCAGATGCTCAACCTGGTGTGACCCCCCAAACACAGAAACCACAAAAATCTACCTCCCTCTCTCTGTTCTACAAAAAAGGTTTGTTGCTTCTGTAGATGCTGACATTTCCAAAGCTGTCTCATGTTTTTTATCCTTTTTGGGTGCTCAACATTTCTTCAAAGATTACCAGAGGATCTGTAGCGAACAGTGGGCAAACCATCTAGAAGAAAGAGATTGTGCCAACAGGTTAATGGGTGCACACTGCAAGTTTTTTACACTGTAAGAATGTCCACATGGGCTCACATGGAGGGTTGTTCTGTCATAGCAGCCTTTTCCCAGCAGGGACCATAAATAAGTGCCATGGGAAACTGGAGAACTGAGCAAGCATGGATGGTGCTTCCACTGAATGCTTTCCTATGCATTGACTTTCTCCAGCTCAGGGGTTTTTGAACATTTTGCACTGTGTCTGCTTATGAACTCTCACAGATTCATGCTCCAAATGCTCCTTCAGACTCTTTTTGAAATGGCAGAGACATACATGTGCAGCATTGTTGGATGTGGCCTTCCATGTGTGCATTGCCTCTTGTATGAAGAATCTTTTGACTCTGCCTTCTACTACCTTCGTTTGGTGTCTCAGTTGCAGTTTTTGTAGTTGGAGATGGTGAACGTTCAATTGCTGTCCATCCTCCATTGCATTCCTTTTATTTTGTGTACTCCCTTTATTTTGTGTATTCCTATTATTACAATTCCAGTTTATTTTGATTCTCTGTTTCTGAAGTGTATCTACTGGCCTATCGTCGATTACATACCCTGTTCCTTCAGCTTCTCTCTGAACATCCTGACTTGGAACTCTTGATCTGGACCCTCTTCCAGCACACACTGCAAAATGAGTATGAGCTAATGAGAGACAGGCACTTGGACCAGGTAACATGAACACAAATGTTTTAAAATGTTTAAGAAGACTCTCCTGAACAAAATGTTTCTTGTATGTTCTTGAGCTGGTAGAAATTGTATGCTGAGTCTTTTTCTCTATTGCTCACTGAAAGGAAAACTTAATTTAGACTGAAGTCTATCAGATTTTTAAGCATTGGCAGTTAGTCACTGTGCCATCTTCAAATACCATTTTCATCTATTTTCAAAACAATGAAGACACACCACAATTTCTAAGAATTTGCATAAGAAAATACTGATTTTCCTTGGGAAGATAGCATAGGTGGCCGATAGATGTTTTGTTATTCTACCCTAAAATTGCAGCATGTGAAATGAATTTGAGAAGGTACTATCAGCTCCAGTTTGTTGATTGTCATCCATAAATAGAGGTAACAGTAGCTGACTTAGGTTCTGGGAGTTCTTATGAAGTTGAACTGCATGCTAGTTTACAGAACACTATCGCTAATAGAAACCTTATTTCTTAACTTGAAATGAAGAAGCTGAATTAATTTTCTGCATTTTCAGTTGTCTTGCCTTGTTTCTTTAATAGATCATGATGTGTTCCATGTATGGCATATGCAAGGTAAAGAATGTAGATCTCCGATTTAAAATAATAGTTTCAGCATACAAGGAGACTTGCAACACAAATCAAGAGGTATGGAAGTTCTTAAATATTATTCCTCCATAGAATTGTTACAAACTACTTTCTCAGTGAAATCAAAATGAAACAAAGTACACTTGAACTTGCAAAAGAAAGCTTCACTGCATCTCCATTTGGTGAAGGAGAAAACTGACTAAACATCTTCTGAACATGTTGCATAAATAATTTGGTAACTTTCCGAAAACAAACTTCATTCCATCTTTTTAAAGATACTAAAAAATAGTTTATGAGTCTCTTTGGAGACTAGATAAAAGATTTATGTGTTGAGCTAATAGGATTTTCAAGAATAACATAAGTTCCTTTTGGAGTTACCTAACTTCCCATGGAGCATTAAGGGAAGAGAAGCAGATAACTTTCTATGGAAGCTTTCAATAGAAGTACGGTTATATGTCAAACAGCTGTGTATGTGTTAAAGTTGCACATTTAATTCTAACAGTAAGAAGTTCCTTTCTTCATAGGAGCTTTAATGTACCAAAATTTTTGCACAACATAGTAATTAAATTGACAGAAAATCCTCACCAGTGTCCTTTCTGTAGCAGAATTTCTCATCGTGTGTTTGTGGATCTTGGCTAAGCTCCAGACCATTGTCTCCAAGCCTGTAGAACTCCTTTATCCACATCAGCTCATTAATGAGTATTTTAGTCTTACTCTAGACTTTTTGACATGTGTATGTGTGAAAGTAAATGGAGCTTAAATCTGGAAAATGTTAGAACTGTGTTCACAATAAGAAACTGTGCCAATTAATGAAGTAGATGCTTCTCCTGGTGTTCATACATGTTTGGGAAAAAACTCCAAATAGTTGGGAATATTTCTAAGTTGTAATTAAAATGGCTTGCATACAATCCACATGCCATTCTAGTTATTATCTAACACAGACTTTATGAATGGTTTCATGTGTTTGTCAAATGTAAAATTTTCATTCCTTTTTTCTTTAATCTGTTCACAATTTTCTCATCTTATGTAGACTTTCAAACGTGTTCTTATCCAGGAAGAACAGTATGACTCCATTATAGTCTTCTACAACTTGGTGTTTATGCAGAAGCTGAAAACAAACATTTTGCAGTACGCTTCCAACAGGGTAAGCCATTAGCTCTGTTCATTATTCAATGGACTAGAAACATATAGACAATAAAACCTTACAATTATTTCTTTATTCTTACAGCCTCCCGCTCTGTCACCTATCCCCCACATGCCTTGCAGCCCTTACCAGTTCTGCAATTCTCCTCGGCGTGTCCCTGCTGGCAGTAACATCTATATCTCACCTTTGAAGAGCCCATACAAATTCTCTGATGGGTCTCCCACAAAGATGACTCCGAGGTCTAGGTAGGTTATTGACAAGCATTTTTTTGACTAAATTAAAGAGTATTTGGGGGATTTCAGTGGAGGCAAATTAGAAAACTGCACAGTCTGGTTTGTCAGTAGTCTGTGGCTATTATATCTTTTCTAGTTAAAAGTTTGTGTCCTGTATGTGGAACCTTTATTCATTTTGAGTGCTTTTATGTTGTGCTCAGGGAGATTTTTTGTTGGTTGTTTTTTCTTTTTTTTTTTCTACCCACTCTCAAGACGAGTTTCCTGACCTAGTTGCTTAAATGTTGTTGGCTTTGACTCCGGTCATGCTCCTGAAAAAGACAGATGAACTTTCTAAGCTTGTTCAAAGGGAAAATACTTTCTGGAACAAAATGTTTATTTAGTTGGCTGAACAGACCATTTAAAAGTGTTGGTCACTAATTCTTAGCAGATGATGATGACAGCAAGCGTACCAGTTTCCAGTGGCTTTTCAAACTAGGATCTAGTGAGTCCCAGTGCATCTGGCCCACTGTGTACAAAAGTTTAAATGTTGTTGTGCATTTTGGGTTAAGTCCTGCATGGTTTTGATTAGCAAATGCATAAAGATGAAAGGATGATTATCTGGGTACCCAGCATAGAAAGGTTTTCCAGCTGATAAGGGACAGACTATGGCATCCTCTGATTCTTTTAAGCCACAATTTTGTTTCTGTATGATACAGTTCATTTGGTGATTCAGCATTCACTGGCCCAAAGAGAAACATCTCACTGCAGTAAAGGACAGGTATGGGTTGCACTGTTAATGCAGAGAGAAAGTGGAAGGGACCTTGTTAATGCCTCGTGCTAAGCTCTCCAAGTTAGTGGATGCTTCTGACCTTGTTGAATGTACCTTAATCTCAGACACTTCTCTTCTTCATTTGCCAGAATTTTGGTATCCATTGGAGAATCATTTGGGGTGAGTTTTAACATTTTTAATGTCTAGTCTTAAATGCACATAACTTTGAGGAATGGGATAGCCTACTCACATCTATTGAACCGGCCCGTGAGTGTGTCTAATTTAATATAGCAATTAAGGGGAAGATCTGTTAACTCCTTTCAAATATTCAGACTTCACTTTTAAAACGTGTTGCAATTTACTTTAGTTGCTTGGGCAGAAGACAGAGTTCTTAAATCTCCAGAGGTTTAGAACTATGCACTTTAGTACAGTGGTGAGTGTCCCCGCCTCTAACACAGGAGATTGGGAGTTCGATTCCCACCAGGGAGGCAGTGGTGTCGCTTAAGAGTTGGACTCGATGATCCTTGTGGGTCCCTTCCAACTCAGAATGTTCTGTGAATCTGTGAACTCCTAATTTTTTTCAGTGGATAATCTGGAAAGCTGGCGTTGCTTCAGAATTTATTGGCAATTCTTTATTTTCTTGTCACTTCAGTCTTCTGAAAAGTTTCAAAAAATAAACCAGATGTTGGGCAACAGTGAGTGCCAGCGGAAGCGCAGTGCAGAAGAAAGTGCTGCTCCGAAGCCACTGAAGAGGCTGCGCTTCGATATAGAGGGGCAGGATGAAGCAGATGGAAGGTGGGAGATTTCCTTGACTTTTTAGTAATCTTATACTTGGCTCTTGAGGCCTTCCATCCTAACTTCTTTGTGGTATTCTTTTTGTGAACTTCAGTAGAATTTTAGAATTCAATAGAAATTTGTGAACTTTAGTAAACTATATTGTGAACTGTATTAAGTGAGAGATTTATCATCGTGCTTCTCAGTTAGACACTTTGACATCAGAAGCAGAGGATTTATTCAGTGCCTGTAGGAAAGACAATAACACTGAAATGAACTAACCTTAAATCAAAGTTTAGGTTACAAGGCTAAAGAGTTATTTTGATTAACTTAATCATATGCTTTCTGTCTGCAGCAAACACCTACCCCAGGAGTCCAAGTTCCAACAAAAACTTGCAGAAATGAGTGAGTATTATTTTCCTTCTGAACTGCACAGCAGTGAGTGCATTGGATAAAACAGTTTATGCCCACTGAAATGGAAGTGTTGCTCAATGCTAATGTCATTTGGGTAACTTGCTTGGCTTATCTACTTGATGCATTTATTCTTGAAAATGCAGATTACAAAATGGAAATTTATGTACACAGGAAAATCGTATGTAGTTTTGTTTGTTGCTTTGCTCTCTTTTGTACTAAAATGTCTGAGAGTGCTTTTTCTGCTACTGTGGATCAGCATTTCTTTCAGACTTTGTGAGATCATTTTTCTGGTTTTTCACATGAATCTCAACTCTAGCTCATGACAAGCAAAACAGCTCCACCCTGACATCTGAGTTGTATTTTCTACTCCTGAGGAGGAGCCAGGTCTGGCCAGGCATTCTCACTCTCTGGTGGAATCTGAGCTCTGTAGCTGAGCAAGCTCTTACCTTGCTAATCAAGATAGGTATTAGTGTGAGTCCAGGCATCTCTCCTTTATTTTAACATAGCAGAAATGTTTCAGTGTTTACTAGTGGCAAGGTTAAGAACGGGGGGTTCTGTCTCATGTCCAGTGGTGTTACTGTGTGGCACTGAGGGAAAAAGGCATTTCCTGGCCAGCTGGCTCTGGGATGTGGGCACTGCTCAGCCCACAGCCTGGCAACAAGATGAGAGTCCCTGTAGAGTAGCTGTAGTCTACTTCTATTCCTTGTCATTACAAGTTTTTACAACAATCCGTCCAAAGGACTTAAGAAGAAAATATTTAATTTCATTCTTTTTTTTTGTTGGGTTTTTTTGCAGCATCTACTCGAACAAGAATGCAAAAGCAGAAGCTGAATGATGGAAATGATACCTCAGCCAGTGAAGAGAAGTGAGATTCTCCTCAGGACCAGGGCTGGCACTGCTGGCCCTCTTAGATGGTTTTGTTTTACAGCCTTCATTAATAGGCTTGCTTTTTTAGTTGCTTTTTATTCCAAACTGCTAGTTGAAAGCATTTGTACTTTTTAAATTGTTAAATGTTTTTCATGATACTTTGCCTTATGATGTAGCATATATACAATGTAAGCTGCTGAATTTAATTTATGTATTTTCTGAGGATTTTAAAAAGAGACTTGCAAGGTCTCTGAAGTTCCTGTTGCAGCATTACTGATTTAAGCCAATTCAGTGTCCTTGGATTGAATTTTTTTCTGTCTAAAGATGAAATGTTAGCTAGAATGATTTGAAATGCACTAATTTTGTTTCTTAGATTTTATTTTATAGATTTTTCATTACTTGCAAGTTTTGAAAATGAGGGGCCAGATACTGCAAAGATTTCTATCTAAGTACATAATTAGTGCATCAAATTCCTGTTAACTTAAACTGGACAGCAGTCAGGCCTTGTGGAATCAGGGCCTCAACTCAGAAGTAAGCCTGATTTCAAAGGGAATTCATTGCAGAGCCATACTACTGAAACCAATACTTGGCATTTTGTAGATTTTGATCCACAGCACTCACCCCAGTATAATTTCAGAGGGCAGTTACACTGTCCATCAGTGTGAATTTTATGGAATACAAATCCCACAGAGATTCATCCCAGAATCCTACAGAGAATCTTCCCGGAAGCTGAAGCTTCTTCCCATATGCAGAATTATTGATGTGCACTTTCTTATCTTGGAAAATTTCAAGTGTTAAAAAGGAAAAAATCCAAAACACCCAACCTAAACCCCCCCACCTCATAAACATAAGAACTCGTGATTCTAATGATGTAGAATTTTCTTGATTTCTTCAAATTTTCACCTAACTGTAGCCAAGCCAAACAGCTTGAGAAGCAGCTGAAAGCTGAGTGGCTCCAGCTGTGTTCCAGGTAAGAGTAGCCTGGTCTCTAAAAGCACAGGACACCTCCCTTTGGCCTTATTGCAGCATCTGCACAAAAGCTGAACGTGGTGAACTCACGTTGAGAAGATCAATCGGCCTTAATTGACTGTAAAGGCAGTTAATTGGGCAACTTGTGAATGGTTGCAACTAGCAAAAAATGCTGACCCAACTCAAGATGTTTTTTCATCTTTTGTATTTGTAAGTTACTGATTCAGATTCTGGAATTTTTCTTGCAATGGCAAAGTTTTGTAAATTAGCCAGGTAACAAAAGCACGTGTTTTAATTTCAGGAGATTAAAATATAAGCAAATGTCTTGCTTTAAAGTGACCCATTTTTATCAAATTTAGCTTTTGCAGCTACTTAAATTAAGAACAGTTACAGTAGAAAAGCATGCTGTTCATGACACAAGCATTTTAAACTAGCATCTTCTTCATGTAGCTTATTTACATGTTTAGCTGATCCTAGAGTACTTACAGTAGGATGTTTTAAAGATCCATTCTTGTGTTGATCTGAAGCTAATCCTAGAGCTACTAAAAATTCTGTGAGCAGCACATTGATGTGTAAATGAATTTTAAAAGAATATGGAGGAGTTTTTTAGACTTAGTATGGCTTCAACTTTCTTCCTGAAAAGTGTCCAGAAGTTTCAAGAATACCTGATGTTTATTTTCTTACTTTTTTGCAGAGTTTTACAGACAGAATATATGCTAACACTGGGGTACACTGACCATAAGCCCTGTTACAGCAGTCAAGGTTCTTTAGATACTGGACTCTGTATCCTTCCTCTAGCCAAACAGATTCATTATTTCTTTACTGTGACAATGTAGACACACTGACAAACAGATTGAAGGCTTTGCATCAAATGTATGATAATATTTTATACAACTAATCAGTTTCTCCTTACAAGATAAATAAAATAGCTTTTAAAAGATTTACAGTCAGTAATTTTCTTTTATTAGGTGGGAAGGTGACTTCATATGGTAATGATATCCTCCTGTATCACATTTCTACCATGACTCTGCAGCTGCTAGTACCAGAGGCCTCTCCATCTCCAGGGATTCCCTTTGGGTGCAGTGATCCAAAGAGTTACACTCTTGGGCTTGTGGTTACCCTGAGAGGTTTCCACGGGATTTTCTGGAAATCTTCTCACCAGACCTTGTTGCAGGGTCATCGCTGGCAATACTGGCAGATGCAGTCCTGTGTGATGGTCTGGGTCACTGTTATAGCCCTTGTATGGTCCTTCAGGAGGTTGGTGTCCATATCTAGAAGCGTTCCCATCATGAGTCAGGGGAGGCTTAGGTTGGCTATCAGGAAAAGGTTCTACCTGCAGAGAGTGTCTGGGCACTGGAACGGGCTCCCCAGGGAAGCAGTCACCAAGCCTGACAGAGTTCAAGAAATGTTTGGACAATGTTCTCAGGCACATGGTGTGACTCTTGGGAATGGTCCTGTGCAGGGCTTAGAGCTGGACTTGATGATCCTGATGGGCCCCTTCCAAGTTGGCATATTCTTTAGTTTCACCACCCTGCTTTTCATAAGCAATTCCTTTGCTCTCAGAATGCTGGAAAATAGCCAGGATGCCAAGCTCCAGTGTCAGGCACCATGGCTTTGGTGTCTGGCTTGTGGGTGCTTGGGCCTCACATGACTCCTGTCTGTTGTTTAAGAGTCCAGAGGTGCCTGTGACTCATGACACTGCTGAGAGTGCAGGGCTATTTATGGCATCAGCATTCAGGACAATGCTTAGGGCACAAAGTGCACTGGCTGGATTCCCAGTTCCTGGCCCCTCAAAAAACTCAAACATTTTCAGAGTCTTATTTTTAAACAGATACATAAGCAAATAAATGTCCATTGAAGCTAATGGCTTTTTATCCATTTATCCATTCCAGATATGGAAATCTTACTATGCTTGACAGTACTTTTCTTAGAGCAAGACCTTGTACTAAAAACGGCCTGGAATATTGAAACTGTGTTCCAGGAAAAAACACGATTCACAGCAGAAGAGTTGAACACAAAAATGTGATGGACATTTTAGGTGCCTAACAGCAAGCATTGCACCACTGGTCAAATGATAATTGCTGCGGAAAAACATAAACTTACTGAGAAAATTTGTCTCTGCCTAAGTCCTACAGATAAGGTGAGGTCAGGTGAATTGCAGCTCAGAATGGCCTGTTTCTGTCCATTGATGGTTAAGGGAATTTCATCTATTGGCTTGGCTGTGTAGCCATCTGAAGATGGATGAGCTCATTCCCAGCCTCTCTATCTGCCTTTTTATACTTTAATCTCTTGCTGCTGTCCACTGTTTCCAAATGCTGTTTCTTCCTATGTGTCACAAGAACTTATTTCTTTCCCTCTGCATTCAACTTGCAAGTGAAGACTTTTGTGCTTATGCAGTGCTAGTCCAGAGGGGCTGCAGTAAAACAGCAACATCCTCACAGGCGCTGGAACAGCCATGGGGAGTTTGTAAACTGCATGTTTTCAAGTACAGGAGTGGCTGAAGGAAGATCACAGAATCACAGAATATTATGAGTTGGAAGGGACCCACAAGGATCATCTAGTCCAACTCACCATCTATCACCCATACAGAGACAGAGAGCACATCCCAGAGCATAACACCAACCTAGATCCCTCACAGTCTAGCAGGCCAAGATAGAAATACAAAACAGCTAGAGAAGTTTGTGGCTGTGTGTCACTACTGCAAAGTACAAGCTGAAATATTTTAAAATGTAACAAACAAGCTGGTCATAATGTGCATTTGCAACAATGATTGATGTTCTGAGAACTGTTTTATTAATCATGAAGTAACTAGGGCATTATTTTCTTTGAAATGTACAAATGCACTTGCAGAAATTCTCCACAACACAAATGTGTTAGCTAATGTCAGTGAGTTCCTGAAGACCACAAATAGTCTTTTAAGGTACCCCTGTGAAGTATTAACTGGTTTATTAACTACATAGTTAACTCAGTCTACAAGCATCAAGCTTTCTTCATTTTTACTGAAAAAAGGAAAAAAGTCAGTTTTTAAATATTAGGGCATTTTTATTAATGGTCCATTAAGTTTATAAAGAAACAAAAAATAAAAACATATTTATGTTCAGGCTGTAAACTTTCTACATCATTACAGAATCCCAGAATATGTCAAGTTGGAAGGGACCTACAAGGATCATTGAGTCCAGCTCCTGGCCCAGAACCATCCCCAACAATCCTACCATGTGCCAGAGAGCATCATGCAAATGCTTCTTGAGCTCTTGGTGCTGTGACCACATCCCTGGGCAGCCTATTCCAGTGCCCAGACACCCTCTGAGAGAACCTTTTTTCTAATATCCAACCTAAACTGACCCTGACACAACTTCAGGCCCGTCCCTTGGGTTCTGTCACTGGTCAGTGTCTCCTCTTCCCCTCATGAGGAATTTGTAACTGCTGTGAGGTCTCCCCTCAGTCTCCTCCAAGCTGAACAGACCAAGTGCCTGCTCCTCACACAGCTTCCCCTCCAGGCCCTTCACCTTCGCTGCCTTCCTCCTGACAATAAGTCCTGCCTCTATGGGGTAAATACGTAAATGCTTTGTTTTACAAGGAAAGCCCATTGAAACGGTTCATATAAAACCAGCAGTTTACATAGTTATCAGGCATTGTTAAAAAATTCTACTGGTGGGTTCTACAGTCATATATGATAATGCAGTACTGGCTTTTAGATTCAGTAAGTTAGGAGAGGCTTTAAGCAGCCCTACCCCTGTAATTTCTTTTTCTTTCAAATTCCATTTAACTCGCTTTCTGCAAATTGGAACATTGTTCCTGATTTAAACCCCAACTATAATTTATGTTTGACCATATTTTCACTTTTTAGTACATAACCTTTTGTCTGTGGCGTCCTAACACAGAAATAAACTATTTAACCTGCAAGATCCACAAACACAAGTTTGTTGTACATTATCTCACACTGGTAAAATGCATGCCTATTTTCTTCTGAAATGTCCCATTGCTGGGTTTCAAGCACATATTTACATACACACATCCACATTTAACAACCTAAGCCAGTATGGTTTTTTTAAACCTTGACCTTTAAGTGCTCAGGAAACTGCATGCAAAGAAAGTTAAAAAAATAAATAAATAAACATCTCTATGCATGTAACACTATCACATCTAGGTCAGATGATACAGGTGGCAAGTATAAACACTAACACTGACACATTGGATCTTTAGGATCACTCTCAGTCCAAAATGCTTTTTCTCAAAATTACAGACTTTTTTGTCAGTTACTCTGAAATTACAACTAGGCTTTAATGTGTACAGTGGGTTGGAAATTATGAGCAGGAAGGAAATAAATTGGACATAAAAATGGCACTATTGGTTATATTACACCAAAAATGCCTTGCTTCAAGTAGCGTGCTATTTTGATTGCAGTAAGTGGTCAACTCCTGTGTTATGAACCTGTGTCAATGCACAATAGTGGTATCCCTCTTCAGCGCTATCAGTCCATGGAATAGTGTATCCAGGGAGCCTGAGAATGTTTTTGATCAGATGCTGAGTTAAACCCCGCCATCATTTCACAGTTACGGGGTGGGGTTTTTGTCCTTTAAGTAAAACAACAGAAACTTCTGTAGTTTTTGTAGTACCTGTCTTAGGAAGGTTGCAGTGACCACCCAAAGGCCATTACCAGGGGCATGGGTGGACCCAGTTGGTTCCATTTCCTAGTGAGACTGGTGGTGTGTCAGCATAAGGGCACCTGCGTGTGACAGGGTCTAGTACAAGCTGCTACCTAAAGGCTGGCCTGTGGTGGTTCACCCTCATCCTGTGTGCTGCTACAGCTACAGAAGTGCTGGCAACTGAGTCTGGCGTTTCATGTGCTCAGAACTTTTAAACAGGGAAACTTCAGTCATCCCAGGCTTAACCAGCAATATGCAGCCTTGGCTTACATAGAATGCCTCATGTCTGTGCTTTGGTATGATCAGTGCTGGGCTATAGCACACAAAGTTTGCAGTAAAGTTGTGCCCTGCCATGATACTCTTTTACTGTCTGCATTAACCTCTATTTCTATACTAACCTCTATTTCTATACTGGCATCAAGTGCTTTTCAACATAAACTTACCAAACTGATCTCGGCCCCAGGAAAGTTGTGGTTTTGATGAAACTGCATTATGTGGGTTTTGACCACGTCTGTTTGAATACAAAATACAGACACAGCTGCTGAAGTATGGACTTACGCTGCTGGAGGAAGTCATATTAATCACTGAGGGGGTGGCAGAATGTACATTTCTAGCGAGAGTCTGAGGCAAATGTCTCAAACACAAGCAAATATTTACCACAGCATTTTCAAAAGTATTTGCTCATCTTACTCTTCCTAAGGAAATCCCCTTGTCTGCATGCTTCACTCTTCCAACTCGCACGGACAGAGTCTGATGTGATGAGGGGCAGTACTCTTTACTTCTTGGCCTCTTTTCTGAGTATGCACTGCTCCTTTTCTTACTCCTCCTCAAAGAACAGGATTGTTTGAGAAATGAGCCTCCAATACCGGAAAGAACAGTTGTTTCTACTTTAGAAATGAGGATGTGATCATTTAAAGGAATTAGGTTCTTCAAAACCACATCTGAGGATTAGAAAAAGCCATTGAAGGATTCAGTGGAACAGCAATGAGTTGCAGGAAGGTTGCATGACTCTTTTAGTGTGCTGAGCGTGGTCATCCAGCTCCTTGTCTTCTCCGTTTGTAAAACACTGCAAAAGGCACTTAAAATCACTTCACTCAGTCAAAATTTTAAGAAAAAAGAATTCTCAGGGTTAATTCACAGTTACCTATTTGAAAAATTCAAGTAAATGCTCCATGAGCTCCACATCTTATGTAATGGGGCAAGCCTTCCTCCATGCAGCAGTGGGTGGGGTTTTCATCTTGCCTCCCTCAAGTCAGTTAGAAACTAAGCATTTAGTCTACCTTAGGCATCTATGATCACGGATGGGAGAGAGCCATGGCCAGAGGGCAACTCCTCACTCCTAAACAAGCCTGTAAACTAAGTGATATGGTGACCTCACAGCACTGACCAAAGGAGAACCTAAAAAATTTCTGGACAAGGCATCTTTAATGCCATATGGAAACTCATGTGACCCTCCCTCTTAGGATTTAATTGTAAGGCCCATGTTACCATTTCAAAACTACCTTTTTCTCCATTTTTCTGAAGATTATCTATCTGGGGACAGAAAGCAAGACAAGAATAAGTAAACCTCAAGCAGAACTTTCTTTTCTTGAAATCTTGTTTGGGTTTGCAACTAGACGCTTCTCTTGGCAGTAAATCTCATAGCAGAACAATCCACATCCAGACAAGTGTGGTGAATGTATTCTAGCCCACTGGGGTGCCAAGAACTGCGGTGTAATGGAAAGGGAGATTCTTTTCATTCTGTCTAAACAATGATTATAACATACAACTCAAAGTTGTAATATGCTGCTGAAGCTCCTCATAAATAAACTTTAAATAAGCACCAAGTGAGATATATGCTCCTACCACTCAGAAAGCCTCTCATCCTGAAGAACTTGTATTACTTCATCCTATGTTCAGAAAAACAAGTTTTTGTCTGGTTTATCATCCAGTGTAGATTCAAAGAATCCCACTATGGCATATTAACTTACTTCGGAGATAAAAGTACTATGAAAGTTTTAACAGCAAGCAGGTTACTGTCCCATAAAATCCATTTGGATTGGCAAGTTGTTTAAAAAAAAATGTTTAAAAAAATCAAACCAGACAGAATAGATATTGACAGCTTAGTTTGCTTGACTTTGAGTGAAAGAGTAGTTACTGCATTAGATTTTTATGTTAAATTCTGGCTGTTGGCAATGAACAGTTACCACACATCTATGCTGTAAAACCTACATGTTAGCAGACTTCTACACATTTCCTAAACTGCTGGACACTGAGACTTTCTTTGTAAACCACTGCATGTTCTGACCATGGAGAAGTTCTCCAAAGGAGAATGTATTTCCAGGAGGGAAGAGGATGTGCTCTTCAGTTTGGTGATAATCTGACCTCAATTTCGGAATGCTCCCACTCTGCTTGCTTTGCTAATGAAGTTTTTCAGGAGGTCGTGGTCCATTTCTGCAAAGCCTTGAGTTTGTGTAACAACAGTTAAATGGTTTATGCAAAATCTGAAGCAAAATTCTTCCAAGTCCTAGGAACAAATTGAGATAATTTATAATATGAATGACTGGTGACAAAATTATTATTATTATTTGCTTCAAAACTGTCATTTAATTAGTAGAGAATATACCAGTTTGTTCAACCCCTTTTATGATCTGTTTGATGAGATCACAAATGGAAGGATGAAATTTGTTCACAGAAACTATTCAATAAACCCCCGTTGAGAAAACAAGAGCAGCCACCTAAATCAAATCAAGAACTCCATCACATTTACTGAGGTCATTAGAAAAGTTACCAGTAAGTGAAACCATAAACTTTCCCCACAGAGAACTACTACAGCATCAATTACTCCTTTCTTTTTCTCCCTTCACTGAATTCAGTAGTGGTCCTTGGAAAAATAGCAGATATCCTAGTCTTGCCGAAAGTAAAAGCAAACTCCAATTCCACATTTGATGATGCTCACCAAACCCAAACTGGATGTTAAGATACATGTGCCTTTTGCGGCAAACCTAAGAATTGTATCCTCCATCTACTGGGACTCCTAGATAGCAAAAAAGACTCTGTCTTGTCCTGGTCAGGCAGTAACAGGATGCTCAGATACTCAGCACAGGAGACATAAAAGCCATTAAGCCACACAAACACATTTCACGCAGCAAATTTTGCCCACTCAAACTCCTCGCAACAGTGGCAATCCTTCTCCCCATGCACTGGGTCAGTCTCCTTTAGTTGGTTCCTATGCAACAACTTGCTGTGAAGAAAAATGAATTACCTTCTGCAGGAAGCAGAGCTGGAGCCAGCAGCAAGGCAAGCCTAATTGGCAGTATGATTCATGAGCTATGAGCTCTTCGAGGGTTACAGCAAAAAGAGGTCTCTGAACCCATGTCATTTTGATTCTATGTGAACTACACAAGCATTGCAGTCTGGGTATTACTAGTAGAAAGATACTCAGCAGAATACCTGTGCATTTTCCCTTTGAAAGCTTTCCCTCATGCTCCATGTTTCAACTCAATTTCCCTGTCCAGATAACTAAAGCTCTGTCAGAAGCACAAATTATCCTTAAAAAAGAAATAAGGTATAGCAACTATGCACATAAAGTAAATTGTGTCTCTCATCAACAAGTACTGGGAAAGTGAGAAAAGCAGTGAGAAGAAGAAACCACAGAGGAAACATCTCCTTTTACGATCCAGTGACTCGACTGGTCGATGACAAAAAGGCTGTGGATGTTGTGTACTTGGACCTTAGCAAAGCCTTTGACACGGTTTCCCACAATAAGCTTCAGGAGAAACTTGTAAAGCACAGGCTGGAAAGGAATATTTTATGCTGGGTCACAAACTGGTTGGAAGGGCGAGCTCAGAGGGTGGTGGTGAATGGTGCAGCATCGGATTGGCGGCCAGTCACCAGTGGAGTCCCACAGGGGTCAGTGTTGGGCCCNGTAGACCTCTTCTTCCAGGCTGACGACACCAGAACGAGAGGGCACAGCCTCAAGCTACGCCAGGGGAGGTTTAATCTCAATGTTAGGAAGCGGTTTTTCACGGAGAGAGTAATTGCATATTGGAATGGGCTGCCCAGGGAGGTGGTGGAGTCGCCATCCCTGGAAGTGTTTAAGAGAAGACTGGACGAGGAGCTTAGTGACATGGTCTAGCTGGTCTAGCTGGGGGGTGAGGGCTGGATGACCCTGGGCCCCCTCCGGCCCAGAGTGGCCTGCTAGACTGTGAGGCATCTAGGTTGTTATTATACTCTGGGATGTGCTCTTGGTCGCTGTACGGGTATTAGATGGTGAGTTGGACTAGATGATCCTTGTGGGTCCCTTCCAACTCATAATTTTCTGTGATTCTGTGATTCTGTGAAATGTAGAAGATCAAAGGCAGGGACATCTTAAATTCCACCAGACCTTTGAAAGAGTCCTGCCAGTACCTCAATTGCTTTACAGTCCATGTGGAAGTAAAATGAACAGCAGCTGCCTTTTCTGGTGCTGATATGAAGAGGACCATAGATGATATAGTCACTAATTTTACACTTTCAAGAAATAATATCTTTTATTCTCTGGTACAGAAGATGATTAATCTAAAACTTGCTACAGTGTATATTAGAACTATGCTTTGAAATAACTTGTAGCAGCAACTCTATTTTGTGAGGATAGGACAAAATATTTTCAAGCATTTTAAATCCTAAGAGATGCATACAGTAGTCAAGTCAATCTTTAATTTGCTATGTTACTGGCATATGACACAGCACTATTACCTTTCATTTGCAGTGTTCACATTTAATAACAAGAAATTAAATTCTATAATTTCAAACTTCAAAAATATTAGGCCTATTTCATAATCCTTCTTTTGACAGTTTTCTACTGAAGTCCTGATATACTGCACATGGTTCTCAAACCAGGAGTTAGTACATTAAAGTACAGTAGAAGATGCTGGCTTACTCCATGATTCCTCAGGCAGAGGCTATCCCATGTCTTTGATAAGGAAATCTTTGCTGTCCTTCCCCAGGCAGTCCTGCTACATCCCTTTCTGAGCTGTGGGGGTAGGGAGGAGGACAATAATGCACTCTTGAGTTTGGCACATGCTGCAGCCAGGGCAGGGAAACAATTCATCATTTGACAATTACATTAAAGTATTACATGTTTTGAAAAACACTGAATCATAGAAGGAAGAGGAGGATAACATATATTTAGTCATCTAGCCAATCCCTTTTATTGTGTTTTAGGTGTTATAGACTCTGATAAAACTAGCCAGGACAAAGTACTACTTCACAATACACCTAAATATATCTTGAATTAATTCACCTGACATGGGTCACCTAAAGGTACTTTTACTTCAAAGATATTCAGAAGTGTTGAAGTAACAGGAGAAACTCCAGAGGAAAGTTTTAATGAAAAATCTGCTGTTAAGAGAACCAAGTAACTGTGTCATGCCCTCCTGTACAGTCTTCCCCGACACGCTGGGCTTGTACCAGCACAGCACACTGAAAGAAGGTGCAACTACTCTTTGCCTCAGCTGTTTATGCCCTCTGATACCTTGGTTACAAATGCAGCTGGCAATCATTTTATCTACTAATCTGTTGTTATCTCCTCTTTCAATGCACAGAATTCACCGACTTCCTGCCTCCTCTTTGCAACTCCTACACAAATTCATCTCCTCTACATACTCTCTCCACACAGCACGACTACTGCAACATTTTAAACTCAGTTCTTGTTTCAGTCCCTTCTTTCTACTTATTTCCTATCCCTGGAAGATACAGGAATATCGATCCACCTTGTTATGTTTCTAGCCTCTCCTCCTTTAAAACTTCATCCTGCATTTCACAGCCAGGCAAAGGCAAAAAACCAAGATTTAAAAAAACCCCAACCAACACACTAACCAGCTACATATTCTGACACTTCTCATAGGTAATCTTCTGTTTGGTTGTATCAATTTTATTCTTGTAAAGCAGAAGGAACCCTTAATGGAAAGATGAGGGCTTCTGAACAAACATGTTCATTTATAACCATGGACTCCTAAGTCCAAAATACATAAGGAGACTTTTTTAATAATAAATCTCACCACATCACTATTTCCACAATCAGCATAGCACTAAGAAGTCAAGAAAAGGAAAAACATCTTTGAAAGCATTTGTTTACCAAAAAAGTGCTTGCAGTACACTGATAACAGGTTGAGTGCTAGTGACACATTCCAGAGCCAAGGGCAGACCAGATGACAGGATGTGGGGAGAGTATTAACAATAGGGAATTTGTTGTATGTCAGCACAATTCACAGTGTGGATTTTTTTTGATATAAGGACAAGCGTAAATAAGGAGGGACTTTACTGGTAAATACTCCCATTGCTTGTAAAAGGCGGTGCCAGAACGACTGCACCAGACACTGCAGACAAAAACATCAGATGTAGAAGTCAGGGAGTGAAAGGCAGTGCAAAATCCAAAGGCAGAGAAGCAAACAGCAGTGAGAAATTTGCATGCCATGCCCTACCATGCCGAGGGATAAGGCAGGAAGCAGATTAAGAACCCTGACTGACAGGTGCAAAGAAAAGGCCAGGAAGAAAACACTTGTAGCTGGTTAGTGGGGGATTTTTGGTGGGGGGGCGGGTTGTGTGTGTTTGTTGGTTTCTTTTTTTTTTAATAGTTTATAAAGGAGAAAAGAAACATCTGGGAAGCCAGAAGGGGGAATTACAGGAATCATGCCTCATCAGTTAAATGCAGTTATGTTTACATTAAGAAGCTTCATTACTCAGACAACAACTGCTTGACTGAAGAAAAGCTCTCCTTACCTGAGCTTCATATTTGACAGCGGCAGAAAGAAGAGCAATGGCATTCTCTTCACAAATGCCTTGTTTGATTGTTTGCTGGCAAAGCTTTTTCAATCTGTTTTCTCTATACAGTGTTGCCAAATCTAGCAGCCCTGTGAAAATTCATACAGCTTTAACTGTCCTGGTGCAAAACATATGTACTTTCTTTTCAAAGAAATCAAATTATCCTATTTTTTTAGGCTGAATTAATCAAAGACTTGGTGGTTTGGTTTTTTCCCCTCTAGATGATGTGTTTGTTTACGATTCTCTACACACATATTAAAAAAGGAACCATCTTATTACTACACAAGTGTTCTGTTTGCTTGTTCACTGCACTGCATCCCATTCTAGGCATCAATTAGTTACTTACATCCTCTTAAATTCACAGCTCCCTTTTCATTCACAATCAAATTGCCACAGCTACTCAAACAGAAGAGCTTTAGGATGGCAGTAGTGCCTTTTTAAGAAAAAAAGCACAGTTCTTAAAAAGAGAAACAATAAGTCCTTTTTGACCATTTTGCATCTTCGATCTTATTGCATCCTCGCTACTCATTCTACTTGGGCATGTTTCCTGCTATTGCATCCCTTCTTCCTGACTCCTGCCAAAGTGAAGACAGCTAGTAAAAGTAAATAACAAGCCCCGTTTTCCTCACCCTGTTGCAACACAGATAGAACTTTTCATAAACAGTAACTGGGAGTTATTTCCATTTCTGGCAAATGTACCTATTGCATCTTCAGGAGGGAGTCTAATGTTGTCTGTGTACAGGTATTCCAGGAAGGCTCGGTAAACAGGGTAAGAAAATTCACTCATTTCTATAATTTCATCATCATTATTCAGTATGGAGCGAAAATGTTCACACCTACAAAACATGAACAAAGATTTTATCTGTAAAGAGTTAAGCTTGGAAGGTGAGCTACAGCTAGAATTTGGAAAGTCATAATAGACTAAATACATACAAACAAGCACAAACTCCAGCTACGTGATTTCTAGGTTTGAACATGTTAAGAGCCTTATAAGGCTTAAAAAAATTAAGCCTGACATACATAATTCAGAATTTCATTTCTGTTATTACTATTTTATAGTAGGTTCCATTTCTACTTAAAACATCTACAAGGATGATCCATGTGTTTTCGATGCCATTTTCTTAAATACATTATATATTAACTGTGAACTTTATTACCTACTTTGTAACAGATAAAGTTTACAATTAATTTAGGCAATTCTGAGATTTGACCCCGATTTCTCCAACATGACCTAATGAAAAGGGAAATTATTAATAATATTAGATGTCATTATTCCAGAGTCCATACACAATTTAGCATTAATCATTATAATCAAGGATTATTTAGAGTGAAGGAACCCTCAATCAGACCTTTCATCACTTTTTTAGTCTAAGTCTGAATACTTCTGTGAAAAAAGCACAATCACTTCATTTGATAGCTGTAATCTGCAACTTAAAAGTTCACAGTAACTTACAGTGCAGTGTAATTTACTGTTCCCTAAAAACATCCTAATATTTGCATTGTTTTCAAAATTTTTGTTGATGTAAATGAACATCACCACCTCTGATAACTTTTCTCATAACAGCCACAATTTAATCAGACTGTTTTATACTACATGAATTCATAACACTCCCACATCTGAATTTTCTCTTCACTTACTTAAACACTTTACAAAAAATAAGACAATTTCCTTTTAATGTCTCTGGGACAAAACTACAACAAAGACAGTGTCACTTAAACACAAACGAAAAGTAATTATTTATCACTTCAGTTAAACTTGCTTCGTAATTTTACTGGTTATTGAAAGAATGTTTTTCATAGTATTTTGGAGCCTTAAGTCAAATTCATGAAGAAATAAAAAGTCATTATCTAGCTTCTGCTACATCTTTTACCACATTCTGGCATTGGGAGAGGCAGGGCAGACCAAACCCCTTTGTTTTGCTTCCCAGAGCCTCATGTTAAGTCGTGGTGACCATGCTATCCATCCAGCCTAGAACAGACCTTGGGAATGGTCTGTTGCTCCAAACACAGAAGTCAGAGGGAAGGTTGTACACATTGTTCCCCTAAAGATTAATAAGCAAACAAATAAAGACTGGTTCATACACATCCTCCAGTCTGAAAAGTATCTTCGAGTGGCTCATCCTCTGGAGTGTCTCCCTCCCTCTCACAACCTCTCAGTGGAGACAGCCCAGACACCCAGTTTTGGCTGGCTGAACGCAGAGCTCATGTGTCCCACCCACATGCTCCTACATAGTTGTGTCTGCAGGCACTGTGTGCCTTGGGCTGCCTCTCCCTGCCGGGGCGTTCCTGACATTTCACCACCATCCCAAGCCACTAACCACTAACAATGGGATCTAGTTCAAGAATAGGAATAGAACAACACTGAAAAAAATCCTCTTAAGTAGTAAAGAAATGAGTGGATAATGAAAAGGAACTTTTACCAGCACCACATTCATGAAAATGCTCTGAACAGGCCAAATGTTGCAAAATATCATTTCAAACACAGTATACTCTGATCCAGTTGCATCATGAGACTTAAAGAAAATACTAATTTTACAAACTGTGCCTGATGCTTCATTATTCCTCCATTTTATCTTGTTAATGCCATACATTTAAAACCATTTTAGAATTAGACACATTTCCTTCACAGAATGCCATCTAATCTGAGAAAAGTAGAGCAAGAGAAAAGAAATAATGAAAAGTTACATATAGTCGGATATCAGGAAGAAGAACCTCGGGAACATTTTGGGGATACATGAGATATGATCTTGTATCACATGGAGGACACATAACATTCCAAACAAAGAGGGTGGACTATAGGCATGTGTATAATGTACATTAATGTGTAATGAACCCAGTAAAGGGAAGAAAATAATAATACAGGTAACTGGAGTATGAGGAGGGGAGCAGAAAAGACCAAAAATACGACCGGCAAGAATTAATGGGGAATTTTCATTTTAGGCAGNACCTTATTAGGGGAGGGGGCGTAGCTTCGGGCATGGCGTACTCAACAACGTAGTGAGTTCGCTATCTTTGTGGATTTCACAACTCGCGGGAGGTGGCCCAGACCCAACAGCCCACGAGTAACTGGGGCTCACTGTATATAAGAAATCACTAACAGGACTCAGGAGCAAAATTAGGAAGATGAAAGTGGTGATAAGCAGGATGATAGCCAAGTATTTTTGGAGAGAAAATACTAAAGAGAAAAAAATATTTTAACAATGAGATGGACAAAGCAGAAGAGATCTAAAGCAGTGTATTTAGAATATTCCAGCAGAAACTGTCTCAGCAGTAGCAAACTACTCTCTACATATTAATAACGATGTGATTACTCTGTAGTTCTGCATATGTCAAGTCTCACTGTAAAGGGATGTTAACTTGCCAAAAGCTGTAAAACCACAAGAGAAACCAGTTTAAAAGTCAGACTGCTTAAAACAAGTAGCATAAAAATATGGTTAAAAAAGGGGGGGGAAAATATGATCTGAAATTGCTGAAACAACAGAAGAGTCCTGTGAAAGGAAAGAAAGGCAAGAATGAACACAAAATCTTCAAATCATTCTAGCGCAGGAAGTCGGGCATATAAAGGAGATAAAATTGATTCAAACTACTGAGAAGATAGCAGAAGGAAGTGAGCCTTTTCCTCAGTAGAAAAGCGCTATTGGTAATCAAGGCCAAGGCCATTTAGGTAGCAGAAGATAAATGTCAGATGGAGAGAAGTGACGAAAAGGCTGGTAGTAAGCAGCATGTTGGATAATTACAAGGAGTGATGAAATGAGGAAAAGAGAGTAACAGTGAAGGATAGCAAGTGAATCCCATGGCTCAGAGAAAAGGGAGTTTGTAAAAATAAGTCAAGATTTTTTGGCAGTAATTACTCAGCACACTGGACTGCACTACAGTTTAGTTTATATAGTTTACAGTTTGTGCCTTACCTAATTTTGAGAAGAACTTTATGAACATGAATGTATTTTCCATCCACTAGAAACTTCAGGTCTGCAGTTTCAGGGTTGTCAAATTCCTTCTTTAGTGACTGAGCTACTGTTAGATGGTCATCAGGCTCTAGAATTAAAAAAAAGAGACTTAATAGTAAGGAGTAAGCAATGTAAGTATCTCCCATTACAACATCCTAGGTATCTGTCAGCAATTAACACTTGTAATAAATTTGACAACTCCTTAAGGCTAATAAAACCTCCTGGTAGACTACATGTTCTGTATGAGCCCCAGAGCAAAGAAAGGGTAGCTTTCTACAGTCCTTACTAGTTTCCCACTCCATGCAAACATCTCTGTTGAAAAACTCCTAAGTTTCATTCCTCTAGTTCATCTATATAAGGCCAGAAAAAGTTAACAGTCCCAAAAGTTTACTGCAGCATGATAGAAAATTCCATCAACCATTACTGAGTAAATTATTCCAAATTAAAAATGTTAGTTATAATAAGATAACCAAAAAGTCAACAAAAAAACACAATAAAATTTTCTGAAATGCTTCCATAAGGAGTCATTATCTTGCAGCATAAATAAATCTATTACATAAACAACATATGGTTTGCAGTGGAAGTGCCCATACAATATCCCTAAAAGTAAATACAAACACTTAAAATTCTATTAATAAAGAGTAGTTTCCCCTAGGTTTAATGGTGTTAGAAGCACTCTGTGTAAATGTTTGCATATTCCTGTTCATGTTGTATTTATGTATATCCCACTGTGCATGTGGCGTTTGCATTATAAAGTTACCAGACAACTTTGAAAAGTCACCTACTGTCTGCATGCACATTTTAACCTCCTGAGCTGATCAGAATCTCCATCATATTTGGGGTTTTCAGACAACTATNGCTCTGCGACCTCGGCACGTGTGCAGAAGGCTGCGACCTCAGTTGCATCAGCCCCCAGCTCCACCGCTCGCGGTGCTGGCTCCGGCCCCCCCGCTTCCCCGACCGCACAGCCAGCCCCGTCTTNCCTGAAAACATTTTGTCTTCTTAGCGTATAAATAAACATTATGGGTTTATACAGATCTTGTGGGTCAGTAATTAGTTGTTCTCCACAGAAAATTACATAAATGCTATGTACTGTAACCTACCAAGCTAGAAATAAGAATAGTATTCTGCCGGAAAAGGAAAGACCTTCTTCACAAGCTCTAGAAAAAACACATACACACACACACACACACATACACTGTGATACTGCTATGCTGTTTTTAGCATCTTAAATTTCATCTAGAGGATGTCACTTATATTAAGCTCTACCCAATTAGGGCAATATTACTGAAGTGTGGTGGGGTACATGTAAAATATCTGGAGCGGGTGTGGGAGAGAAATCCAAGGTAGTGATAACAAAAAATCCATCTGAAATAACAATACTGTAAAATACTTTGTTAGTTCTTATTGTTTACAATATGTGGCTTATTTATTCAGTCCTCTACTATTGCAATCAAGTAATCCTATTAACAACTAATGCAAAGCTGAAGATTTCCATGGCACCTAGTTCAGTAGATGTAAGATCGTAGGAAGCAGCTCTCTGAGGATCCTCACCATTCTCACCTGTAGTGGTTTAACCCTGGCTGGATGCCAGAGACTCACCAACAGCTACTCTCTCACTTCACCGCCCTGTCCCTGCCCCCATACAAACAGGGGAGAGAGGAAAAGAAAAAAAAACCCTGAAGGGTTTTGCTACGGCAGGAATGAGGACTATTAGATATCTTTTACTGTCACAGGCAAAACAAACTCTAAAGTAGGGACGTAAAGAATTTATTTCTAACAAGATCAGAGCTTAAAGTGAGAAGTATCATCTTTAAGGCAACCTTCTCCCCCACCCCTCTGTCTCTTAGAACAGATACCACATTCCCCCTTCCTCCAGTAGCAGGGGGGGACAAGATTAGGGGAAAACCGGCAGTTGGTGTTTCTCTGCCGCTGCTCAGGGGAGGAGGCCATTTCCCTACNTGATAGAAAATTCCATCAACCATTACTGAGTAAATTATTCCAAATTAAAAATGTTAGTTATAATAAGATAACCAAAAAGTCAACAAAAAAACACAATAAAATTTTCTGAAATGCTTCCATAAGGAGTCATTATCTTGCAGCATAAATAAATCTATTACATAAACAACATATGGTTTGCAGTGGAAGTGCCCATACAATATCCCTAAAAGTAAATACAAACACTTAAAATTCTATTAATAAAGAGTAGTTTCCCCTAGGTTTAATGGTGTTAGAAGCACTCTGTGTAAATGTTTGCATATTCCTGTTCATGTTGTATTTATGTATATCCCACTGTGCATGTGGCGTTTGCATTATAAAGTTACCAGACAACTTTGAAAAGTCACCTACTGTCTGCATGCACATTTTAACCTCCTCAGCTGATCAGAATCTCCATCATATTTGGGGTTTTCAGACAACTATCTTCTTTAATACTACCAAAAAAAAAAATCAACAGCCCACTCCCCCAAATCTCATTCTTAACCCTGAAAACATTTTGTCTTCTTAGCGTATAAATAAACATTATGGGTTTATACAGATCTTGTGGGTCAGTAATTAGTTGTTCTCCACAGAAAATTACATAAATGCTATGTACTGTAACCTACCAAGCTAGAAATAAGAATAGTATTCTGCTGGAAAAGGAAAGACCTTCTTCACAAGCTCTAGAAAAAACACATACACACACACACATACACTNCAAAAAAAAAAATCAACAGCCCACTCCCCCAAATCTCATTCTTAACCCTGAAAACATTTTGTCTTCTTAGCGTATAAATAAACATTATGGGTTTATACAGATCTTGTGGGTCAGTAATTAGTTGTTCTCCACAGAAAATTACATAAATGCTATGTACTGTAACCTACCAAGCTAGAAATAAGAATAGTATTCTGCTGGAAAAGGAAAGACCTTCTTCACAAGCTCTAGAAAAAACACATACACACACACACATACACTGTGATACTGCTATGCTGTTTTTAGCATCTTAAATTTCATCTAGAGGATGTCACTTATATTAAGCTCTACCCAATTAGGGCAATATTACTGAAGTGTGGTGGGGTACATGTAAAATATCTGGAGCGGGTGTGGGAGAGAAATCCAAGGTAGTGATAACAAAAAATCCATCTGAAATAACAATACTGTAAAATACTTTGTTAGTTCTTATTGTTTACAATATGTGGCTTATTTATTCAGTCCTCTACTATTGCAATCAAGTAATCCTATTAACAACTAATGCAAAGCTGAAGATTTCCATGGCACCTAGTTCAGTAGATGTAAGATCGTAGGAAGCAGCTCTCTGAGGATCCTCACCATTCTCACCTGTAGTGGTTTAACCCTGGCTGGATGCCAGAGACTCACCAACAGCTACTCTCTCACTTCACCGCCCTGTCCCTGCCCCCATACAAACAGGGGAGAGAGGAAAAGAAAAAAAAACCTGAAGGGTTTTGCTACGGCAGGAATGAGGACTATTAGATATCTTTTACTGCCACAGGCAAAACAAACTCTAAAGTAGGGACGTAAAGAATTTATTTCTAACAAGATCAGAGCTTAAAGTGAGAAGTATCATCTTTAAGGCAACCTTCTCCCCCACCCCTCTGTCTCTTAGAACAGATACCACATTCCCCCTTCCTCCAGTAGCAGGGGGGGACAAGATTAGGGGAAAANTTAGTTCTGCCAGCTATGAGGGAGGCTTCCAGCAACTTCTTGAAGAAAAGCCTCCCCCATAGCCCCCCTGCTACCAGAAACCCAGCCACAGAAAAACCCAATGCATCACCATATCAGATGACAAACAACAGTGAGTCAGTTTGGACAACTTGCCAAGATGGGACAAGATGAAAAGGCTAGTCACTCTTACCTTCTAGAGCATGGAAAAAGGCAGATCCAAAACCAGCACAGAGTCATCTAACCAAAATGAATCCAGGAGACAAAGTAAGGGCCTGATAACCAGCATCCTTTATTCTGTGTCATCAGCTATGAACACTGCTCAGACTAGCAGCAAACCCATAACTTTATGGATTGAATCGTAGCTGAAGAATGAGCTCTTTGTTAGACAATGAGATATACTTAACTCTTTTTAGCCAAGGCCAGCAAGACAGACCATAGCATTAATCAAGTATTTCAAATCCAGCAACTTGTCTCTTCAGAAGCCCAGGTCATGATCACTTGTGATGAGACTATAAGTGCCTCTGGGCAATTCTGAACATGGGAATTTGGTCCCTCTGTTCTCAGTAGTCTACTTAAGGGCATCAAAGAACGCTACAGCTTCCCCAAACCTAAGGCATTTCTCCACAGAAACAAACCTCAACAACAAAACAGACAACTGTTTAGCACTGCCATCAGGCTTTAGCAATTTTTTACAATTCCAAATTACCATTATGGTTATGCTTCCCAGTACAAATTTTTGCAAGAAACTAAGTTAAGGCTTCAAATACACGCAACTGTTTCATGAACAGATAATTCCATTTAGAAGATGTCAGAACAAAAAATATTTAAGCTCACCTACTGACAGGAGACGCCACATAACAGCAGGGGTAGCAAAGCAAGCAAAGACATCGTCAGTGCAGGCAAAGTGTGTGAGGTGGGGGAAGGTCACGGACTGCCCACGGCACTGGCCCCACATGTACACCTGGCCACTCTGGGTCTTGGCAGCTGACGTGTGAGCAGAGTGGCAGGCTGCAATCTCTATGACTCTGAATTTACAAGCAAACAAAAGAAAAAAAGCAAGTCACTCTCACAAGAACAAAGTGCAGTGAATAAGCTCACTGTCTCCTGTCTTTCTCTGGCACAAAACTTACTTGTAAGCACGCATACAAGCGACATTTTCTGATCAGACATACCAAAATTAAAAGGGCTATCAATGTTTATTCAAGTGTGTGCACTCAGAAAGTGTCCCTGTGGAAAAGCAGTCTGGGAGTGAGCAGACACTGATACAGCAGTGCCGTGTATCTGCTGCAGCACATGCTCTGCTGAACCCCTTCAGCCCCACAAGCAAAGCTATGATGACTTTCAGGTCTGGTGCTGGGTAGTGAGTTGAGTGGCTGCATTAACATGTAGAGAACAAATACTTGGACATGATAAAGAATAAAATGAGGAGACATCAAAAAAAAACAAACCACAAGAAAAAAGAATTTGCATTTTGGCTTATAATGGACAGTTAATTAATTTTTTTTCCTGCATGCCTATTGGTAATAATTTTAAACCAACAATTTAAACACACTTATTTTAATTAAAACTCTGAAGTGTCATTACCGATATAATATTACTTATATTTAATGGACTTCCATTTTGAAAATTCAAAATTAAGACCAAACATCACTTAAAGCTGTTTCTAAGTGTCTTTTAGCTAGGCTCTCTCTCTAATCTTTGGGTTGATTTAAGACTTAAACTCCACTGTGTACAACATTACACAACCCACTGTTTTGCAGTCTGAACTACTGCTTGTTTACTTGTTTTCTCAGCTGCCTGGGGAAAATGGCTAGGAAACCACTTGTTTAAAGCTGCATGCACAAATCTTTCAGGCTTTAGTGAGACAATATTCTCTCTGACCCCAAGAATGCATATTCTGGCCAACAAAAGGGAAAGGCAACATACAAAAGTAAAACCGGTATTAAATTATTGTAACATTTTAATTGCTACCAAAGTGTCTGAAAAAGAAATCAGTCTCATTTTATGTAAAAGCAAAAACACACACAAAAAATAGCATAGGCCATGTCTCACCACCACAGCAGATACCACTTCCTTACAATAATGTACACAGACACAGTCTAGAACAGATTTAGAATTCTGGCCATATACATACATGGCTTTACAATAGCTTTAGAAATAACTGTCCTGCTACCTGTCAAGGACTTAATGGAAAATACTTAACTTGCAAAAATTCAAGCTGAATTTTTAGGCAACAATGCCAACTGTTTTAGCTATTACCTATTGTTTTAGGTAACAATTTTTAGGCAACTTTCTCTCTCTCCTGGGTTACGAGCCAGATTTAATAGCAGAAATAACACATCACAATTCTAGATGCCCACTCTTCACTTTTTCTGTGTGTTCTTGTCAAAAGTAGCACATTAAAATACAATTTACATTCAGAAACAATAAAACTCTTATGGTTGACTTCAAACAATGAAAACTACACGACCAAAGGGAAACTGCAATTAAGGCCGAGAAAGCATAGTGTGAGCTGAAACAGAAAATAGCATATTGGGACACAGCATACCCAGTTTCTCTTTCACAGGGGTGGTTACGTTGGTTATTCAAGCACTTTCTATGGAAATTCTCTTCACATTTAGCAAATCAATCATTGCAAAAAATTATAGGCTACTTCTTCCAAAAATAGATTAAAATACCAGAACTTTCTCAGCTCTTCTGAGAGTATGTCAACTGATATCTGATTGCAAGACTATAAATATTACCTGTCCTTATCCACAATAACTGTTGTAGGGTAAGACTGGTTACTTTTATTCCCAGTACCTAACTGGCCATATGAATTGGCTCCCCAGGCATATATCTGACCTTCATCTGTTAGCACTAATGTATGTGCATAGCCACAGGCAACCTACAAGGAATAATAGAGAAAAAAAAGTCATTTTGATGTAGCAGCAGGCACACGTTATACTAGTGCTATTGATACTATACCAACCTAAAATTACAAATATAGATAAGTTTACTAAAAAGGGAAGGAATGTAGATGAGATATCTTTGAGGAAAAAAATATCACACTGAGAAACCCTGACAGATAATCTCGAGGAAAAAAAAAAATAAAGGTGGAAACTGAGAAAGAAGGAAAGCTATATAACAAATACGCACAAACAATATACGGAGACATTAAGATTGTCTGTCTTGCACTGACCTTGCTTTATGGGAACTGCTCCAAACATTGTGTGAGTAACACCTGTAAAAACAGGTGAAGTTTCCTTATCTGCTCCTCTTGCCTGTGACTTCCAGTCATACAAAACTGTCCCCTGCCTGTGCCAGCTCTAAAGCTCACTGACCTCTCCGCTGAGGTAACACCCCAACCCCAGCGGTGTTCAAAGCCAGGTTGGACAGGGCCCCCAACAACCTGGTCCAGCGGAAGGTGTCCCTGTCCATAGCAGGGGGGTAAGAAGTAGATGACTTTTAAGGTCCCTTCAGACCAAAAACATTCTGCGCTTCTGTGAACTTACTTTACGGGAAGAAAACTCTCCCAGTAGAGTCCGAGGACCACCAGTGTCCATAGAAGGTAAGCAACTGAAGCGATCAGCCAGGAAGGAGAGGGAAGAGACAAAATTCTCCATCTTGATGGCAGCACACAACTGTATCAGCTCATAACCTCTTGTGGAAAGCCACATATTCCTCCTAAGCTGCCTTCTCAGGTACCTTACATTCAGTTGCTGGAAAATCCACTTTACAATCTACATACCCAGCACATGTCCCACTTACAGACAGATACACAGCAGTAACATTACCAGCAACAGTCTTGCCCTGATTGAGCTAATGTAACTGAGTATATATAGCTGGATGGCTAACAAGAACCATTACATTGTTCCAAATTAGCTCATATATCTTTATACAATCTGCAAAGCAGATACACCATAAGTACATTTAATTCATTGGCATCCATGATCCAGTGATGTGCTTTAAATGAAATAAATCCTTAATTTATTTACTGATTGGAGGTCTACAACCTGGTATCAATATCATGCAAATGAAGTGGATAGAAATTGGATCTAAGCCAGACTTACAGGAGCACTCACTCTCTAAACAGAATAAATACAGGGGAACATAATATTCACTTTGTTATGTTACTCTTCAACAGCAATTATTGCCAGGAAAGCTACTGTCTACATCTTAAGAAGCAGACATAAAATCATGTAATTAAATTAATTTCTTTTAAAAGACTTGAAAAGATCTGTGAATTCTCTGAGTGAATGCAATAAATATGATCCAAAGTTCAAAACACTCTTGTAAATTTTCACTAGGCTACAAAACAACATCCTCTATTTTGGAAAAAATCAATTAATATTTTTTAGTATCAGTTCTGCTGTTACTTTAAATCTTTCTTATCAGTCAAAGGAAGTTACCAGTTTGCTAGTTACACTGAAGGCAGCCCAGCCTTCTGATAAAGTGTAATAAGCTCCACGGATCAAGACTAACCACAGAATGATACCAACTGTTGATCAAACTCAGTCTGAGAAACTTTGTTCAGACTCCAAACACCAGTTAGTCCCTGTGGCTGTAGTGCAGTCCTAAAAGTGAAATTCAGTCTGCAAGACAGAAAAAATGCTAAACTGCAGCATTTTTCCAGAAAAGGCGGCAGAGGCTAATGAAGAATGTGATATCCCAGAAGGAATTTCTTATTTACTAAAATAACAGGAATAATTTTTTTAATTAACTTTCACCGGGAGAAGAAAAATGGACCAGACACTCCTAATGACCTAGTCATCTTTAAGTAAAATCCTGACCTCAATGAAGTCAACGGTAAAATTCCCACTGAACCCCACAGGGTCACAGTTTCTTCCCTAATAACAGAGGTCCACTTTTAGGATGCATGGTTTTTATTCTGACAAACAGCGCTTTAAGAGATGAAAGCACTATTTCCTTCAAATGCAGCATATGGCTCGGGAAGCTTCTCATGGTTCATACGGGGTTTGACGCGGAGCACCACACACGTACCCGCTGCACACGAATGCCTTGCAAAGCTGCGATCCGGCATGGCGTTGGCTGGTTACCGCTGCTGCCCAGGCCAAGCTGGCCATTCCCATTGTAACCCCAGACATAGACCTTAGAACAGAGACAGGGATTTTTAACTGTCTGCAACCATCTACTTCTTTGGAAAGCAATATAACTATGTCAAACTTTGGACAATAAACATTTCTGTCCCTATACCTTAGGATTTGTACTTTGTGTGTAGGTACAAACAAACACACACAAATATCCATACATAGGTGTATGTAAAAGTACATCTATACACACGGATATAACTACATAGATGTTTTTCTGCACTGCAAAGTCAGGAGGCTGTTTCCTTTTAAAATACACACTGTGTGTTCATCTAGAATTCTAAATGTCCACATTCACGTTGCTCTTTAGAAAGTTAGATGATGCAAGACTAAAATACTTTAATATGAAGAACAGAGAAGTGATTTATATGGCTGCTTGCCAGCACAGAGCAAATTCAGCATAATACATACTTCCCTTTTTCACAGAAAAGCTAATTTCTCATTCTGAAATCCTTTAACAGAAAACATGCCAGAACAAGTACAAATGGGAAGCTATGCACACCAGTTTGAGTAGGCAGGCAGCCTTATGCTGAACATAATAAAAAAAGGGAAAATACTGAGGTCTGATAATTTCAGTGACATACGTTCTACTACAGTCAATAGCTACTTAGTTCTAAACTGAAATGCTTGGAACAGTGAAGCTAGAGATGATGTGACTGTCCAAAATCTTGTATGCACTGAAAAACTGAGAACTATACAACCTCCTTGTACCTTTGCAATGAGGGAAAAACATTATGAGGAATATTCAAGAGGTACTGCAGTACAATATATATTTGAAATATACTTTTATTTCCTTTGCTTTCTCTTGAGATAAGGTGGGTGTATAAAAGCATTGAAAATTAAAATACCATTCACTGATTATTCTCACACTCAATACTTAAGATTCTAGTATAGACAATAATCTATTTGTCTGTGAATGCTAAAGACACCTGCAGGATAATGTATTAATCTGCACTTTCATTTTCACTAGAATATAATATCAGCTCTAAAAATCAGTAAACCTGTTATACAAACTAATTTTTGCATATGAGAAAATTCAGCTGTCATGAAATGTATATATGTATATTCAATATGATTTAATCCCAGAATTTACAAAAATCGCCTGACCTTCACAATGTTGTTTTTACTTTAGAACAGTATAGTCAACTAAATTTGAGATTTGACACTTGAACTCCTATAGCCAACTTCAATACTTGATACGAAGTAACAGCTGCTGAATTTTATAAGCAATCCCAGAAACTGAGAAGCCCTAAACCAAATGTTACTGAACAATTCTACCAGTTTCACTCTACCTCCTCCCTAAAGAAGAGGCCACAATCAGCATGGACAGGAAGGTCAGAATGTGCAGGACAATTTATGATATGTAAATGTTTTGAGGAGCAGTACAAGCAGGTAGACTTGGGTGAGTCTGGGAAGGTATACTTCTTTCTGAGTAGCAGCTCACTACTACCAGGTTCAACACCATTTACACGCCAAGTTATTCCATAAAATAAAATCCAGCCCAAACCCCAAAAATTAAATTACAACTTCTTACCTCTCCATTTTCCACCACAGCCATAGAACACATCTGCCCACAAGCTATATTAACTACTATTTTATTTTGTAGGCAGCTGGTAACTCTTCGTGGAATTGGCTGATTAGCAGTTGAACCGGATCCAACCTGTCCTGAGTTATTGTAACCCCACGTGTATACCTGTTGCAAGAGAATTGTCATAAAAGATGGCTATATAACATACAGTCCAAAGTATATACTCAAGAGAGAAGAAAGCGATACACACAAAAAAAAATGTATTTTAAGTTCAAATGGATGTATTCTTTTACAGATCTACGAAGATACAAAGGTCTACAATTCAATTGTTTTAAACGAAAGTATGCCAATCTAAATATTTATATATTCCATCCTTTTATGTTCCTCCACTCAAAAGCAACAGGCAACCTGACAGCTGAATAAATGCCTGAAGAATCCATTGCTAGTTTTCCAGAACCCAAAGTAGAATGGCTAACTAGCACAAATGGCGCCTCAGAGTAAATGACAGGAAACTTCTTACTTTGGCAGGTAGAATTCCTCACATGAATGTGATTTACGTTAAAGTCAGCTTTAACATCATTTACTAGAGTACAGCATAGGAAGAAACTGCCCTCCACAATGAAATCATAATTTGGTATTACAAGCTAATATGGCACAAAAATCAATATTCTGCGTGTACTTCAAAGCAGCTACACCCTAACAAGTTTCAATTTTTATCATACATTTATGTTGCATCACCACTACGAAGACAGTAAGAAGCAAGCAATAGGTGCAGAATGTTTTCCTGTTTCTCACTTACATGAGCTTCATTAAGAGAAAATAGATATTTATTCCTGCTATTCTCACCTCTCCATCAGATGTTAACACCATAGAATGATGGGAGCCACAGGCAACTTCAATGACTTTCTTGTTCACCAAGTTAGTAGAGACTTGACAGGGAACAAAACCATGATTTGTTGTGCCATTGCCCAACTGACTGTAAGCATTGTGACCCCACGTATACACTTCACCTTCTACAATAAAAATGCAAAGAGCTGGTTTAAAAATCTCTGTTTTTCCAATAAGTACACAACATAAAGTTACAAACCGAAAAGTCAAATTCAATAATACACACATATGTAAGTGCATAAATACATATATGCCCTTTGGGGCTCTTCAGTCCATGGACCTACAAATGATCCCTTCACACAGTGTTAAACACAAATCCAAAAGGATTAGGTATCAACATAATGATAGTAAAGGAAAACATATTGCTGCAATAAAAAGGGATGATGCAATACAGAAAAGTAGGAAAAGACAGCCCACATTTCAATTTCGTTTTCACTGACAATCAATGAAAATTTCTTGTCTATGCCCAGCACTGTTTCCCACTTTGGAAAATTCAAATAATAAGCTTTCATTCCCTTACAATATGTATGGGGATGCTTGTATGAAAATATAGTGTTTATTAAAAAATAGTAACAGGTTTATTAACTTATTATTTAAATATACTATTCATATCCTGTATTTTGAAAAACATGCTAGCAGAATTAAGACTGCAAGAAACGTCTGTGTTAGACCAATGGCTAACATACTGCACAATTCTCTCTCTAACTGGCAACAGAAAAAAAACCCCTGTCGTTTAAAGAAAACACAAGACTGGCCACATTTTGCAGTTCCTAAGCATTTACAATCACTACAGTACAGATATTATCAGGTACATCCAATTCTCTTTAATGTACATATATTAGCCTGTTGTGTATGAATTTAACACCTTTTCATACTCACTTTCCTTTCTCTGTTTTAAATAAAGCATCCTCTAGTTGCAGTAGTGCAGGACTTGATGATAGCTGTCCTACATTCATCTTGTCTGTTACCATCATCATCGTCTAAACCTAAATTATGGCTGTGTTATTAGGCATAGCCTAAATTATTGCAGGAGAGCTAGGTTTGACATACAACCAAACTTCTTATCCCTAAGAAGGGTTCCCTCAGAACTACAAAGGCAAAATATGCTTCACTAAACAAGTACTTCTCTATAATAACTGGTTAAATCTAATTACTTTATCCTGTCAAAAGCCAACAACATTGTCTTTGCTTGACCAACACGTAAATACAAATTTCAGTGAAACAGCCACACAGAAACATACATCATAAGCTGGAAATTACGAACAACAATTAACACAATAATTGTGGAACACATAATGACTCTCTGAAAGGTGGGTTGTAAAGGCTGTGCTGAATGGAAGTTATTCAGGCAAATGGAGCTATGAATAAAAATCATCAAGGATCAGTTGCAATACTTCATCACCTGGGCAAGAAGTATGAGGGTATCAATGAGAACTGCCAGCAACAGCTCAGAATAATATACACATGCATTTAAAAGAAGGACCATGAAGACTAGAGAAAATGGCAGAACATAATTGAATATAAAGAACACGTTTACAACATCATTTCCCTCACCTACTTTTAGTCATCCAATCTAGACTACTCAAAAACATTTTCTCTCATTAATGGAGAAATAGAGACAAATGTGAATATCATCAATCAGGTTGTAATAGAACCTTACTGGGAACACAATATTAATCGTTTGTCTTTGGGAATAATGTACTTTATTATGAAGAGGGGGGTACTACCATGACATGGGTAATAGAGGGTCAACGCAGGAAACAGAAGGCTGTGAGGCAATATAACAGGTCTTTAAAGCACATCCAAAAGTAGGTACTAGAGCAAAAAGATGAATTTTAGCTGAAGGACAGTGTTGGCACAAGAACATACAAGCACAATATGAATTTCAAAGCAATGTATTTCAAAAGCAATCAGAAGTTCAACTTAAATGAAAAGTGGAAAAACCCCCAAAATTAGATCTTGTAGATCTTCGATGATAGTAGAGCTTTCACCAGTGAAAATATGTTGGACTTAACAGCCCAGAATACCTTTCCCAGTTCTCTCCCTCTGTTACCAGCACAGACCTTTCACACCTGCTGAATGAACTAAAGTGGACTATCCAAAAAAGCAATATTGAGATCATACTTTACCTTCTGTAGCAAGAACAACATGAGGGCCACTTCCATAACTCAGACAGGCTATCTTTTTGCCACATAGGGAATCTAATCTCCTTGGTTCAATAGTGCTTTGCATGTCTCCTGTTCCCAAACACCCACTGCAGTTCATGCCAAGCACAAAAACCTGTTATAAAAGAACCACAGACTTATAATTTAGCTTGGAATGGAGCACCTCCTCCAAAGGTCATTTAGTCCACCCTTATATTCAATACAGATCTAAACAGATCAGTTGATTCAAGGGTGTGCCCAGTCAACTCTTGAACATCTCCAAGGAAAATAATCCCACAACCCCTCCAGGATTTAACTCCTCTTATGGTAAGTTGGTTTTTTTTCCTAGTATCACCCTAGAAATTGTTTCTGAGAATTTCCCATCTTCCAGTTTGTACCTCCTTCTGTTACTATGTACTTGCAAGAAATGTTTGACTCCATCTACTCATTATCCTCCGATTGTAGGAAGCCATTAATTTAAACTGAAAACGTTTTAGTAGCAAACAAAATAATCAGACATTTTTGCATGCAACTTTCTCTAGGTATACCATTATAGAACTGGCTTCCAGAACAACTTGCTACATAAGTGATTAAACATGCCTTGTTCATACACACTCTTGGCCAATTACCTCATCATTTTCTGTGGCATACAATACTTCATTACCAGCACTGCCAAATACACAGGCTTGACGAATTAACCTGAGCTCTTCTTGGGAACAGAGAGAAAAAATTGGCCATTTCCCAACATCCAGCATCTTCAGGGCTGACAATAAGGTTGCCTCCAAGACCTGGTATTATAAAAAATGTTGTCAAATACCTAGACAGACAGAAATACATATTCTTTTGTACAGTAAAAAATTAGAGGAACACCACTAACTCCTTCTTCAACCACAAACCCCTATTTTAATTCTAGAACAAGACTAGAAAGGAAAACACTAAAAAACACAAACAAAATATATCATGATGTAGAAAGAAAGGGTGTATATTCACAGAGACAAGTACCATATCAGAAATTAAATGGAGGGGTCATAGTTTCACTATATCCATGCAACATAAATGCTAGCTTACAGAATTCAGTGTCAGGATTCTAATATAAAATGTAAAGTGTGTATTAAAAATTTGAAATTTGTGTGTATTTCTCGGGCTAAAATTACTGTTAAAAGAAGAAACCAGAAAAAAAAAGTCTGTCCAAGAATGTACTTATCTTTGAAAAATATACCCATTTGTTCTCATGCATTGAAAATGGAAACTCAAGAAAAGTTTCTGAAGTTTCCTCCTCTACTTCTGAAATTTACTTGTGTTACAACAATTGCTGAGTCTCAGGGAATTTCCTAAGAATAATTACATTTTGTGTAAGTAGATTTTTAATAAAATAAAAAAGATAATGGAACATTTTTCAGCTTATCCAAGAACAAATTATAAGTTTATAGGAAAGGAGTAACAGGTCTGTCCCAATATTAAACCTAGTCAAGTTAACGTCTGAGTCCCGCACAACATTTCTACTGCATTAGTACTGCATAAAGCAGAAAAATGTGGTATCAAAATTCAGCAGCAAATTTTCCATGCCATGTACATCGAATTTTCTTCACCAAAATTAAAACAAACTCTGGATGTGACAGAAAAGCAGCTTTACTTGCCACATCAGAAGATAAGCAAGAACAGATTTTTATCTATCACAAGTATGCTGTATTTCACCACATATCACTGAGGATTGCATCATTTGTTTCATTTTAGCAAACTTACAAAATGATCGGTTCCGCTGCATATTTTTTCCTACCTCTGACTCAAAAAAGGTGTCAATAAATTCTAGCTTGAAATCTGAAGCACATTGTGTCAGTAATAAGTAAATAATAAGCAATAAATGCTTTCTTTAACTAGCACAACTTCCTATTAAAAAATGTACACAAATACAGATAACATTTGAAACTCAAAAAATAAACCCTAAATTAATCCTGAATTAAAAAGAAATTTTTGAATTTTAAAGAACCAAATAGCACCTCATCACACATTTCTTTATTATATACTTCTGAGGAGAGGAAAGGAGGATTGGTCATCACCATGAAAAAAAGTTGCAGTTCTGAATACATCAGTTCGTTCTCTGTCTCTTCACAGCAAATAACTGACCAACCTCAGCCAAATTTGCAAGTGAAAGGGAAGTAAGATTCTGCTGACACAATCTATTTGGCAGCAGGCAGCTGGACAAACAGACATTACGGTATGAAATAAGCCAGTGAGCAAGTAGGCCCAAGCCAGTCCTAGCAAATGCTGTCCTCCATGATATAGAGCAGGGTTAGAGGAGACAAAGGACCAGAATCCACATAGAACCAGTCTTCATTCATCTGCTGTTCGCAGAACAATTTGTTTTATGTCAAGATTAATTATAATTCTAATTAATTCAAGCCCTCTTAAAATATGATAATGAAAACAGCATAGACTGCTCTTCCAATTGCATCACCAAAACTGCACCCCACTTTTGCTCAAGACTGATGAGCAGGTAAAAAGGACAGTCAGGGTGTCTTTCATGTGTACAGATTCCCTTACTAAAATAATACTAGTTTCTTCACAATATGGGCCTTAAATTTCAAGTACTCAGTAGGTCAGAACCCATTCATTTTAAATAGAAAAGGGTAACCTTTGTAACCTCCTTCCACAAAGCAACCAAGTCCTATCCTCACAATTAACAGGTTAAAAAAGTCCCCCCAGATTGTAAGATTTCTTATCACTAAAATATCACTGAAAGAAAAAAATCCCCAACTAATATTAAACACCCAAGGATATACACGACACTATTTTTTGTTTTTAACAGAAAATTTATCAGACAACAAAATACCCATAATCTAAATCCTGCCTCTGGAATTATTAGTTACATTCAACTCAGTAAGAGTTACTCTTTCACCTTTCAGTACACAATTCTCCATTACGTTTCAAGAAAATGAAAAATAGCTTCAACTATTAGCCTGCCAATACTTATATCCCATAAGTGATCGGTTCCCTCATTATATTGCACAAAGTTACAAAAGGCAGAGCTAGATCTGAATCATATGAATATATTGTTCTTCTAATATTTTGCATATCACTTAAACAAGATTTCTTTTGCTACGTAGCATCCTTTTTTCTACCTACAGCTTTTGTTTTCTCTCTATCTTGAAAGGTACCGGCATGTACTGAGGTACTGCTAAATGGAACCAAGCTTCTGCCTTTTGAGCAAAGCAGTACAGAATTCTCAATATAAACCAACACTCTGACCTTGGCACTGACTTCTTGAGGAGGAGGTTCATCCTCCATATGGATTTGTGCTTGTGTCCCCCTGCAGACAGAGAACTGTGGTTAAAATCACCGTATCAAATTTCTCCTACACTACATTTTGAAACTACGTGTTTACACTTAATATTAAGCCAGAGATATTTGATTTTGTCGGGTGAGAAAACAAGTAATACAAAGCTCACTCAATTTGCTTTTATATTCAACTGTACAATGATCAGCTAGACAGATTCTGCATTGGAGAAAATGTTGTTTTAAAAACAAGTAGTAAAATTAATCAGACTGTGATTGGAAAGAAAGCTATTTTGTGAACACAATATTCCAATGTCTTTTTACTGAAGTAAAAATAGAGAACACTGCCGACATAATTCTTCAAGACATTTCTTTCTGCAAAGAAAAAGCGCATTGGTCAGAGCATTCCATTTCTTCCCTAAGACTTCAAATGCTTTTATTCCAGTTCCATTCTGAAAACCAATGTTGAAAAATATTTGGGCCTTTTCAAGTTTACTGAGAGTTGGGAACATATTCATTCTACTTCAGAAGATACCTTGTAAATTACATGTAAAACTTCTATGACTTCCATTATCAGTATAAACAGATTTTCAGACCAGATGTTTCTTCACAAATAAATAAGCCCAACCCTACTATTCCACCATTATTTGCTAACACAAAGTAATGCAACTCCATTTTCAGTAAAACTGCAAATATGAGAAGCAGCTCTGAAGCTGTACAAGGCTCTTTCACTCAACAAGTATGTTGTACACATAATTTTCTTTGAGGTACATTGCTTCAAAGGTAAAAATTAGCTTGCTTTTGACTTAA
This sequence comes from Pitta sordida, assembly GCA_013390025.1. Classification (NCBI taxonomy): domain Eukaryota; kingdom Metazoa; phylum Chordata; class Aves; order Passeriformes; family Pittidae; genus Pitta; species Pitta sordida. The sequence goes on along the minus strand of WEKX01013698.1, from coordinate 95,704 downwards.
AATTGCATGTCTGTAAAATTCTGACTACAGGCAGAATAACAAGTTACCCTTTTACTGGGCTACTTTTCAGAGGAATACCACACCAAAAGAAGTATCAACTGCAGCTGCATAAAATGACCCAACTTTCTGCTGCATTTGTTCCTTAAGAACTTCATGCCATAAGGTCAAGTCAAGGACATAAAATACATGAAATTAGGATGATTTTAGTATTCTAAATGCTAATGATTTAACAAATATAATCTATTTACTGAACAAGTAACAAAAGAAATAATTTATTTAAATGAATAAAAATCGCAACAATTACTGCACCTCAGCTATACAGAATATGCACACTGTTAAGCTTTAACAAATCCCACAAATCTTCATACACAGTGTATTTTATACACTTAGTTTGGACATTAAATGATAAATTCAGCTCATGTGTGAAAGCCCAGCTACTCTCTTGTCCATGCTGACTTTGAGCTTAAGGCTCAAACATAGCTCAAGTTATTTCAGTTTGGTTATAAGTTATATTCCCTTTCAACTCCAGAAGGCTAAAGGGCGGATTCAGTTGCCTACATTAGCACCTCCTGCTATTTGAGATGATCTTGAGGATCCCCAACACCAAACGGTGCTGGCAGATATGGCACAGGACCTATAGGGAATCCACGCCAAGCTGGAGCAGAGCTAAGAACTCAATGGCACCAGTTACATCTCTGCAACTGGGCAGAGACCTTAATAAGCACAGGCAGCCATTTACCACGCTTTTCAACATCATGGAAACTGGGCAACTTGCGGAGCTCCTTTAGTCAAGCAATTTGTTACTTTCATATTTTCCTCAACATACTTACTTGTTCAAAAACAGGAATTTGTGTACATTTGCTCGGCTTAAATTAGAAACAACTCACATAATGAAGGTCTTTATCATGACCATAGCCTGAGGAGGACCGTAGTACTTAAATATAGTTCTGAAACATTCAATTTCATGTATATGAGCAGTCCTACTTTGAAACTGATTATCAAGGCTATTCAATATTTTACAGCACTAATTTCCAGCATTTCACAGGTTCACAGGTTATTCTGAGTTGGAAAGGACCCACGGGATCATCTAGCCCAACTCCCAAGCGAACGCCCACCCAAGGATCAGGCCCACAAGCCTGGAACCACGGGCACCACACTCCATCCATCCAAGCCTCCCACCAACTAGACCATGTCACTGAGCTCCTCATCGAGTCTTCTCTTAAACACCTCCAGAGATGGCGACTCCACCACTTCCCTGGGCAGACCATTCCAATGAGCGATCACTCTCTCTGAAAAAACTCCCCCTAACATTCAGTCTAAACCTCCCCTGGTGTAGCTTAAGGCCATGTCCTCTTGTTCTGGTGTGAGAAGAGATCCACACCCACCTGGCTGTAACCTCCCCTCAGGTAGTTGTAACCAGCAATGAGGTCACCTCTGAGTCCCCTCTTCTCCAGGCTGAACAACCCCAGTTCCCGTAGCCGTTCCCCACAGGGCACTTCCTAGCAATGCTGTTGTGTTACTCACTTCCTGGGTATCCTTGACATACACCCAGCTCCTAAGGGAATAATTATTAACTAAGAATTTTCTAATTTAAATAAATGTAGAATTTCAAATCATCTTCTTCAAACCATTTGACATGTAACTGATATCCATGATTCCTCAGTTGTAATATTTCACTTCTATTGCAGCTGCTCAGGCAAAAGCATAGTTTGACTTCAAAAGCAGTTTCTTTCTCAGTATAAAAAAAGATATGCTAGGATCTAACCATCCTAGTTACCTAATAAAAGGTGCTCCAGTTCACTACTTTTCAGAGTCCCATAAACATGCTGACAGTTTTGCCCTGACTTTTCAAGAACAAAGATCAGTTGCATGTCCTCACAACTCAAAAGTTATGTTTTATCTTCTCTATAACTAAGAGACAATCACCCTGCAACTCTATTTTCAGTTTGGTCTGCAGACACCTTATTTCTGAGCAACCTCATAGGAGTACATGGGGTGGTGACTCAAATGACACCAGTTTATTCTTTTATTCAAATTTATGTATTCTAATAGAAGTACATACTGATTGCCACGTCTGCATCAGCAAAAGTGTTCTTTCTAAAAACCTGTAAGTGATTTAAGAGTATATATTCACCCTAGGATCCCAAAAATGAAGGCAGACCAAAAAAAAAGTAATATTAAGCCTGTTTAAGTATCATTCTTATCTGTGTATCTTTAAAATACTAGCAGAGGAAACCCAGTATTATCATTTAAAGTAAAAAGAAAGAAACCTGTACATATATTTGAGTAAATCAGATACAGAAGAAAAACATATCCAAGCTATTTCAGACAAGTTATTTGGTTTGTTCATGTACTAAACCTTGCAATAGTCATATAATTGCAAAAACCCCTCACTTTAAAGTAGCTAGCCACTAGATTTGAAAAATAACACAATACTTACTTTAGAAAGTAAAAAGGTATGTAAGAAGTATTTCCAATGCATTAGAACTTTATATAATTTTCACTAGCTGTGTTACCCCAAAAATTTCTAAAGTGTCGATCTAAAGGAGAAAATATCATTATTGTAAACATCCTTTTCTGGAGGAAGTGTACAGCATTTTGATACAAAAATATTTATATTAAACATTCACAAATCTATTATCTGAGAGAGCAAGTACAATTAAGAATCTGGACAGCATACTCTGGCACTCTGAGTTTAGGTCTTGGAATTTGAAAGTTGTGCCCCCTGTTTCAGTCCAACCATGGTAGGGCTTTGGGCAAGTCACATCTGCTTGTGTGGTACAGATAACAAACACTCATTCTAATACTCAGACTCTCTTAGCAGTCTAAGACCATTTAACCTTAAATACTTAAATAGGTTCACTGACTCATTTGAATGTAAATATTCTTGTAGATTCTCTCTCTAGGAACTTGGCAAGCAAACAAAAATGTTCACAGCTCCACTTAATATTTCCTCTCACTTAACTTGAGCATTTATGAATCTCATCTGCTGAATCAAAGGTCTGCCTGCAGCTTCTTTCCCAAGGACTCTAATCACAGGTTTAGGAACTATCAGGAAGAAAAAGTCACAGGAAAAAAGGGACTTGAAAAAGCTTTTAGGAAAGGAACCTAACTTTCTCTATTCCTGATTTCTCAGCAGTTTCCTACTGGAGTAGTCACAACATGATGCTCTTCCAAGCAATTTTGCAGGAGAGATCAGACCAGTAATATAGCCAATATGTATTCCTACTAAACAGGAATTCCTACTAAACTTCCTTTCTAGGAAGACTATTTTCAAAATTATCTTCATTCTTCAGCTACTTCACTCAGTGATGACAATAAGTTGACAGAATTCAGCTTGTCATTCATTCTTCCACTGATGCAGCCTTTTCCATAACCAAGAAATTGCAGACCTTGAGGAACAGTGACTGGTTGCTTGAAAAACTGAAGACTCCAACTAAGGCACAATTTTCTCTCCTTACCTTCTTGCTTCATGAAACCAGACTGTGAATTCTTGGCTCCTGATGCAAGTTCCACTGTCTGCCTAATAACTGCACAGGCAAATCTACACACAGTTTAGAGGCTAGATCCAAGAAACTCTTAAAGACAGGACTATTGGCAGTCTGAAAGACTGACATCCTTAACCTTGCAAGGTAGGCTACTGCTACAGAGATTTCTCATTAAAATGATCTGAGTTAAAACAGCTTTATTGTCTCAATCTCCGGAGCAAAACTTAAGTCAGAAACATCTCGTCAGACACAACCACTCTTTTGACACGACATTTAGTTCCACCTGCTGGCTCCAGGGATGGACCTCCAGCATGACCCCACTGAAGTTTTCAGAAGTTCATCTACATGCAGTATGATGTACTGGAGCTAGATATTGAAATCCATTTGCAAATACCTTCCTTTCATTAAAGTCATCACCCCCAAAAAGAAATTGGTTGCCATGAATACAAGCAGTGAAGGATAGAATGTAAACAACATACCAAAGAAATATGGGCACGCAAAAAGCAAGGAAGATAGTGGGAACACTGCTCTGTTACCCATGTTTAGCAACATCCTACAATAAGGTTCAATACCTCTGTGATACAGAGCAAACGTATCAGGGAAAAATGTGTTGAAATAGGTGAGAAAATAGAATACAAAACAGAGGACATGGTTTTTCAACTCTCCAATGGTTCAAAAATAAGTGTTAAGGTATGGTGTGAAATTTCTGTCCTAAGTGACAAAATAGCTTTGAAAAACCATATATAGATTCCTGGAACACCTTGACTTCACCTCCAAAAAACTTCACCTTGGGATTCTGGGATAGCAAGACAATTTGTCTAATTTGATTTTTAGAAAATCATCCAGGACTATTAAAAGTTCTATATGATGGTCAGACAAGTGTTCATATTAAGATTCGTTATTTTTCTCATTCTTATTCCAATTATTTTTTCTCCTTTAGAACTGTCTATGACCATCACTGATACAGAACGGATTGTTTACTAGCCAGCAACAAGAGTGGAAGTGACTGAAAAAACCTATCTTCGCTAACAAGAAGGAAAATGTTTAAACCAGAAGAAAAACCAAACACTAACAGATCATCAAGCTGGTCAGGATAAACCATATAACAGCTTCAAATGTCAGGTGTCATTGTACCTGTGTGTGGAAGCCTGACTGAACACCAATCCAATGCCATAGGAACAGCATGCCTGGGAAGATCCCTCCTGTTATTATGAAATCACAGATACTATATTGCAGTAACCGAAAAACAGCATGCAAATGTACCTATTTTGTTATGCTCCCTTCAAGCAGATCTGACCTAGCCTAAATTGTTAGCAGCCTGCAGTTACCTGAACCAGCCAGAGGCTGAGCAATACATCAAGTCCAGCTGTTGGACCTTTGACCTCATAGTCTGTTCTAGGTGTTAAAGAAGAAACATTGATGGTGCAACCTTTCCCTGACACAAAGTTAGAATTTACCTAGCTATACACATCAAACACACACATATACAAATGCATATATAAAAAAGTTAATTGTAGATCTACACATACACACAAACCTCACAGGTATTATACACCTGAAGCAAAGAATTCTGATAGTTTAAACTTTTACAGTTATAGCTGTCTGCATACAAAGACACTGTATGTTAGAGAAAAGAGATACAATAGTAAATACATTAGAATGTGTATATGAAGTTAGTCACTTCCTCTACCAGTAAACTGTCCATTTGTGTATTTAACAGTCTTCTGATACTGGACCTGCTGAATTTTAAGTGGCAAGAGCATTGGATCAGACATAACACATACAGGTTTCCCAACTTAAAAAAAATAATTAAGAGACAAAATGTTATACTTTGTGGTGTAAGTTTAAACATCTAACATTGCAACTACCCACTGGAGTAGTCTCCTCCAAACTGCAACAGATCATATGCATCATGATGCCAAGGTCATTTTACGTCAACTTTATCACTTGGTGGTCTTACTTCTTTTATTACTTCTATCTGAGTTCCATTTATTTTATCTACATGATTAAAAAAGCTTTAAAATACAATTGAGTATAAATAAATTCCAAATAGATTCTACCTTTGGCATAAAAAAAGCTTTGTACCTTCTTTACTTCTAGGGTCTTCAGGACTCCTGTACAACCAACATCTCTAATTAATCGTCCTGATTTTTCAAACTTCATCCTTCTAAAACTGAGAATTTCAAACCTGTCACTGTTTACTCAGCTATTTTTTTCTATTTATTTACTCTAATTACAAATGTGATCCAAATGTGAACAAGCAGACTAACAAACCAGCTCTTCCCAGAATTTTTCACACTGCTTACTGAGAGCAAGCCTAAAGCAATTCAGTGCTTTTTTGGTGAGCTTACAGCAATTATATGTAAAATCAACTGGATCACTATATGCCCAAATCATATCATTATCTGTGTCTACAGGTTGTTCAACATGGAGAAGAGGGGGCTCCAGGGAGATGTCATTGTGGCTTTTCAGTACCTGAAAGGGCCTTAAAAAAAAGAGGGAGAGCACCTTTTTACACAGGCAGATAGTGACAGGACAAAGTGGAATGGCTTTAAACTACAAGAGGACAGAATTAAATTAGATGTTAGGAAGAAACTCTTTACTAAGAGGGTGGTGAGGGCACCAACAGATTGCCAAGGAAAGTTGTGGATGTCCCATCCCTGGAAGTATTCAAGGCTGTGCTGGATGGGGCCATGGGAAACATGGTTTAGTGAGTGGCATCCCTGCCCAAGGCAGGGGGCTGGAACTAGATGAAATTTAACAATCCTTCAGACCTAAACTAGCCTGTGATTCTATGACCTGTGACATAATTCCTGAGAGTATCTCTCCATAAGCACTATTCTTATCCAAATCCAACTCCTGCAGACTGTGGCAGAGACCATCAAAAGCTCTTATATATAATTTTATTTCCTCAAGCAATGACACATATGCTCGACTCTTTTTATCCACACTTTATGGCCCACCACATCACTCATAGCCTTCATCATTCTGCCACATTTATTTCTCATATCTGGACAGTTTTATCTCTTCTACCCATGCTCAGCAGGGCTATTGATTCTCCATGTTTCTTTCAGCCCACGTTTGCTTTCATATCCTCCAAAAAAGAATCACATAATGTTTGGGTTGGAAGGGACCTTAAAGATCATGTAGTTCCCAACCCACCATGCCAGGGACACCTTCCAACTTACCAGGTTGCTCAGAACCCCATCCAGCCTGGCTTTGAACACTTCCAGGGAGGGGCCATCCCCAGCTTCTCTGGGCAACCTGTTCTAGTGCCTCAGCAACCTCACAATAAAGATTTTCTTCCTAACATCTAATCTAAACATACTCTCTTTCAATTTGAACCCATTCCCCCTTGTCCTCTCGCTACATGCTCTTGCAAATAGTCTTGCCCCATCTTTCCTGTGAGTTTCCTTCAGGTACTGGAAGGAACACCAGCTTAGCCCAAATGGTTTCTGAGAGTGCACAAGCACAACTTCTACAGCCCTTACTCTGTTCATAAGCTGGAGTAAAAACCTCTTTGCTGACTGTGCTCGGTATTAGGAATCCACTGATATTAGAAATTTCACATCCACAAGGAAAGACCATGCAATCCTCCTGCCTCCCAAACAATTAAGGACCCCTGTTTTCCAAAGTATGTGTTCTTTCTCTTCCTTTAAACCATAAGGGGTCATCAAGCTCAGCCTAAGGTGTTGCCACCATCACACAGCTCCGCACACCTGTAGGCACTGGGCATTATCACCACAGCAAACCCAACTCCCGACAGAAGTGGAACACACATATACACATATACGCATATACAGACATAGACACACATCCACACACACAGACACACAGAGATCCCCGCCTCCCCCGTTATCGGCCATTTACAGCGCCGGGGAGCACAGCACCATCCCGGCCCAGCACACGCAGCGTGGGCGCTCCCCCCCGCCCCGCTCCCCACCGACAGCCGCCCGGGGAAGCGAAGCACAAGGAAGGGGGGGAGCCAACCCCCTTCCCTCCCCTCCCATCCCCTCCCCTCCCCGTCGTCCTCTGCAGCTTACCTTCCTTCCCCCCAGGCGGCGGCGGCTCCTCCTCCCCGCCCCAGTGCGCCAAGGGAAGATGCTGCCGCACTCAGGCGCCTCCTCACCACGAAGCTGCGGGAGTGGGGGTGGGAAGGGGAAGGGGAGGGAAAAGGAGTTGGCACCTCCCATGGATCCACCCACTGCAGCTGGAGCCTGGAGAGCGGCGGCCGCTGCCCTTGTTGCCCGGGGGGTGTCGGGCTGCAGTCCCTGTGGCGGAGAGGCAGGATGGCTGCCGGGGAGTGCTGCAGGAGAGGACAGGAGACATCCCAAGGCCTGTTCCTTGTGCTCACATGTCTGCTTTGGGAAGACATGCGTGGACAGAGCGAGCACCGTGTCGAAGGAGATAAGCAACCCTTCCCCGAAGTCTCAGAATCACAGAATCAATAAGGTTGGAAAAGACCTCTGAGATCGTTGAGTCCAGCCCATGACCAAACAGCACTGCGACAATAGACCATGACACTGGGGGCCACATCCAGTCTTTCCTTCAACAGGGACTCCACCACCTCCCTGAGCAGCCAATTCCAGGCTCTTGCCTGGCACTAAATACAAGTGGCAGCAACACACAGGACGAGATACATGATCAAAGACAACTATTACAGGAATGTCAAATATTGCTACGCTGTTCCAATGTGCAATCATTTTTTTCTCTTTTTTTTTTTCCACAAAGGAAGTAAGAGAATATTAAGTATTCTTCTATTCCTCCTATTACTTATGTTTAAAATTAAGCGCTCCCAAAGAGCATAGACTTGATCTTTTCCTAAAAGCCACAACCTGGCTGTTTTGCCTGATGGCTGTTACCTTGAGTGTGATAATACACTGCTATCTTGCTGGAGGACATACTGTTTACAGATCCACAGAATATGCTGAGTTGGAAGGGACTGACAAAGATCATCAAGTCCAACTTAACTGAACAGTTCATACAGGGATTGAACCCACAACCTTTGCACTATTAGCACCAGACTCTAACCAACTGAGCTAGTCTCAGGACCACTGAGTCCAACTCCTGGCCCTGCACAGGTCCATTCTCAAGAGTCACACCATGTGCCCAAGCGTATTGTCCCAATTGTCAGGTTTGGTGGTGTGACCATTTCCCTGGGGAGCCTGTTTCAGTGCCAAACCACCCTCTGGGGGAAGAACAAACCTCTCCTGACACAACTTCAGGCCATGCTCTCAGGTCCTGTCACTGGCCACCACAGAGATCAGTGGCTGTCCCTCCTTTTCCCCTCATTAGGAAGTTGTGGACTGCAATGAGGTCTCCCCTCAGTCTCCTCTTCTCCAGTCTGAGCAGAATAAATTACCTCAGCTGTTGCACAGACAGCTTCCTCTTGCCATCTTTTTTTGCCTTTCATCTTTGTTGTTGCCCTATGGACTCTCTCCAGTAGATTAACATCCTTCTTATATTGTGGCACCTAAAACTGCACTCAATATTCAAGGTGAGAGTGCACCAGTACAGGTCAGAGCGGGGCAATCCTGTCCCTCAACTGGGTTGCCATGCTTTGCCTGATAGCCCCCAGGACACAGTATTCAGAGACCTTTGCTGTAGTATGCAATGATATTGTTCACAGGTTCACAGGATATTCCGAGTTGGAAGGGACCCACAAGGATCTTACATTATTGCTGTGAAAATCTTATTCAGAAGGAGGAAGTTTGCTATTGGCTAAAGAACGAACCTCCTATAAAAAATTAGATTCCTTTATTACTCAGGGAAGGTCTCAGGTTTTCTTGTGGGAAAGACAGTTTCATGAGGATGTCTTGATATTTTAAAAACTGATATACTTGGCTACCCAAAAATTAGGTTTGTGTAAGTAAAATTGAAGTAACAAAAGCCTGTCCTTATGGTTACCAAAGGAGTAAAGACTCCATATTTCTGTGTTCTCTGTACTTGCTAAGTTGTATGACAGGCTCAGTCAAGAAGCTGCATGTGCCTTGCATCCTGTTCTTCACATATATAATGCATGAAGTGCCCGTAGTCCTGTGCCGACTCCCAGTGCTCTTCCCTAGTGTGATCTCCCATGCCCGCCTGTTTTTTGCCACTGACTGCAGCATTCTCTGGAGTCACTATGTTCTTTTAGTTTCTCAGCTATTTTTTTACACTTCAGAATGCACTCAGCTTCCCATGCAAGCATCATGAATGCATTGTCATCTGCAAAGGGTAAATGTTTTCTGTTTCATTGCCTCAGTCATTTTGTCTTCCAAGCAGGGAGTATTTTTTGCTTGGACTGCTTTCTTCATTTGAAATTCATGTGGGATGGAAGACAATTAATTTTGGGTGCACCAGGCTCATTAAAGACTGTATGTCATGTCCAATAATTTTGTTGTCTCTTTATGTAGACTAAAATGATTATTCTATGACACAATGCACTTATTGACTGTTACCATGTTCTCTTCACAGTTTTCTGTTTTCTTGCACACAGTTCAGGGGGAAAAAATCTTAAAATTACAGAACGGTTTGGGTTGGAAGGAACCTTAAAAATCCTCTAATTCCATCTCCCCTGCCATGAATGGAGACACCTTCCACTAGACCAGTTGCTCAAAGCCCCATCCAACCTGGCCTTGCTGGATCTCAGATACATGCGTAAATATAATGATATACTTGATAACTTCAGCCAAGCAGACAGTGGTGACAACATCAAATGGAAGTCGAAGCTATTAATTTTCAGACTGGCAGTAAAGCAAAGAGTAATGTTCCCTAAAACAAGTTTCATCTTGTGCTGTGAGCTGCATATTGACTCTTCAATGCACATCTAAAAAAAGTCTTGGATATTCTTCTGAAAGTTATGTTCTGTTTAACTCAAGGAAGTGTTACAGTTATACCCCCTCATTTGCGAGGAACATGTCAGGCCATGGGCCTCGCAAAAAGCCAAACTCGCAAAGACACACAGGTCATTGATATGCATGCAGGCCACACCCATTGCCCCACCCCCCAGCACTGCGGAGCACTGCGGACAATTTTCTGCTTCTCCCAGAGCAAAGGGAACCATTTCTGAGCCCCCTCTGACTCGGGAGACCCTCCCCCGAGAATCCACGGGCCTCTCCAGGCCGCCGCGACCGCGCGCCCATAGCCCAAACCCCACGCCACTTCTCCCTCACCCCAACCCCGGCGCTTGCGCCCGGGTGCCCCAGACCCGCAACCNTTCCCGGGTCAGGGATGGGGGCACAGTGCCGTCATTGCGAGCCCCCTCCCCGCAGGGCGGGGTGAGTCTCGCACCACAGGCACTGTGGCACCGCCCCTCGGCAGAGCAGAGGCACTGTGCATACATCAGCCGGCTAAATTCGCAAAGGGTTCAATCAAAACCGCGAGAAAATTGCCTCACAAATGGGCAGGGTCATAATGCAGAGGTCACAATGCAGCAGAGATTCACTGTATATACTCTGTTAGGCTGAAGGTCACACTTGCAGCAGAACAAATGACGTATTCGACCCACTGAAAAAAAATGCCATTTGATACAGCGAAGTCCTTAAATCTAGAAGCAATGGATGTAGATCTAGAAGTAGAGAAACTGCTTTCTGGAACATTTAACTAAAGGATTGAGTTCAGTGAACAACCGATGGAAGTGTAATTCCAAAGAATGTATAAGTGAAAAAGGGTAATTTCATTTCTTAATGTGCCAAGACAGGAATCAATAGTAGTTGGAAGGTAATTTGCATCCAGTAATTAGTATCTTTAGCCAGCTAGTAGGATGCTGCATATAATGCTACTATACATTTTGATAGGGAAGTTGTAAATAGGATAGACTGCATGAAATGGTCAATGGTTTGAAAACAAGAGATGGATAAGGAGATCATATGTTTTATTTATTGAAAATGGTTTAAAGGTAATTGCAGTTTATAGCTCCTTTACAACGATAAAATATTCAGTGCTGAGTGGCATTTTAATTCAATGGGAAAAAAAGCCATAACGGGAAGCAATGGAGAGAAATTTAAGCCTCAGGAATTCAAATCAGGAATGGAGGTCAAATTTCTGACAATGAAAGTGGAAATTGGTCTCCATTTTTTATGCATTCAGGTAAAAACCTAATGCCATTATGTCTGCCTTTACTTACATATCAGTTCTTGTATTCCAATCTCATTTTCTTCCTTTCTTTTGAACTGTGTCTGGTTTGTTTTTCTTCTTTCCTAAAGTAATTCCAGATTTAGAACTCAGCAGCAATGAATGGAAGGGAGTTGGAATGGAAAGGAATGCTCATTGCAGGGAGGTTGGACTAGATGACCTTTAAAGGTTGCATCCATCGCAAACTGCAAGTACTGGTGATACACTGAAAGGCAATCTAATTTTACCTTATACAGTAGTCATCATGTCATTGCAAAACAGGTAAACATCATACTAGGATGTTTAAAAATAGTATCTAAAGATAGAAAAGAAACATTGCCAGGTTCTGAGAAAACATTATCGCAAAGAGGAAGGAGAATTTTTGTTCAATGAATACTCAGGAGAAAAATTGAAGAAAAGGAGATTCAACTTTGGCAGGGAGAACTGCTTTCACAGGGATAATAAGGAAGTTGGAAATAGGTTGCCCAGTCAGGTTATAGTTTCCATTATTTGAGATTTATATCAGAAATAAAATAACTTTTGTTGATTCTAATTCAGGTCATGAAAGTAGACCAAATGATCTGTTGAAGTCCTTTGCATTTTTGGGATGCTATCACTAGTTCAGTGAAATTAAAAAAAAATATTTGTAATAAAAATGATAGATTCTGTAGTTAAAATAGGCACAAATAGCAGTTTTTAATAAAAGCATAGTGTCTTTCATATACACGTTGATTAATAAAATGGTTATTTTACAATAAACTAATTACTAGAAATACTTGAGCAGTTTTAGTGGTTGAATTCCCTTTAAAAATCTGTTGAAGTTCACTGTTCTTTTTTTAAAAACAGAATATTTAAGGAATGGAATGACAAACTACTGGTTCACACAGCTGATAGAACAAGTCTATATGAAATTTTGTATTTTGGTTCCATATTCAGTAATATCTTATAGGTTGATCCTGACAAATATTTGTTTGTATCCAAATGTCAGCTCTGTGGCAATTTTGTGATACTGTCCATTGTGTTTGCAACAAAATGGGACTTGCTTAGTTTTGAAAAGTCATGGTTGTGCAAATATAATTCTTCTTGACTTTTATTTTGAGTATACTTTTCAACAGATGACCTCTAGCTCTTCTTCCCCTTGAGTATCATTCTTTTGACATCTTCAATAATACTATTTTTCAGTCTAATTAATATTTTTTATCTTTTCCAGATGTATTAGCAGAAATACTGTTTCACTACCAATCTCAGTGAGTGAAAGATCAGAGTTCCATTACCTCCATGATTACATTGCTCAGATCTGCATGCAAGGAATTTACTTTAAGTTATTTTTTAATCTGTGGAATTCAAACTTCTGAAACTTCTGTGCAACTTCTGAAAACAGTTCTTAGTCAAAGTTACATCACACTATGTACAAAGAAGAAAACAGGACAGAAACCAGATCTGTGTATATTGCCATTTTCTACAAGCACTGTTATTTAATTCCTTACAAAGATGCTATTTCTAGCACCACAGATATTCTTTTTCCCACAAAAAATGTTACAGGAAATGTTTTGGATAGTGTAAAAACATTTCCTGATAAACATTTTATCACAGCTTGATAACAATTTCCTGTTGGTAATATTTGTTTTAACTATTGTCATTTTGTTTGCTTTCTTGCTATAATTAACACATATATGTGATCTGGTTAAGTGTGCTCATCCTGTCAAACAAAGGTTTCAGCAAGTCACATATTTAATTATAATGTCATGGAAGATTTTATATTACCCATTTCCCTTAATTTAAACTTTGTCTGGAGCAATAAGTGAAAGAGCAATACACATGCAGCATTCTGGGAACTGGGAATTCCCAGAAGGGTGGAGGTTCCTCAATATTCCAAACAGAGCAATGTCCAAACATTGTCTGCTGTGGGCACCGTGATTTCAGCAAGCTTCTAACATAGCTTTAAATGAGAAGGTGGGACTTCATGTAGGATCTTGTTCAATGCAGACTTGGACTTGAATTGATCTGGAAGCATATCGGAAGAAATTTATCACTTTCTAAGGAGCTTTAAAGCATTGTCTTTGCAAACTAATATTAAAATGAAACTATATTCAAGAATTGTATTCTATCCAAGTATCATCTTTTCAGTCAATAGGACCACTTTTGCCATTGTTCTAGCTAGCTACTTTCTTTGTAAGTGATAAGAGTATCACTTCCATACAACTGGCTCTGATTCTCATTCACACAGATTAGAGGCATATTTAGCTATGCCTCTTCTAAATAGTAGGTGGCCAGGACACAGTGGTGGGCCCTGCGCAGGGCCTAGTTCATGTCCATATTATTTAGTGCTGTATTTCCCTTAAGATCAGTAATCAACACTATCTCTCATGGACCGGGAGCTCCCCTGTGCCATTTGTCATCCTGTAACCTTCAGTCATAACACTTATTTATGTCTGTGGTGGGTGGTTTTTTTCCAGTTCATTGTGTTTGAAAGTGGCTGTTCATTACCTTTTGTTCAAAAGTTACACCCCCACTGTTTTATTCCACACAGTTTTTTGAAGAAAAGTAGAATGAAGTCACTTTACTGTCAGCATGTAGTGCTTGAGGGTGAAATGCCTGCTGAGATAGCATTGAGGGAGTCTGCAGGGAGGAGTCTTGGAGCAGTGCTGTCCATAGCGCCCACTGGAAATGGTGCTTAGTGTGCATTATCCTTGAACTGTGCTAGTTGGCACAGGCCAAGTCTGCCAGGAAGTCAGCTAACAAGCAGTCTGGATGTTCAGAGGTCAAGTGGTGAGGTGTGATGAGTTTATGGAGTCAAAGTAAGGTTTTGCCTTAAGTTTCGTTCCTATTAGAAAGGCCTGAAGAAAGAAGAGTCTGGAGGTCAAGGCATTAGGCAAAAACTACATGCCTAGGACCGAATTTGAAAAAATACCCCACAACACATTATTGGTGTATTATTGGTGTATATTTGGAATGCATGTCCTGAATGTGTTCCTGGAAAAGTATCCAAGGAAACAGAATCTGAAAGGTGGTCTTTTTTTGTTTGTTTGCCTTTTTTCATTTGTTTATTTTTAATTAGACTGGAAGAGAATGAATAAAATATTCTTACAAAGAGTTGATCTCAGTCATGCAACCCAGTGCTGAGTGCATAAGCTACTCAGGCATCTGAAAGAAGGTGGCGTTGCTGTAATCATATGTGTCACTCGCTGAGGATGAGTGTGAAAATATGAAGTGTTTGTGGAAATGAATGTACAACCTAGATTTATAATTCCAAAAGGAAACAAAATTGGTTGGACAGAATCTAGTAATGGTGAGGATAAAGTAGATTGATTTTCCATTATTGGACTCTGGGGAATAAATAAAAAGTAAGGCAAAATGAATGCTATTTATGGACAGTGTATCATATCCATTATCATCATCTGCTTTCTGTGGAGCAGACAGAGACATTTCCTTTGGCTCTCAATAACAAAGTAGTTTTCCACACTAAAAATGAAAAATTATGCATCATATATTTGATGAGGTGAAAATTTTCACTAAATTGCCCTTAGTTCTCTAACTGTTTTACTAAATAACAAGATAATTGCTAATTTTGAGCAAATGCTTTAGCATTGGTTTTAGATAGCTTTCTGGGAAAGAATACATACAGTAACCTTACAAGAGGTAATGATATATCTCAGGTTCTGTGAGATTTACATTGCTTAGTGCAACCATTTTAAAAATGGTGTGCATTTTTTTCAGTGGCAGTAATTTGCAAGTCACTCTGTGGGCTGTTGAAAAGCTAAATAAAATCAGACAATTTCTTTCTGTCAAAAATAACGTTACAGATGATAGAGGCATCCCATTTTAGCAGAAGCCAAGAGCAATATTATAATATTTATGATTGCTTATATTTTGAAATATTATGCAATATTAGTATAATATTTATGATTTCTTATATTATAATATTGATGAGTATCAAAATGTGAACTTGTAAAACTAAATGTCAGAACAGAAACTGTTTTTGGTTTTGTTTTTTTTTTAAATTCACAGCATTATTTCTAAGAGTTCAAGCAGAAGGCAGTTTTCCTCTTGCAGTTCAACTGGCAGAGTTATAAGATTCTAGAAGTACTGAAAGTTTGCATGAACAAATCGAGGGAGACTGAGATTACTCACAAGAGTCTCCTGCTGAGGAAGTCTCTGATCTAGGAATGTTCAAAGGATAATATTAAAAGGAAGTTTCATATTTACTTACTCTGTTCTCTTCTAACTCTCTGCCAGGGAACAGATTTTTTTAGACAGCCTGACCCCTTATGGCGCTTTTCCCATTCTGGGTCCATATGTAGAGGATGTTTAATTATGTGTCTAGCTTTTGAGATAACACTTATATGCACTTTTTACTTCCTGTGAGGAAATGCTCAATGCTTTCTGGGATTGGAGTGTATTTTTGTGTTTTGTTTTTAATGGAAACAATGCTGCTGATTGATGATGTGAGGATTAATCTCTGTTACGGTCAGAGGGACTGAAGATTTTGGACTAGGGAAAGTCTAAGAAATGTGAAACAAGACCCACTGGGCAGTAAGGCAGGCCCAAACACAGTCTGAATCTAACATTGAAGTGTTTTATATACTACTATACTAAAACATACAGAAATAAAAGGCTTTAAAAAAGAAGCATACTATATATTCTGTATAGATGTATTTTATTATACGCACTTTAGAGTATGTACACCATATGTAGATGCTGATGATTCACTTAAAATGCTACATTAATCTGTGATATGTGTATCATCTCTGAAAGTGACTTACAGAGTGACATAAATAATGTAAAGAAATCTTCATGTTTATTAAACAGCAATGTCAAGAAATAAAGCAAGAATTTGAACTGGAAATTAATCCATTAAGCAACCAGTCTGGGTCTACTTGAGGAAGTGAACATGTTATGTTTTCTCCGAACTGGTATACGTATAACCATTAGTTCTCACAATATGTGGGGAAAGGAAAATAAACAAGTTGCTCAAGGGGAAAAGTTGAAGCTATAAACTGGATAAGGACAATTTGAGTTCTTGGCTTCTTTTGAATGATTCCTGAAACCCTCAATCTTTTCCAGTGTCAGGGGTATCTGGATCACTACAAGGTTTTCAATGTTCTTTTTTGTAGTCTGGGAAATAGCTCACATTGTGCTTCACAGCTTTTTCATATGTTTCTATAACTGCAAGTCATGTTGTGTGACAGTTCATCAGTCACGCTGTCAGTTTCTTTTCCAATGGAAAAATGAAGATGGCTCTAAAAAGCATGATGGACACTCTGCAATTCAGGGGAGCTTTTGCTGTTAGGAGAGAAGTTGGCAGAATAAGGAAGCCTTGGCAAAATACTTGCTATGTTCTAATTCTAAAATGAAAAACCTTTAATTTAAGTAACATTAATTTATAGGAGTCATAGATGCAAATTGTGATGATGGTTGCTGGTGTTCTCTCTTTAATGGTTTTGAGATAAAGGCAGAAGGGTTGCAACTAGTACTTACTATTCAAGAAATGTGTCAGAATTGAGATCCCCTGTAAGAATTGCAATATGTTAAGTAACTTATCTTCCATCACTGGATTAATTATATCAAATATTTAGATCCTACAATGTCACTGTGAACTATTTCTTCTCCTTTCCATTTCAAAACCAATCCAGACATTAGGCTACAAAATGCTTTGATCAAAATCACGAAGATTTTCAGGAATGTAATAAGGCATCCTAAGGAAGAGTCTAATGTTTTAAAAACAGGCTGTTCAGTCTTTCCTTTGTTTTTTTACTTTAGAAAAGGGCTTATGAGCATTTGATACACTGCCTGGTTGTAGCTGTTGGGTTTACATATTGATTTGTAAAGCAGGTTAGAATTTTTGTAACGGATGCAATCAACTTAGCACAGAAATCCTTAGGAACTCCTGTGGGTATGAGTTTCAGAAGTTCATCACCTATGTATGCCATCCACTGACTCCATTTTCAAAGAGCAAACTTTTATCACTGCTCCACGCCCAAATCCTTCTTACCTGTAGATCAGGTCTACCCTCGCTAAAGGTACTCTGTTCATCTGAAGGAGGACGTTAATGATAGGATGACCCCTTAGCCCATAGCTTGTTATATAGTTAAGGAGGGCAGATTATAAAAAAAACCAAACCAAAAAACCCTGTAGATTATATTAAAAAAAAAATGTAAAAAGCTAGCATTTACAACCTGATGGTAGGACTCCAGTGACTAGATAACTCACTACAACATCATGGCTTTATGTTTCCCTGAAGTCACTTAACCCCATCAGATAGGAACAGCTTCCTCCAGTAACATCAGGACATAGCTGGAGCATGCCTTGATTTGCTCTTTCTTGCCAAGACCCACGGTCTGGGTGGATGAGCCGCAGCAGGATCAAGTGTGAAAGAAAGTTTTCATTTGGAGGAAGAGGAATAAGCAACACTGCTGTGCCCCATGTTAGCTGCTTTGCTCTAGCCATGGCCACCAGGCCCATCTGGGCATCATCCTTGAAGCAGATGGAAAGAATGTGAAGAGAAAGTGTCACTAGGACAATGACCACTAGGCGTGAAATGCTGGGATTTCTTGCATTTTCGTCTAGAGAAACTGCCTAGTAAGACCAGGTTCCTCCCTGCAGAGTCTTCTCTGTCCTCAGGCAAGGAGAAGAATGGTTTTTGAATCTCAATAATTTCTCAAAGTGAGCGAAGGCCTAGTTTCTCAAGGACTTGACTGTATGTCTCAACCTGTACTCAAATGTCATTTCCAGATCTGTATGCCTGACTCTCTCTCAACTGGCATCTGGGCTAATGCAAATCCCAAACCTCTGCTTTGTGTTTGCACCTGAGAGCAGATGTCTGCCTGGGAGCCANAGTCCAACTCTTAACACTGTCTCCCTGGCGGGAATCAAACCCAGGTCTCCCACACGCCAGATGGGGCACTTACCACTGTACTAAAGTGGATTTCTGTAAGATGTGATTGGTATTGTTGCTGTAAGAGAATCTTGCACTGGAATATCGCATAATAAGTATTAATACAGTCACATAAAAATGCTAAGTAAAATATTATGTCTAAGTCATGAATCAAATTGAGGAGGTGCTGGTGTTATTTGATGCCCCATATTAAGCTCTGATCACCTCACAGTTTTGTCCCCTCTGACATTTTAAGGGACATAGGTAGAGTATACTTGGAGAATAAGTTTGGCTTAAGAGGATTATGCACAACGCAATTATGGTGTCTAATTCTCAAGATTCCGGGTTGCACACCAAACCACAGCTTCTCAAAGCCTTAAAAAACCCACTAAAGATCTCTTAAGTTCTCTCTGCTGCAAACTTGAAGCTTAAAGTATTTCTGAAGCCTCTCTCTGAACATCCACATTTGTCCCATCCCAGTTTACTGTAATGCTGTTTATGCTTCCCATCCAACCTGGCTGACAGCCGGGCCAGTATTGCTCCAGCAAATATTGTGGTGGTTTGTCTAGCTGACATGGTTTGGAGAGATCAAGAGGTTGTTCACAGAGATGACGAACACCTAGAGAATCCTCTGGAAAAGTAGGTTTGGTTTTCCCAGAACCTGCAGTTCAGGCTGCCTCTGAAGACTTCCACAGGTTTTTTACGAGCAGTGAATCCAGCCCCAGGTTTACTTTCATAGGGCAGCACTGACTAATGGAATAGGATGCAGCTATCATGATTTTGGTGATGTTCACACTAGACTCCAAAGTGTCTTGCTACTTCTCTCTCTACATACATTGTGTTTGACACAACTTTGAATCACCCCAGTTCTTATCAGGTTGCAATACAAATGCAAATGAGTGCTACTGGTGTTAAGTGAGAGTACGAGCAACATAACTGAACAATGCAGGCACTCAAGTTGAATACTGTGAATTCTTAGATTTCAGACCATGAACAGGATTGTATAACCTGATTGCCTACATTTTGAAGACAATTTAGTGACCAAGGAAGTTCTTTCTCATTTCCATTCAGCGGTCGTAGGATGTTACTCCATGCACGACTGTGACATGAAGCATGGCCATTCTGCAGCTGTTGTTGGTGCTCCGATGTGGCATCCTACACACTGTACACTGATATCAGGGAAAGATTGCAGTCAACTCAGAAGAACAGTGCTGAATGTAGGTCAATCTTGTTTAATTACCTTCCTTATCATCCTGACCCGTGTTATTTCTTCCTCGTGGGGCCAGTCGGGATGCTCCAGCAGTGAAAAACAACAATAACAATCAGGAGAAACAAAAAGCAAGTAGGAAAAATAATCATAAGCAATGGTTTGGAGAGATCCAAAAAAACATTCAGCTCTACTTAGAATGTGTAACCTAACATCTCTGTTTCTTTTGCCTCTACTATAGCCTACTTTTCAGGTCTTCTAAGCACTTCTGCAAATGCAGTTCCCTGAAATACCTGTAGGCCAGTGGAGCCATGTACAGTTTTCTATTAAAAAATCAAAGAAGGAAGAATGAAGCCCATTAGTCTCTTCTACACTATATAGTAACAGCAAATCAACCATAGAAGATAGTGCACATATCTCAGTCCCTGGTAGACTTTCTTGGTAAACCAGCATTGTGTGCCTGCCTCAAAGTCCCTTGTGTCTTTTCCCTTACAGAATATGTTCAAGAGGAAGAAAGTTTGCCCTCTGGTTCAGTGCCTTGGTGTTGCCAGGACACGAGTCTATGCAAACAAATTTTAAGCTCTTTAGGTTAAGCAGTAATTATCCAGCTTTGCCAGGTGACTGGTTGACAGCTGCCAGGAGATTGAAGCAAGGCTTGCGACTTCTAAGTGTATTGCCTGACAAGTGACAGAATGTGCAGCAGGCATAAGGGAACAGAATAATCATGGTTCAGTGAACAGAAAAGGAAGGAAAATAAGGCTAAATGGGGTGTGGTCAAAATAGATATTTATTCATCTGAAAGCCATCTGGGTGCAAGCTTCATATAGCAAATGGAACTATTTAAAATTTCAAGTGGAGTTTCTCCCGGTTCCAGTTTGGCAAAAGTACTTCCTTTGTGTGTTTTTGTCCCCTGAAGGGTCTTCGTATATAGGGAATTGTCCTGCAGAATACTTCTTTGGCTTTTATTCCCTCTTAGTGGAATTTCTTTCTGAGGAAGAGCTACAGTTACAATCCTTTCTAACCCATTTCTCTTCTATCCTCTACAAAATCCCCTAAAAGAAAATTTAACCCATTTTTACTTCCTCTACCTGTTTCTTTGAATCTAAATGACTAATCAAACCTGAAATTTAACCCAGGAAAATCAGTTACAGTGAAGCAAAAAACCAAGCTAATATTGGTTAGCCTTTGGAGATACTAAGTTAGGGATGCAGCTTAACTTCAGTATCACAGCCTAAATTAAGGGAGGTTAAAATGATATTTGAAGCTTCTGTTTGTTCATTGCTCTGCTTGAGCAATGGGCACCTTGATAGGATGGAGTTTTATGAAGAAAGGTAATTAAGAATTAAATTATGAACCAAAAAGTACTGTTCAAACTGTATGTCTATGGGATAAATGTTTCAGAGATAGATAAAAAAATATACATATAAGCAAATAAATATGGGCAGAAGTAAATCAATGTGACGAATGCCAGGCTAAGTGTGAGTCTTTTTATAATGTGGGATATCAAGAGGAATCTGGCTCAATCCTCAAAAAGCAAGAGGCCTCACAGAATTATAGATGCCTCTCCTTTTTAATGAATCTAAAATATTTCTTCTTTTGTGCTGTGAAAATGCATGGTCTCTTAAGCAGGGACTGGAGTTCATAGTGATGTGAAGTGAGAGCTATATCTGTATTTCTCAGTGAGACCAGATCCAGTCTCCATGAAAGCAAGCATCACAACTGGGTACACCTTTCCAGCCTTTAGATAGCTACAGGGTAGACCTACACAATCACCCATGAATCCTTTGCAAGAAGTGAAGAACCATCCCCCTTTTGAGAGGCGATTTATTTTATTTCAGGTATCTCCTCTAGGATGAGATGAATTAAATTCTAGTAATGATTCTTTCTTTCTGTTATTATGTACGTAGTAGGAATTTCAGATGGTCACTGACACAGAAATCCTTGTTTGATGCACTGATCCATCACTGGCTATGGGTCTTCATAGGCAAATGGCTGTTTACAAGGCAGCAGTATGTCAGCCTGCTGAAATGTAATGTATTGGGTTGGTTTTTTTTTTATAATTAGAATTAAGCTTGTCTATTTGTGTGTAATATGGTAGTGAACGACTTTTGATATCTGGTGCTTTCAGTTAATTTTCATCAGAAGAAATAAATTTTATTCACACTTTTTTTACTCTGATCTGTGCAAAGAATTAAAAATGTCTGTTCTCTGGCTCCATCAGGAAAAGCTGAGCATAACCTTTGAACATAGGTTTTATTTTAAATCAATAACTGTTCTAGAAATTTAAATTACAATTTAGATACTAAACAACATAAGTAAAAAAATCTTAATGTTTCTTTAGAACAGTGACATTGTTTCAACATGTACTGGGTTACTAAAAATGCGAATTTCTTTCTGAGTCCTTAAACCTGAAGGTCTAATTATTGATATCTATTCTTGTCACTGACTAGCTCTCTCTTTCTGGTCATGGTAATAATAATCCTAGTACTATTTCTCACTCTTCTCATTTTGTGGGGATTCCTCAGTGTCTGCATTTTTCCTGGGGTTTCAAACTAGCTTTTCTAAAAAAAAAGAGATCTATACAACCACTTCATTTGCTGACCTCTGCCACTCCCATCTCAGCAAATGACTTCTAAATTGCTGATCCTGTTTCAACCAAATGAAACAGAGGGATAGAGGTTCCCAAAATAATTGCACTCCTACCAGATTTGTGGAGACTGACAACTAGGAAGAGGAGATAGGTGAACAAAAGCCTCTGCTGCTGGATAAACAAACAGACCTAGCTCACAACGCTGCTCTGTCCTCAGTGTACACTTTTTTTGTGGTGCCTGGAGGAGCCAAAGGGGAATGGGGGGGAATTTGGGCTACTTTAGGGTGAGCATAGGCATGCGGATGAAAGGAGAGGATCCAAATCAAAAAGTTTGATTTTCCTATTATTTGTGTTATTTATGAAGAAATTTCTCTGATTCCTCTACCTTTTTTCCCCGTTTGTTTTTTCTTTGTCNAAAAGCCTCTGCTGCTGGATAAACAAACAGACCTAGCTCACAACGCTGCTCTGTCCTCAGTGTACACTTTTTTTGTGGTGCCTGGAGGAGCCAAAGGGGAATGGGGGGGAATTTGGGCTACTTTAGGGTGAGCATAGGTGTGCAGATGAAAGGAGAGGATCCAAATAAAAAAGTCTGATTTACCTATTATTTGTGTCATTTATGAAGCAATTTCTCTGATTCCTCTACATTTTTCCCCCCTGCTTGTTTTTTCTTTGTTTTACCCTCTTTAAATGAACTGATAGGAGCTTTCTAAACTTGTGTAGATAAGCAAACAGACTGAAAACAGAGTCCATTTGAACTTGGTTCACTGCCTCAGAATAAGATTTTCAGTGTGTTTTTAAGAAAAGTATGTAAAGTTCCAGGAAAAGTGATCTGTAGTCCCAGGGTTTTAACCTGAACTCCTTGACCTCAGAAGCAGTACTGCTATATCTGTGCCAGATAATGACATTGTGTATGCACCATGATTGGTGTTACATTTACTTACATGTATAGAAGCCTCAAATGGGATTGTGGCATCAGAGTTTAATGTTTTACAAGTGTAAATGCGCAAAAGAGAGAGAATGAGACATAAGCCAAAATCAAAAAACAGTTAGTGAAGTTTTCTATAAAATCTTTACAGATGGCCAAGAAAACTTCTTCTTCAGAAATGTAATAATTACAGCTTAATATTTTTATAAGACAGGGAGAAGTCCCAGACTTGGTCTGCCTTGTGCAGAAACCTGTTGCTGTCTGAAGAAGCACTNGGTCGAGGGACGGGGGTCGGGTGTTGGGGACGGTGCCGGCACCAGCTGTGCTCGCCGCGCGAGTGGCGGGACGGGGGGGCCGAGCAGACTGGGGTCACGGTAGGTTCTGCGCACACGCCAGGTCCCACAGCTTATTGGAAAATCAAGAGCGAGTATGGGATCTCGCAAATTATGGATCGCGTCTATGTGGAGGATCACTGTACTGGGTGCTGAAGCTCTTATGGTCAATCCTGAAAGACTCATCATGACGCCCTGCCCAAATATCCTGCTTGTAGAGGGATCTATGTGAGCCTGGTTGCGGGAGCTGCTCCTGGGCAGCGCATGGGGTGAACCACCCACAGCCCCTAAAATAGGCAGATTAGCACTTTTGCTCTGGCACTTGCGCCCTAACTCAAATTGTGATCTCATGTTAAGAGGGATTTCCCACTTTGTCAGAGGGAGATCATTATGCATCTGACACTTAAGATTTTGTACTAACCATTGCGTGAAGCCCTTAGCTCTGCGCAATTTTTAAAACTCTAACACAGAATATTCTTTACCCCGTCTTAGCTGTGAAAATCAGATACAGTATTTTGAAATTCCTACTTTGTTACATCTTGAGGCAATTAAAAGAGCAAAATAATATTCATAACTGATATTTTTTTAGTCCTCATCACATACAGAACCATGAAGCTTATTTCTTAAAAAATTGAAATCTGATATTGATGTGGAATTGTCAATTTGCTGAGTAGCATAGAATCAAAGAATTGTAGAATCATTTGGGTTAGAAAAGATCTCTAAGGTCATTGAGTCCAACCATTAAGCTAGCACTGCCAAACCCACCACTAATCTGTGCCACACCTACACATCTTCTAAATACCCCCAGGGATAGTGACGGGTTGGTGAGATCAATCCAGTCTTCCAATAAAGTACTTCTGAAATTTGAAGTTTAACTATCTTTTTTCCTATTTTTCTTTGATAAGCTGTCAAAGTCTTCTATGTTTTGAACCACAAACTGTAAGGCAGAATGTAATGTTTAGACTGATGGACATCCAGACTTGCAGTTAACCAAATGAGACAGTGTCATGAATGAGTTTCTGACCTCAAAATTTACATCTTCTGAATTAGAAAAGAGAGCCTAATGCAAAATCATGTGTGTAAATCATTTCAGCAGCTAATCCCCTCAGTAAGGAGTACTATTGGAATAATGATGCCATATGCAATGCAAATAGTGATACTTATATAATTATACTCCATAAATAATGTTTCCCTATACAGTTGTGTATATTTCAGATATTCTGTGATGTGGCTTTTCCACCCAGAACTGAAGGAAAAGGGGATGATGAGAAGTGATACCTCAGGAGCAGTTCTGGCCGAAGGCTTTTTGCTGTATGGTTCTGCTGCAAGTTGAACTTTTCTGTGGCTCCTGGGAAAGCTCCATTTGAGGATGCTCAACAGCAAGTTTTAGAGATGAATTGTACATCCTCTCTAGAAACAACTGTATTTGAATTAGAGGACTTGTTTGTAATCTCTTTTTCAGCCACACACAAGGATCATCTGAGTTGCCTTTGACACAGGTGCAGAACAAGGGGCCTGTCAAAGCCATACCTCTTCCTCTCACACAACCTAAAGGAAATCCAGAAGCCAGCCATCACAGGGATATTGTTATTTCCACAATAAAGTCCTTTTTTCTCAGGTATCTTTTGATTACTCATTGCTCCTCTTAAATTTACTGCATATTGTAATATACTTGCATATATATGTAAGCTTACTGTGCTTAAAATAAGAAATTGCAAGATCTAAAACATTAACCGTACACATTTATTGAGCAATTCTGGTGTTCAAAGAATACAACCAAAATAGAAAATTAAAAAGTAATAAAAAGAAGAAAGGCAAAGAACTATTACTAGTCTTTGAGTACCATTTTGACCAAGAAGCTGACACTGATGTATTTAGATTTAGCAACAGAGACACTCTGAGTCTATCTGACACTCTGAGAGCTATCTCCACATCTTGCACACCAAGCTATGCTAAATGAAGGCTTTGAATCCAAATTGCCGCAAATTAGGAAATGCCAGAAAAAAATGCACAGACAATCTTAATTTTCCCGCTTTGTACAAACATGTGATGATACAGTCTTTAGCTATTGGTGCCCTGGCTGTTTTTCCTCCAAAGAATTTCTGCCTTAATCTGCACGAAGAGGAAGAGTGCTGATTGTTCAAGAGCTGCTCCTCAGCAGTGTTTTAGTCTTCAGCCTTTGGCCTGGTTTACTGGCATTGGAATTACGAGACAGTCATCCAAAGCTCCCTTTGGAATCAGTGTAGAGACTTCAGTGCTTCCTCAGGGTTTTTCAGCTTCATATAGAGTCTGAGTTACCTTCTGGAAGCATTTCTGTCTCTTCTTTCTGCATCAGGGAGGCTAAAGTTAATACGTATGCGCTTGTACCATGCACTTTAAATAAGTACAGTTATACCTCCTCCATCGCGAGGAAAGGGACAGGCGACAGCCCTCGCGAAATATTAATCTCGCAAAGAACAACAGGTCGTNGGGAGCTCCGGCACCGCCTCTTGGTGGAGCAGAGGCAATACGCATGCGCGAGCAGTATAAATTCACAAATGGTGGACTCAAAACTGCGATAAATTCACATCGCAAATGCGCGAGGTTGTGAAGGAGAAGTCGCGATACAGAGAGGATTCACTGTAGTTATTTAGGAGAAATAAGGCTGATCCATGAGCCTTGTTCACAGAAATTTGTTCTGCTCCTTTTCTCCAAACAATGGTAAATTTCCCTATGAGAATTTGCCATGATACATGTTGTTTCTGTATCTAAAGCTTTGAAAATTATGACTTTCTTTCAAGGTCCTCTAAAATGAAGTGATAACACAACTCCCACTTATCTATTGACAGCTGAAACCCTGAATAACATTAAACAAATCCTGTCAATTTTGACTTCAATGTACTGTGCCTTATATATAGAAAAAGAGAGAGTTCTTTTTGCCTTTGGCTGTAGCTCTATGGCAATACATGATGTCCAGATCATCTTACAGTATTCAAGATAAACCTAGAAAAATGCACTTTGTGAGTCTCTGTGAGTTGTTTGGGGCAGAAAAACTGCCTTAGGACCTTTCAGGATGTTGTCTTCTGAAAAGGGCAGTTTCCTTCTCCACATCAGGATTCCATCAGCTGAGCTGCAGAGCTATCTTCTCCTTCCTTTGCCTCATTCATCAGTTGTCTTACAATTTCTGTTAGTTCTGCTGTTCCTGCTCCAGGTTTTCCTTCCTTTTGGCTCTCTTCACTTCTCCAGCTACCTCAGTCCGGCCTTTAATTCCCCTGAGACACATCAGAGACCTTCACTTCCTCAGCTACCTCAGTACAATGGGAGAGTCTCCCAGGAATAACTCTTTACAGGAATCTTCTTAAGGAAGATGTCTTGGCATTAAGTAACTGTCTTAAGCTACATCTGAAAGATGTGTCCAACATAGATCAGCATAGATCAGCTCCAGCACCATGTTAAGACTGGTTCAGATGAATTATCTGCCACTTGCAGTAGTTTTTCTTGTCACATTTTGCTTTTCTTGTAGGTTTGTCCTCCAAAGAAAAGCCTGACCTTGCTAAAATATTTGCCCTATGGACATTGTGTCATGTCGTTACTATTGTCACTTTATACTTGCCACAGGGGAAAAACACATGCCAGCCTTCAAAGTTCAGAGGTAGAATCAAACATGACTGCCAACTTTCCTGCATTTCAGGTTTTCCATATCAAGTCCATATCCAAGTCTGAATGCTTTGAAAATTGAGAGGCCAGAAAGTCTGGAGTCCACTTTTGAATTTTAATTTAATCTCAGTGCTCTTGGAATCAAAACACACAGAATTACTGATTAGACTGAGTTTAGACATAGTGCCAATAAAAAGCTAGGAATGATTTGAATCGCTCACTCTGAGAGTGTAACACTGAAGTTATATACTTAGTTAAACAGAAATCAGAAGGTAAAGTTAATTTATAATTGTTAAAATATATTTTAAAAATCACAAATAATAACTTTATATTAGCCTATTATGTTTTAATGCTCACAAGCTGCTTTTCAGGCCAGAAAAAGATAAAGAGAAGATGTAGAAGCAATGTGCTGGGGGAAGTTTCCAGAAACATTCCTCAGCCATTGCCTTTTAAAGACAAAATCATCTAATCTTCAGTACATTTTGTTGCTGTTCCCCACTGTCAAGCATCAGTTAATTTATATCTGTCATTACATATAGCAGTTCTATACTAAGGTCTTGAAAGGTCCCAGCTCCAAGGATAATAACGTCCAGATTATGCTCTCATCTCCAATTACTACCAGTATGTAGTCTTAAAGGCGATGTGAGAGCAGGAGCTGTGGTTCAGCAGTAATGAGCTGAAGTGGCAAAGTAATGTCCTACTCAATTCATTAGCTTACAAAATAGCATAGACTTTGACTAATCAGTTTTATGTACTCTAAGAAATTTCTAGGTGATGAATCTCCTATAATCTCTGGAAAAAGGCCAGGAATGCAGTTCTGGAGCACTGTTGGTCCAGTATATTTGCACCCATGTCCAAAGTAGTTTACCAGGGATTCTGCCGTCCTCATTTTGCTGGCTGTTAGAATATTTACCATATGTAAGTCATAATGCATCAAATTAATAAAATCAGCAATCAGGAGATAACTCAGACCTTTCTCCCCTCCTGCCATGGGCTACCTGTAAGTGAATATTTCAGCATACTGTGATTTTACAACTGGGATAAATACCTAGAAATTCAAACTACGCACTGTTTTTTTATGAACCGACTGTAATGAATGTGACTCAAGTTACAGAGTTAGTTACAAGCAGATCTGCAATGGAAGACATAAGCTGGATTGCACGTGTGAAGGATCCCAGAAAGTAATAACTGCTTGGTTGTAAGCTGTGTGTGGGACAACTCTGTAATGTGATGAAGTGTCCATGGTAAACTGTCTTAGTTTCATCCATTAAAAGTACTAAAACCCTAAAATGATCCTCAATATGTCTGTGTTCAAGAAATGTTCAGACCATGATCTCAGGCACATGGTGTGATTCTTGGGGTGTCCTGCTGATTTGAGGATTTAGAAATCCAATCCCTTCTCACATACCCAGCAGTACTTTTCCAGTTCATGTTTGGTTCTCTTCTTTTCAGTCCCACAAGGCCTGTACAAGTGGGACCACTGGAAACAAAGCCTTGCTCTTAGAAAAGCTCATCTAGTTTTCTAGGCAGTATGTCTCCAAAGCCTTCCATGTAAAACTTCCACCACTCCTCATGTTCTCTGTCCTCAGAGCCCCATGGGTCTCCTGGCCCACGTTTAATCATAAAAAGCAACGCCTGAACACAAACATAATTTTGAAATGCTAATGGCAGTGACCTTAAATTGAAGAAATGCTGAGATTTTGGTGAAAGTTTGGATTTATAGGGGCTTTTGTTAAGCCTAAACCTTGAAGCTAATATTAAAGGTAAATGTGCTCGTTTCTCAGTACAAAACTGTAAACAGAATGGGGGTTTAGTCACAACATAGAGTAAAGGAATGCAAAACATTGGAGCGGATTGGTCAAAGGCTTACAGCAAAGTAAGACTCTATAACCTAATGCTGAAGGATTACATATTCATGAGGTGATTTACATATGGAAGACAGGTGTATGAATATAAGTAACAAAACTGGGGTGGGGCCTTTTGGCACTCTGGAGGGCAAGGGGAAACTCTGCAGGTCAAAGGTGGTTTTTCCTGGTTCCTAAGGCCTAAAATAAATCTTTTCTATAGCATGCATGCAAAGCCTTGGGTCCGAGAGATTTTCCTTAAATCACTGTGGTGGGCCTGGAGTTGGACTCAGTGATCCTGTTGGGTCCCTTCCAACTCTGCCTATTCTATGGTTCTATGACCTCTCATCAGAGCTGCTGGCACAGCACCCACCCCAACTCTTAAATACCTTATCACAGCCTCTGTCTCACTCAGTGTTAGACATTATGATCTTTCTCTAAATCCATTCACACTGAGAAAGCAATACATCACAAAACTTCCTTGTCTTTTATTCAACAGATGCCTTTCTGTTTCAAAGACACAGCATTAGTATTCCAACAAGTGAAGAAGGATCTCAGCCACCTTGGCCTATCGAGCTGCACTGTCTGCACTGCAGCAGTGACAAACTGACATGGTCAGTAGCATGTGGCTCAAACCCACAGCCTACTCAAATCAGTAATCTGGCAACCACAAAGGCAGATGCATCATACTTTCATCCTTTCACTCAGCTTCTCCCACATTGCTGGCAGAACTGGCCTTCATATTTCTACTGGTTAATTCTGTGAACCTATGTGACCCCATCATATGGCCTCATTAAAGACTTCTGTGCTGGGTTTTGGTGAGTGAATGGATGCATGGGGCACATAAATCACACATATGCCCTGTGTTACATAGGCATTGAAAACTCTCGCTGTTTAGGACTGTTTTGTCTAAATATTCTGTACTAGAACCGCAGATTATAAACCTTTTATGTCTTATGTTTTCTTTTTACGTATTTTTAACTGATTTTTGAATTGAACAAATACTCTCTGAACAACATGGATGTGCAGGCAGGTTTTGAATTCAGAAATCATTGCCTGTCTAGTCTTGTAGAAACATGCTACAGACTTCCTACCACAGTTGTGAAATTTGTCGCCTCAAGCAAACAGAAGAAATAGAATCAGAAAAAAAGTTATTGAACCCAAGCAGAAGTCAGATGAAATTTAAACCTGAGAGAGGGCATCAACTGAACCCTCATGCCTTTGAGGAGCTTTACATAGTGAAAGGACAGGATAGTTTCTTTACTGAGGGTGGAGCTAAGAAGAGCAGTCACTTTTGTCTTTAGCAAAACATGTGAAGAAGAGGAAAGGATTGCTAAACTAGAGATGGGTGTGTAGAGATACAGCTCAGGTGGGTGCACTCGAGACACAGCCATTGTAGGTGGGAATTTCCAGCTGCACGTAGTGGAATATCCCAGAGTGCTGATCCTTTGTTTCCTGATGATCGGGCTGGTTTGAGCTGCGCTACGGCTCATCTGATCTGATCTTTCTCCTGTGTTGTCTATTAGCAGACAGAGCAAGCTGCAGATGATGTAATTTCCTTGTTCCACTGTCATGCAATCTCTCCCTCCTAAGCAATGGGGAGAGACGCCATATATCCATTATACATCTGCGTAGTGACTCTCATGTCAAAACTCAAGGTTCCATAATGTCCAAAATGTTTGTGAATAAAAGACTGCAATAAGAGCAGCACGAAGAGTTGCTTCTCAACATGACACCCAGACCAATACTATTTCCCACCTTTGCTCTCCCATCTGGAAATGGTTCCTCATCTGCCCTAAATGATTTATTGCATGTGGCAAAGAAAGAAAATACTCATCATTCCTCCCTCCTGCCACCCTCTAAGCCTACCCAGCAGCAAACCACAGTCACACAGACCACTACAATTCGCAGTGTTTTTGTCAGCCATACACAATGCCTTACCATGGCCCTTCCAGTGGCAGGAAAAGTGGGGACACCCACTGCCTAAGTGAGCCCTGAAAATTTCTGCTTCTTGTGGGAGACACATGCAGGGACTATGTCATATGAAAAATACATGCAAAAAAAGGATGAAAACACTTCAAAGGATTTTTAGGACCACTGAGGATTGGAAAAATGGAGAATGCTCTTAATTGAAATGTGTTTGTGTAATTCATAAAAATCCTGTGGATATGAAGTGCCCTATTACACTCCATAAACTACGTCGAGCTTCTTTTTATCCCCGACTTAACTTCTGTATTGGGTGCATGTTTTATTCTTCTCCTAGATGGCGCCAGTGTCTCATTGCTGAGGCGTCTCCTTTCTCCTCATAGACCTTACTTTCATGCTTTTAGTTTAGTGACTAATTGTGTAAACGACTGAAATAGGCATTTGTCAAGACACAGGTTTGCATCCTGTTCTGCTCACTCTTGCCGGTAGCTATTATTTTTCACGCAGTGCTGACTTTATGGTATGGATAGCTTTCTGCAGATATTCATGTTTTAGTATGCAGTTCTCTTACACCTGTTTTATGCTTTGCTGTTGTCATACGGAGCATGCCAGTTAGCAAGAAATATGAAAGAAGATTAATTATATTAGTCTAATTTTTCCATACTCCCAGGCCCTCAGGAGAGCAGTTCTGTAATAACAGACATTCTCTAAGAGCAGAATGGAGCCTGTGTGTGCTGAGGGATCCCAGTTCCTGTGTAAGGAAGAAACCAGAAGGTTTGTGGTACCCTTTCACACATAGCTGTTGCGGTTCAATTTGTCTTCTCTATGTTGCTGTAGTTTTAAACTCTTTAATGCCTAATATCAATTGGTTCTTCCTCCTGGACAGAGGGCTCTGGTAACAAAGAAATATGATTTTCCACACTCCAGTTGTTTCAAGAAAAGCTGATGCCTTTTATTTTCAGATGAATCATACAAAGACACAAGAAAAAGAGCTGTTTACTAAAAAGAACAATTTTTTTTAAATGATCTTTTTTGTTACAAGGATGATGTTTCGTTGTGAAACCTGGACCAATGTGGGGTTTTTGGTGGGTTTTTTTTTTCGGTCTGCCCACCTGGCTAACAATTTTTTTTATTATATTGCTCTGCTAGTCAAATCTATACCTATCACAAGGTTTCCTACAGCATGTGTCATCCAAAACCCCACATGCCCTCAGTGGAACCGGGATTTTCTGAGTTTTCTAGTAGGAGTGCTGAAAGAAGAAGGAGGATTTTGTAGCATACCCGAAGGTTAATCACAGTGTTTATAATTTTGCTTTCCTTCAGGATCCCATTCCCCATTGGCAAGTATGAACTGAACACATCTGTCTGTGACTCACTGCTTTGATGCTGAGATTTGTTTCAGAAGCAAGCAGCTGCCTGGGTGGCACAGAGAAGAGGTGGCATTGTAGTGGATGACTGTGCCCTGGGCCTGATGCTTTTCTGCCCAGCTTCTAGGATGGATGTTGCTCTGCATCTTCCATACCCTAATGCCGCAGGCTTAGTAATGCTGAGGGCCGGGTGTGTGGGACCCTGCAGCCTGCCTTTTACCCACAGCTCTGAAATCTCTCACCATAGCTGATGTGGGAGCATATTGCAGAGCTTTTAAAGGAATGCTTTTCGCTTGTCAGGCTCACACTCTTATCATTTTTCATGATTTTTTGGGTGGTTTTGTACCTGCAAACCTGATAGTATTAAAATGGGGTTTTACATGAAACAACTATCACTGACGCCTTGTTTCCCCTTTTTCCTTACCTCTCATTTTGTAGACTTCTAGTTTTAATTAGAGAAACCCCAAATATTGTTTGTAATAGAGAGAAATAATTTTAATACTCAATGAATATTGTCCAGTAATATCTATGCAGTGCTTGCCTGCTTGCCCCTAATGGGCATATTCCCATCAGCACTAAGAGCCTCATGAACGGGGACGAGTAATAGGGTGTTCAAGTGGCTCCCACTTGAACAAGGGTGTAACTGTAGGGAGATTGCACACTCATCATCACTGCCACCAGCTGAACTAGGAGACACAGGAGAGGAGGCTCATCTGGGTCCCCATCACTGCTCTTCCTGGCTAATCACTCAGACCCTTTTTACTTTGTCACTTCTTTCACCTGTGGTGGGTTCTTTTCCTTGAAAAAAATAACTTTCATGATTAGAATACATGTAAGCCATCAGCTGCAGACCCTGCAAATAAATCTGCATGTAATCTGTATAAATCTCCAAACATTCTTTGTGCAACATAAGCACAAAATGGCAGTCCTCTGCCATCCTGCAGTAACACTGTGGTGTTCCTAAAAATAGTCCTCATGCTTCAATCATATGACAGGACAAGATTCCTTGGTCTCTCTTTTGATATATACATTTTAAAGAGAGAGGGAATATGAGTGCATATAAAAAAGCAAGTTTTGAGTTCAGACTTTAAAAGCCTTCTTTTAGGAACTTTAATCCTAAAGCTGCTTCAGCAAAAGAAGTACTGTTTTAATCCAGATGATCGAAAAGTGTCACATGAATGACTCTACATGTAACAACTTACATGTAACAACTTACTTTCTTCCTTTAACAGGAAATGGCAGGGTCTTTTGCTAACTCTGTAGATATAAATGTGGATAAAAAAATGCTCACACCCACAGATCACACAGAATTCAACAAATTACTGGAAAGGTTAAAAAACCCTTAATCAAATAATAAATGGCAAAATTCTATGACAAATAGACATCCAAGTGACTCATTGAGAGAGCGCAAGAACCAGCATGCCTGAAATTCTGCTCTGCCTATTCATACAAAACCAATTCACTCTTCAAGCAAATTGACAAGTCTTTGAGAAGTAATTCTGTGTTATTTTTTAAGTATTTTTAGTATTTTTGTAACACAATCACTCCTTTCTCCAAATGCACAAGTGAGAAGTCTGACCTTTTCTGCTTTACTGTGAATGGCTCTGGCTAATAGAGGCTTTGCCATCTCATGTCTTGCGTTACATGAAATCTGTTAGGAGAAGCTAATAAAGCCAGATATAAGAGGGGGTCGTAGGCTTGTGGCTAATGAGTGATCTAATTTTATGTGAAGTAAGTGCTTTGGTAGTAGGATGGCAACAGGTCAGGTTAGGTAACAGGTTTGACTAGATTAGATTAGGTAACGGGTGTTAGGTGATAGGTTGGACTTGATGATCTCTATGGTCTTTTCCAACCTTACTGATTCTGTGATTCTGTGATTCTGTGATTCTGTGCTTGTGGGCACTGTGACTGTATTTGCTGGTGTTCTGCCTGCAATTACACTGGTACCCATTGTCAGCAGTACTTCACACACCAGGATAGCTTAGCTCCCCTCTTCTGCAAAGACAGACTTTCTCAGCAGGGCACAGCTGGCACATCTGGCCTTGCTCAGACATTGTACCACCCTGCAATGGCATCTACTACCTCAGTGCTGCCAAGGGACTCAGATTTACCTCACAACAGGTATGTGCCTGAAGAGATTTTATGCTTGAGAAGCTGCTGTTCACAGCTATAGCCTGTCCTGGCTCGAACATGTGTCATCACCCTCCCAAAGTCTTGACAGGGGCAGCCCAGATAGACAGGCCTTTGGGGCACAAGGCATTGCAGCACATGGCCAGGTTTACAGAACAGATGGAGGTAGAAAATCCAAATAACAGCAATTCTAGCATGAAACTCTGATTTTTGCCTTGGTGATTTCCCCTGGAGTGTGAGTTGAGTGTATGGGTGTCTGACTTTTCCTACAAGTCCCACATGGGCACAGGGGGAACTGTGCATTTCTCTTTGGGGAGCCTCATTGTATCACAGACCAGGAACACAGGGAAGTCTGTAGAGCTGTAGCCATCATTCTCTTGTTACTGCCTGTCTCCTGCTGAAGTGCCCTGGGCAAGCTCCCCTTATGTACTCAGTGTACCAGACTGCAGGCATAGGCCAGTGTGGCTTCTGCAGGGCTTTCTCAGAAGGCTGCCTGTGAAAACCTCAGCTTTGCCTGCAATGTCTGTGAGGAAGGAAGGAGAACGGAGGTGTTAAGCCTGGCAGCAGAAGTGGAAATAAAATTGCTGAGGCATGAGATGAGCTAATAGAAATGGGGTAAACCCTTCTCAGCACTTGCAAAATAAGTGATGGATTAAAATTTTGCACTATAGCTATATCTATTTTTTGTCAATAATGTTAGTAGATGCTGGACAAGAGACACATTTGACTTCTAGATATAGCATGGTCAGCTTGGACTGAATTTACTTTCAAATGTTGACATTATAAGGTACTGCAGAAACTGCATGATGGTAACAATCCCCTCCTAAAACTGAGAAAGAATATACAGTGACAAGTGACAAGATGAGGAAGGTTTGTATCCTTCAAGTCAACATCTTTTCTGAGACATAAACAAAATATGTAATAGCTGCTGGGATATAACACACTTATAGACTTGGTCAGGAAAATGAGCATTTCAAGACTATCTGAATAATTTCCGTTTATCTGTTCATTTTGTCAGCATTAACTGCAGGTATGAATTATTTTTCATTTATGGTCCCTGTAGAGGGTGTTGAAGTACTTCTAATGAAGTCTCTGCATGTCCTTGTTTTGAGGGTTCATAAACCTGTAGATGCACTAAAATATATCTCCTGAAATCACAGCCCTTCTTCCAGATCCTTCTTCCAGATGCTCAGACTTGTTTTTCTTATTTTTTCCTCTGTCTACATGGAGATAGTATTGAAATGGAGACCTGAAATGCAAAACCCGCTATATTAAGAAGGCTACCATCCATGTGTTGTCCCTTAAAATGTAAGTGCCACGGTCTAGTTTCTTTGGAGCACTCTTGCTCTGCTGGACTTTCAAGTTCAGGGACTGCAGCAGATCCTGTCTGACACTACTACAAACTACTGACTGAAAGACTGTCCCTTTTGAGCATCAGGGACTTGTCACTTCTCAGATCATCCTTGACATACAATCTCTCACCCACAATAAAATCAGCAAAGTCCATCAGTCTTCATTATCCCCTGGCAAGGAAAGAGAGCAAGCGCATAATGGACCTTGGTGACCTTGGTTCCCAAGTGTCCCGGCGATGGCCTGGGAGCTGATGTCATGGACACAGTACTATAATTGCTTGTAGTAGAATGACACTGGATGGACTATTTTAGGTGCTGTATAATTCACCCATAGTTAGTAATCAGAAACACATACAATTGAAAAGAGAAGGCTGCATTTGAAAATCGGTGTTCCTGTGCTTTACCTAACACACTTGTATTTTGCAATCTTCTACCAACATACCAGAGAGTGAGAAGAAACTGCTTTAAGTGAAATCTCTTGTAGATATTTCCCTAAATAGATATATTTATCTGTTTCTCAGTATTTTCTAGACTTATTTTCTATGTCTTTATGAAGATGGCTGCTTAGTAGAAGTTCCTTCCAGTGATAGGCGGGAAAGACAAGATCTACAAATTGCCTTAACATTAATTTTTTTGGATATACAATCACAATGAGACAACAGCTCAAACTTACTTCAAAATTAATAACCTTACCTTTTGTTCACTTTCGTTATTTTCTCACTGGTATCAGAAAGGAATGCATACTGATTTACTTCAAAGAACCCCTTTTACTAAACATGTAAGTTATTTTGCCTTAATAAGAGTCTTACCTATGATTATATTACCTTGATGCATACACTAGAGGTCCATAGTTTTAGCTTGCTTATTTCTCAGATCGAAGTCTTTAAGCCATTTCTGAAAAGTTGCTTTTTTTTTTCCCTCTTCCTAAAAGTTTCCAGCCTTCAAACAAAAAAAAATCCAAGTGAGTTTCTGTAAATGAAGATTTGGTTTGAGATAAGTAGCCCAGTTCCTCATAGTCAGATGTGCTTTAAAAGAACTCAAACTGTTCCTTCAGCTTATTTTTGGAGTTTTACAGTGATTTATATAAGAAAGCCATTTGCAACTATGTAGTAAACTTGGGTTTGTGCACATACCCAGCTGAGTGAAATATCCCTGCGTCACCTGACAGAGGTGCAATCACAAAGACAAGACATCAAAGTGTCAATTCAAGACTGGAGTCAAAATGAAGATTACATTAATAAAATACTTGGTCTTTCAGACTGAAGATTCAAAGACAGGTGAGTTGTAAGTCTAGCCATCACTTTCTTTTGTATGTTTTGCTAGTACTTCTGCAATGCTTTGCTCACCTCTGCTCCACAGACTACTCCGGCTCAAGCAAATAATTCTTTAACTAGACTTCAAGCAGCTCTCTATGCCAATAGACAAGTGTTTGTGTGTCACCAGAAACAAAATGCAAACAGACACCCTTAGCATTACCTGGAATATTGTCTCTCAGTATACTGATATTTTTGTTTTTAATGATACAATGGTTTGAAACAAGTTCATGGCCCTAATTGCGCTGAGGAAAAAGAGAATAGGGGCTCACTGGCTGGTTCATTCATTGATCTGAGGTACAATTTAGTAATGTTTCCCAGAAAAGCAACTCCTTTGGCAAACTCTCTCTTCTGGATATCTCCATGTACGTTTTCTCTCTTTAGCCTTTAATGGGAAATGTTTCAAGTCCTGTAACTGCTGAATCAGTATGCATACTCTGCCAATGTGGCAGTGGTTTTATACAATTTCTTTTAAATCTACCCCATGAGCAAAATATTTATACTAAAAATGGGAATGGTCAGTCCATTACAATTAGTGTGGTTTCCTTTGCCTGACAGGCAAAGTTAGTATATTTTCCAATATTTTTTCCCTTCTTCAGGAGCCACGCTAAATTGTTTTTGCAGCCAAGGACCTTCTCCCTCATTTCAGATCTCTCCATTTTCTCATGACCTCATTTTTCCTTTACTTAGAAATCTGCTGTTTTTCAGCCAGATTTTGCCTCATCTCTTGTCCTGAATCTTTGAATTATCACAGAAGATGAGTCTGCTCTGATAGGTTTTAGGCATTCCTGTTCTTCAGCTCACTTCCCAGCTCTGTCACATCTTCCAGGAAGGCCCACATTGTAAAACAATTACTACTTCCATTTTCATTATCCTCTGTCTTTAGAAAGATCTATGGCAATGACCCTGGTAACTTCCAAAATACGCATGGAATTCAGAAAATGGAAGGCTGGTACCAGATTGTTTTAACTATTTAGCACTGTGTACTATCTGGGAACCCTTCTGACAACCAAAAGCATCTTTACACATGTATATTTCACTGTTCTAATTGTAGTCTGTATGTCTTAATATAGTTGTTTCATAAACCCTTGCTCTTCCAGGAGTATCTACTTATGAGATTTCCAAATGGGGATTTTTCCAGAAATAAAATCAAAGGTTAACAGTTTTTTTCCACTGAAAATACTACTAATGTTTACTGTTCATCTCAAATCTTAAATACACAGAGTTGTTGCTTCTTGCTGTCAGAACCTCTTCATCTCCATTTGAGAAGATCACAGGAGTGGCTTTTAGTGGGCACAGTATGCTGATAATTGTCTTGACAGTCTTCCCCTGTCTCAGAAGCTGAGGAGATTCCTTTGCCCATTGTATTCCCACAGTGCAGCCAGTCCTGTCCACTTTCCATGCACTCCTCCTGTGAGCTAGGAGTCCAGTGCATCCAGTCACCAACATTCAGCACACAGTGGTGAAGAGCACATGAGAGGATGATTTATTTCCCTTCAATGACTATGTCTTTGCTTCTCTCCCCACCAACCATTCCATTTTGTTGGGACCTCCTTTCTCCTGTTGCACAGCAGCTGTCCTTCCCTGTCAGTCTGTGCCTAGCAGCTGTTTTCTTGCTTCTGTCTGACTGTGGCAGATTTCTTTGATACCCTTCCCAGAAGTGCATGAAATCTGTTAACGAAACCACTTTTCTCTTTGTTTCTTGATTAAAGAGGTCACCACCAATAATTTACTTGTTATGGATCGTATCCTTCTGAGGGATTGAATTTTATCCATGCACCAATAGGATGCTCAAACCCAAGACAAAGTTGAAAGGATCTGACTCATCCTCCTAATGAATTAATCTAGGCACCAAAGGACTCATTCTCTCACAGCACTGTTTTGAATGATAGTACTCAACGTTACATCAAGTCCAACTTTACCAGTGTAGTCTCTGGAAAAGAAACAAGCATTTGTAAACTCAATATTCTTTCATAGTTTTGTTAGCAACAATCCAACTCATTCTATTGCTAACTGCATTTCATTAATACTTTTCCAAATGTAAGTAGGCATCATTACTATCAACAAACCATAATTTCTACAAGACAATTAACTGTCTCTGTCAGTTCAAGTCAGTGTTAAATTGCGTGCTTTGGTGTCTCTTTCCTATTGATTACTGATGGGAGAGATCCCTGCCCACCTTCTGAGCCCTTCCAATCACAGTTTTGCATGCACTGAACGTCTGAGTTAGTAATCTATTAAAATGATAAAAAGGAAAAAATCCACCCTTTTCCCTTGATTCTTTCTACCTCTTCTTGTGCTTCAAGATGCCACTTTGCACTTTCAGAAACCTTCTCTCTTAAAATCTTCCTTGTTTTTGCCATGGAGTTTTGACCTCACTTAGGAAGGTATTTAATTTCCAGCATGGAGCGGGTTTGGCCTGCTAGCTAGCCTACTGCCTTCTGTAAAAACAGATTCTTCTGCATCAGACATATAACTTTCAGGTTAAAATCAGTCCCCTGGTCTTTAATTTAAGGAATTCAGCCCTGTTTTAAGTCTGTAAATAGATCTTTCAGGAGTAACTTAATACTGAAGTATTTCTACTTTAAGGTGGAAATTACAAGAAGTTGAAACTTTTTCCAGGGATGCCCTGATATTTTTGTGCTTCCCTTACTAATCAGAATGAAGTAGCTGCCATCACTTCCTTTCCCAAGTCTCATATCTCAGAATCCTGAATAAAGCTTCTTGCACAAGGCCAACCCCTCTGGAAGCAGAGATACCCACTGTAGGGAGGCAAAGCCATAGCAGTAGTCAGTTGGAGCATTACCAATATAAATACAGAAGATCCCCCTCTTATCTGTAGTTCACTTCTCTGTGATTTCAGTACTTCATTGTTAATTTTTTCAGCAAAAAATGGGAGTGGGAGCCACCTTCCTTCCAACCCCGTACTGGGGTGAGCAGCTTGGGTTCTTGTTGTTCCCAGTCACAATCCCACACACCAGGGCTGGCGAAAAATTAAAAAAAAAAAAAAATAGTGTCAGTTTAATAGTTCCAGCATCCTCTCCCGGTCCCATCCCATCCTATCCCATTCCATCCCATCCCATGCCAGTGGGGGGAGGGAGCCGGGAAGGCAGCCGCAAACTGTGTGGCCCAGCTCATCCCATCCTGTCCCAGCCATGGCGGCATGCTGTCCCTGAGGGGGGCAGGATGATGGGCAGGGCTTAATTGCATATTCATGAGTTCACTATCTTTGCAAGTTGTGGCCTTCGCAGTGCCAATCCAGACTTGTGGACCCGCAAAACTCAGGAGCTCACTGTAACTGAGTGCATAGCAGTGGCTTTGTTGCCAAGTGAACCTCAAAATGCATCTGAATGAGATTCTAGGAAACACTGGATAGGTGTTGATACTTGCGACCTGTGTTCAATAGGAAGCTGAGTAACAATATCTCTCTGGCTGTACTGTCCAAAATGCTCCTGGCACAGCACATTGTGCAAGACCAAAAAGAGACAGAGATGTCATTCCAGCTAGGGGGAATTAGTTATTAACAGTAAGACAGATTGCCTGCAGGACAACTGGACTTGTGGGATGACAGAAGGAGTAGGTGTGCAATATAATCCTCCTGTAATCCAGGAGGAGGTAGTTAGAGACTTGCTGAGAGGCTTAGGTCCTCACAAGTCCATGGGACCAGATGGGATCCATCCAAGGGTGATGAAAGAACTAGCAGATGAACTCGATAAGCCACTCTCCATAATTTACCAACAGTCCTGGCTTACTGGTGATGTACCACAAGACTGGAAATTGGCTAATGTGACACCCATCCACAAGAAGGGCAGGAAAGATGATCCGAGTAATTACAGGCCTGTCAGCCTGACCTCAGTCCTGGGCAAAGTCATGGAACAGATAGTCTTGTGTGCTATTATGCAGCAACTGCAAAATGACC
>WEKX01013698.1:13863-54347 GCA_013390025.1 Pitta sordida | reverse complement strand
GCTGGGGGATGAGTGGCTGGAGAGTGGTGAAATGGAGAGGAATTTAGGAGTAATGATTGACAGGAAACTTAATAAGAGCCAGCAGTGTGCCCAGGTGGCTAAGAAGGCCAATGGCATCCTGGCCTGTATTAGGAACAGTGTGGCCAGTCAGACTAGGGAAGTTATCCTTCCCCTGTACTCGGCACTGGTCAGACCACATCCTGAGTACTGTGTCCAGTTCTGGGCTTCCCAGTTTAAGAAGGATGTTGAGCTGCTTGAGAGGGTCCAGAGAAGGGCAACAAGGATGGTGAAAGGACTGGAGGACAAGCCCTATGGGAAGTGACTGTGGGAACTGGGGTTGTTCAGCCTGGAGAAGAGGAGGCTCAGAGATGACCTGATTGCTGTTTACAACTACCTGCGGGGAGGTTGCAGTCAGGTGGGTGTGCATCTCTTCTCTCAGGCTGAGGTCACCAGAACAAGAGGACATGGCCTTAAGCTATGCATGGAGAGGTTTATATTGGATGTTAGGAAGAGTTTTTTCACAGAGAGAGTGATCTTTCATTGGAATGGACTGCCCAGGGAGGTGGTGGAGTCGCCATCCCTGGAAGTGTTTAAGAGAAGACTCGATGAGGAGCTCAGTGACATGGTCTAGATGGTGGGAGGCTTGGATGGATAGAGTGTGGTGCCCATGGTTCCACGCTTGTGGGCCTGATCCCTGGGTGAGCGTTTGCTTAGGAGTTGGACTAGATGATCCTGTGGGTCCCTTCCTACTCAGAATAACCTGTGAACCTGTGACTGATCGCTGCTCTGGGACTGGCTGGGCATTGGTCACTGGGGTAAGCAAATGTATTGTGCAGCACGTTTTTCCCTTGATTTTATTCCTCTCTCATTTTTTGTTAGTGTCTCCCATTTCATCACTATTACTATTACAATTACTATTACTTACTTATTTATTTTACTTTATTTCTACTATCATACTTTTCTTATCTCAGCCAATGACATAATGGATAAATCACAATATCTCATTACATTCTTTCTTGTATATAATTGTTTTTAAATAGTTTTAGGTAATGATATCACAAAACAGTTTCAGGCACCTCTGGATACTGTCTAGTCCAGTCCCTTTTACTCAGCTGAAGTAGATTGCTCAGGACTTTGTGAAGGAACAATAGTAGCATATAGTGACTGTTAGACCCATTTGGTAGTTGTGATCATAAAGTACCCAAATTTACAACATTCTCAGGATCAGAAGAAACAGGAATGTCCAAAGAAACAACAAGCCCCTTACAACTTTTTAATTTTGCATAGGGTATGCAAAGGTGAGGATTTTTGTTAATGAGGTGTTTACAAGATTTGAATTTCTGCACACAACTTGTATACCAGTTAAGGGTACTATACTGGAGGAACAAAGTAAATTCTTTTGGCTAATCAAAAAAGATTTGAGAAAACACAGAAAGAAGGCAGCATACATAGACATCATTAACAAGAATGCTATAAAAAACAAGAAGAATTCCTTTGAGAAACTTAAATCGTGCCCAAATAGGGTGTATGAGAAGATCTGTGTACTGTAATTAAGTGCAAAAATGTAACAAAGCAGGCCAAAAATATCTTCTAAACACATTCTTTCCCGGACTCAAATAATCTAGGAAATTATTTGCTAAAATCAATTAATGAATCCTAAAAATGTATCAGGAGCAGAAAACCTATCAGGGGCATGTTTGGGTAGCTCAATGATCAGAGTGGGAAACAGAAAAGAAACAAATGTATTCATATTTTCTGGATCTGTCCACTGAAGAAAAACCTGGATAGCACTCCTGACAGAGGATTTATCAATTGACATATCTTACTTTTAACTAAAAGTCTCTTGGAACAAGCAGGCAATATTAACAAGTCCCCATTACTTGGTGGGTTTCATCCAAAGTGCACCCAAGAAGCTCTAGGCAGAAAGACTCGATGATCCTTGTGGGTCCCTTCCAACTCAGAATATTCTGTGAACTGTGAGCTGTAATGCGTAACATTGCACATTGCTAGTTTAAATGTGGGGTTTTTTTCCTGGCAGCAGGGGGGGCTAACTAGCAGAGGTAACGCCAGCCAGTTCCTGGCTGCGCCCATTGCCGGCCAAGGTCAGGAGCAGATAGAGGTGCCTCTGTGATAACATATTTAAGAAAGGAGAAAAAAAAAGCAGTAGCAACAAGAAAGATGGCCAGAGAAGAGCCTGTGAGAGGTTGAACAGCTANGTTAGAAATAAATAAATCCTTTATATTCCCCACTTAGAGGTTGTTTTGCCTGTGACAGACCTCTTCAGGTTTTTTTTCTTTTTTCTCCCTCCTCCAGTTTGTGTAAGGGGGGGAGGGGGAGAAAATGAAGTGAGGGAGAGGTTGTGGGTGAAAAACCCATCAAGCATTATTAAGTCTCCAGACTGTTCTCCTACAGCAAGAACTGTTGATACCTGAAAGACAGGAAACATCACTACCATACATAGTTTTTGTTGAAGTGCTTCACAGACATCCTTGATTTATCCCCATAACAAATAGGGTGCCAGGCAAAGTAAGCATCTTGACTGATTTTGTGCGCTCTTTATTGCCATCTGATTCTCTCTTGCTATGATGTGAATAATGTGTATGTAAAACCATAGTCGCCATCCCTGGAGGTGTTTAAGAGAAGACTGGATGAGGAGCTTAGTGACATGGTCTAGCCGGGGGGGGTAGGGCTGGATGACCCTGGGCCCCTTCCGGCTCGGAGTGGCCTGCTAGACTGTGAGGGATCTAGGTTGGTGTTGTGCTCTGGGATGTGCTCTCGGTCTCTGTACGGGTGTTAGGTGGTGAGTTGGACTAGATGATCCTTGTGGGTCCCTTCCAACTCATAATATTCTGTGATTCTGTGATTCTGTGACCTTCCAAAACCTGG
Source organism: Pitta sordida (assembly GCA_013390025.1). Classification (NCBI taxonomy): domain Eukaryota; kingdom Metazoa; phylum Chordata; class Aves; order Passeriformes; family Pittidae; genus Pitta; species Pitta sordida. The sequence goes on along the minus strand of WEKX01013698.1, from coordinate 51,461 downwards.
TCTTCAGGATAAAGATTGGTTTGGGTTTTTTGTACAGTCAGGAGACAGCAATATATTGGATATATCTGCTCTTCTATGTATATTAACACATATTGACCACATCTTTATCGCTAGTTTGATCTCTTCTTCCATTCAGTAGTCACATAAAGGGAAACAATATATGGTTGGACCTCTTCCACTTGGTGCCCCCCATATTGCAGCTTCACATCTTAGTGGTGTGATTTTTCAGTGATTAAGGAGGTCCCTTTTCCCAACTGTGCATGTGCAACCTGGCACATATGAATATTCAATTAGGCAGTCATGAATATGCAAATCAACCATCACAGCCGCGGTGGCGGCTCCACTGCTTCCCCCACACCCGGCATAGCCGTCACAGCAACCAATACACAGCAACACAGTGCCGAAACAGCACCCGGGGGCCATGTGAGGGTGTGGGGCAAATTTGCATATTAATGAGCTGCCATTCTATGCGGAAGTAGGGCTTCGCGGGAGACAAACAAGACCGCGGTACCATGGTATAGGAGACCCGACTGTATTTATGTTTCTATGCCTATGGCCCGCAAACATTGTGTATTGTAGCTCAAGAAAGAGCCAATCATAATTTAGATGATATCTTTATAGATGTGAATCCTAAGTGTGGCTAAGATTTCTTGTACTGAAGCAAAGGAAGCTTTCATTTTAAAGAATTTAAAATTATGTTAGATTTACGACAATTTGCCATATCAAATAAAAAGGGCTATTTCTTGCCCATTTGCAAACTCCTGACATAGTAAATTGTGCTTTCAGCATTTAGATAATTCTAGCATTCGGTCTTACAAATCTAATTTCAGCAGTACAAGTGATGTATTTGTGCACTAGAGAGATGAAAAATGAAACACAGAAAACACCCTTAAAGTGGGAGCATGCAGTTTCCTCAGACAATTTGCTTACTCTAGTAGATGTTTTCAGGATTGCCTGTCAAAGGGAAGCAGAATTTTCTGGCGTTGTATCTGATGGGTATTGTACACAATGCTGCTTTGCAGAGTTGCAAAGATAGGGCCTAGGAACTTTGCTATGACTAAAGGGAATGTTGCTGATATGTAGAAACTACCTTATTAACCTACAGGGGTTCTAGTGACCGTACTTAATTATTAAAAAAGAAAGTAAGACATGTTACTCTTTTAAAATTAGAATATTTGGTTTATTTTGCAAGAATTGTCTTTGACTAGTGGTGAAATGAAGGGTTTAAATTATAATGTAATGATGTTAATACAACATAAGTGCTGATACAAATTTGCCAGAAGTAATTTAGCTAGCTCATAGGAATTATACTTACCATCCTACCAAATGCACTTAGGAGATGTCTAAGAAATTAAAGTGCAGAATGGAGCAAATGAGGCGCAAAAGAGGTCTTGCTCATTGGAACTTTCCTCAGTGACATTTTTTAGAGACTGCATCATATAGTTATAGCTAGTCATTATAAGATACAAAAAGTGAATTGTTGCCTTGATTTTAAACTTCATATTGCTTCCTCTTTGTATAAGCATGTGACTTCCTGTAATAACTTTAGTGTTCCAAAACAACCTGGCAAATTCTGAGTTTCTCAAGGTACTAGTAATTGTAGCAAGAAAGAAAAATCACTGAGAAATGCAAAGCATCAGTTTGTCAGCCAGAGGCATAATTTATGCTGGTAAGAGCTTTCCTTGCCCCAGCATAGTGCCACACACACTGCATGCATGAGTCAGAGGTTGCAGCAGACTTGGGAGGGGGTCTCTGGGTTTACTGGATCCCTCCCCCTTCTACTGGGCAGGTGATGCTCTGATCATAAGGGAATCGTTTAACATATGAGAGATTCCTGTGGCAGTGGTGCTTGTCTGATGCATATGAGGGTCTCATTGTGGGAAAGCACAAGATTTGTGTGACAAAAGCTGTGAGATTTCATCTGAATTGGAAATCTGCTGCCAGCCTGCTGCGTGTTTTACCTCTTGTCTCTCAGCCAGGCAAGATGTTGTTAAAACCAGTCTAGCATGGGAGAGATGTGCTAGGCAAGCACAGCCTTCACTTGGGAATCCAGGATAGGCCTTGATGCCAGCAGAGTACAGCATGACACCATGGAAAAGGGATGATTGCTGAAGATGTCACCAGGAGGGGAGACTACACAGACCCTTCCCATGGGAAACATTTCATCTGCCCGGTGATTTGTTTTTTTACGGTGACACAACAGAGATTCAAAACCGGAGGGAGCTATACAGGCAGATATTTTGACCAATGTCCCCCCTTCAGAGCAGCTTCTGCTTTGTAGCCATGAAAGCATATTAGTTGAGATTACAAGATGCCTGGATAGAAAGGAGGAGACTGTATAAACTGTACTAACACTTAGTCCCTTCATGGCCCCTCCTTGTCCCAGAATTTGCTGCACCAAGGCTTTGTGTACCCGGTTCTATGAAGAGCCAAGCAGAGGTATTTGTAGCACAAGCAGTGAGTCCTGCTGCAGCCAACTGGGACTAGAAAAAGTACATTTTCATTGTGTCATTCTCTTTAATGAGAAGTAAAATATGAACTAATACAGGAGATCCTGTGCAAGAGAAAGCCTTATTGCATATAAAGCTTCTCTACTTTCCCCCTAGTCTATTATGTGAAAAAATGAGTCACATTTTTGACAGTGGCTAAAAAGAAAAGTTGTGGCTGAGGGACTTCGAATACAAAGGGAGGCAGATGGATGGGTGTTGGAACATGCTGAACAAACAGCTTACTTCATTTTGTTTATTCTCTTCTAAAAGCTCAGTTGCTAGGTACTGGGAATGTTGCATAAAACTAAAACCATTGTGCTAATTCTTCTCCAGTGGCATGCTCCGGATTTCCAGAGAATTACAGCTCTGGTCTTGTAGCAACAGCAACAAAGTGGAAGAAACCTCTTTGCCAAACAAAACTGAATTAAATTGTGTATTTCCCTTTAGCTTCTTCCTGCAGCAAAAGACTCGTTAGCCTCTGCCAAGCTTCTTTACAATGCACTGAGGACTTTGAAAGCAAAACATGGGGTAGTTTAATCAAAGTGGAGTGAGCTATCTCCCTGTTTTATATGGTTGTAAAACCATATACTAGATTTACTGACCATCACCCAGTTGTGTAGCTAGCCATGTCAGGCTGCTCAGACCTTCCCAGACTGGTCCCCACTACTACTTGACCTGATGAACAAGGTAACCCGGTGACAATCAACCACAAAGGGTCATGCTGAGGTGCCTCTGGGCTTGATGCCTGAACACATGTAGGAGGAAAGCATACCCTGGGCTTCTCTAGCCTTCTTCAAAGAAACCCAGAATTCACAGAATCACAGAATGGGTCAAGCTGGAAGGGAGAATCAGTAGGATTATCTGGTCTAATCTCCCTGCTCAAGCAGAGCCATCCTAGAGCACATTGCACAGAATTGCATCCAGATGGTTCTTGAATATCTCCAGTGAGAGTAACTCCACAACACCTCTGGGCAATCTTTTCCAGTGCACAGTCAATCACATGGTAAGGCAGTTCTTCCTCATGGTGGAAAATACTTAACCCTCTTATTTATTGTGATTGAAGTGTTTTCTTTTTCTGTTGCTGCCTTTAATTACTGGATGCTAAATATAAAGGGCAAGACTAATAAATCGCAGGTTGGAAGGGACCTCTGGAAATCATCCCATCCAGTGCCCCCAATAAAGCAGGCTCACAGAGAGCATGTTACTCAGGATTGTGTTCAGACAGCTTTTAGGTATCTCCAATGAAGATGGCTCTACAACATCCTTGGGCAGCCTGTTCCAGTGTCAGTCACCCACACAGTAAAGAAATTCTTACTTCTGTTAAGGTGGAACATCCTGTGCATCAGTTTCTCCCTATTGTTTCTTGTCCTATTGCATGACAACACTGAGAAGAGCCTGGCTCTGTCCTCTTGTCATCTTCCCTTCAAATACAGATTGATAAGGTCACCTCTCAGTCAAGTCTTCTCAAGAGTGAACAGGCTCATCTCCCTCAGCCTTTCGTCATGAGAGAGATGCTCCAGTTCCCTCAGCACCTTCATAGCCTTCCATTGAACCCATTTGAGGAGCTACATGTCTCTCTCGTATTGAGGAGCCCAGAACTGGGCACAGGATTCCAGATGCAGTCTCACTAGGACTGACTGCAGGGGTAGGATCACCTCCCAAGACTTGCTGGCAATGCTTTTCCTAAATGTACCCCAGGGTACCACTGGCCTTCTCAGCCACAGGGACACACTGCTGCTGAGACAGAGACAGCTTGCTGTCCACCATGATTTAAATGTCTAACATAAAGGACAGTGATCACCTTAGTCAGCTCAGCATGGCAACTTCCCACTGCGCACCAGGGTAGGATGTTTGGGTGATGGATTACCCTTAGCACTGAGTGATTCTCATCCTGTAATGGTGGAGACCCACCCTATCACCTCAGTTCCTTCTCCCACCCATGTCACCACCACATCCAGTCCTACTTAGATGGTCTTGTTTTCAGTATATATCTGTAAAGAGGATTTCACAAGGTCATGTCAGAAAAACATGTTGTCTGTGACAAAGATGAGCTGAAATGAATTCTAATTTTTCTCTGTATATTAATTATAAAAGGAATCTGTATGCTAAGCAACTTTCAAAGTTAGAAATTTCATTTACAAATGGTATTTTTTCCCCTCCAATGTATATATGGCCCATCAGAGATACTTATTTTTTTCCTAAAATTCCAAGTAAAAAAAAAGGACAAAAAATCGTGTTGCATTCTTATTCAAAATCACAACTGTAGATAATATGCCATTTAAAAATACAGTTGAAAAATTATCAAGCAGTGCACAATAAGCCATTTACCAAAATTAGTAGGATAGAAGAAGTGGTCACTGATATCTAATCTCACCTGAGTTTTAACTGAAGGAATATCATTAAAATCCAGATTGAGGACAAAAATTTAAGCTTACCTTTTGTGTTGGCTGCAGCCAATGCCTGGAGGAAGTACAGAATCACAGAATTAACTAGGTTGGAAAAGACCTTTGAGATCATCACTTCCCACATGCTCCAGGGAGGGGGACCTCCGACAGGTGCAACCCATTTGCCTGGGAGGAAAAAAAGTAGGGGACTTGTGTCACACTTATACCCATGGCTGCCTAAATTCTGGCCAACACGATTTGGCCTAGATGCTAGGCTCGACTTTTTATAGAGGGCTTATATTGCAAATGTTACAAATGGCTGTCTCTAAGGGCTTGTATCTAAATATATTTCTGTGATTGCAGTCACATAAGAGCACACAGGCAGCTGCACTCATACCTGTGGTATATGGACACAGACAATTCCCTGCCACACACAGAGAGAGAGAGCATGAAATAGCACTGGATTTGGATTGGATAAGAACAGATTTTAAAAAGAGAGCTGCTTGAAGATGTTGGGGTTGGCAAATGGAGCCGCAGAGAGGCACATTGTGGTCTTTGATAATGTTTTTGCTAACTACTAGTGACAATTACATTGATATACGTAAAAGTGAATTTGGTAGTGTTTGGCTATGTGGACAGACTTACAAATTGTACTTTACAGTGGTGTACATCCATTGGATATTACAAGCAGAACACCTACATCAGGTCATTATGATTTTAAAAAGTTGTGGTTAGATTTTAACCAGCTGTTGGGCCAGGGATATTGTAAAAACATCACTAAGTAGAGAAGAAAGAAAGCTTGTTTTGCTTTGTGTTTATATATTTGTACAAAAGTAGAATTCCCAGGATTTGCAGAACATTTAATAGGACGTAAACACAGACCAAAATACAGTGCTGTGTGCATGCTTACATGTGCCAACTTATTTGAATGCTGTATCTTTAGGAGACCAAATCTTAAGATAGAGATAACTAGATTAATTGCTTAATCCTTCAAATTCTGAACTTTCATTATCCTGCCAGTTTGCAATTCTGTAATGTCTAACACAAACCAGGAAAACAGAGTTTGCAATTGCAGACTGTGCAGTCATTCTGGATCTAGCTCGTCAGGTGTAGGGTGAGTTAGCAGTCAACCTCATTTATTCAAAGCTAGCCTAAAGTAAAACAGAGAATTACTTTATGGAAGGGAGGAAGCAATAATTTCCAGCATCTCCAGAAAGTGGGGCATTTAAGAAGGTGAATATGGGAAATTACCTAGGCAATGAAGATATTCATATCACATGGTGAAAGAGATGTTCTCAAAACATCTCAGGAAAATAAAATGTGATCAACGTCTTAACTTCTCTGCATGTTTCAGTCTCTGATTCTGTATCTGAGAACAGCCTGCCTATCGGCCCCAGAGTGATTATTGCCACATACCATGTGACAGAGATGTCATCAGACTGCTACTACAATGCCTAAATTAGTCTCTGCCTGTTGCAGGTAAGAGGCAATCTGAGTTACTAGGGCACTGCCCAAGCGAACGCTGAGGCCATAGCTCTCTTTTGGCAGTGGCTTTGCTGACTGAAGCTGTTATACACCTTAATGCATGTCAAGACTCCCTCCTTTTGTCCAGAAAGCTGCTCATGGGATCATTTCTACCCTGCTTCAGTCCATACAAGATAGATGAGCAGATACTTCCTCTTTCAGGTGTCTACAGTACCACCTCAATGACTGCACGGTGTTAGGAACCACCCATGAGCCACTCTGCAGGCAGACCTTGTCAGACAAGGAAAAGAGCTGGGAGAGTAACCAAAGTGGCCAGTGCAACCACAGCTGGAAAAGGACACCTAACTGTGGGCTAAGGTGCCATGGCAGTGGGCAAAATCTAGGTTAGGCAACAGTGATCTCAAGAGAGTCCTGATTCACTGTCATGCTGCACCTTGAAAATTCACTTGATGTGGATCTCTGCTGAGGATCTTCTTAAGCTCACTTTGGTTTGTCAATGCAAATGCAGGCAAAGTGTCCAAATCCTCCACACAAGGATTTTATGCTCACCCTGGAGACCAAAGGTGTTAGACTAGTTCTTAATTAAGCTGGTTTTCTTTGTCCTTTTTCAGCCACATGCTAAAAATAAACACCCACAGAGCAGCTTACAAGCTGAGTTACAACCATTATTCCAAGAACTTTGGGGTCTGGACAACTGTAAATATGAATGGTGAGAAGGTTTCTTTTGGAGAATCCTCATCTGCTGTGGTGAGCAGTCACATGTGGACTCCTGACCTGCTGGCGATGTGAAACATTGCACAGCAGTCAGAGCGCGCTTCAGTGTGTCTGGTCCACCTGCACGAGCTGTCAGCACACAAGAGGAATAACCAAGCTTTTACATCTATACTATGTATAGATATCTATTTCACAACTGCAGTGGGCTCAGAGTGGGCACCCATCTGTGCAGTCAGTGTTGCTCCACTGAGAAGTGATGAAACTTAGAGAGGGAGTAAGACATTCACTGCAGCCATTTGCTCACAGCCTAACAGAGCTATATATTATTTTCCTATCCAAACTCAAGGAGAATTAGTCCCTCAGCTCAGTAAAGTCAGCCTTGAACTCTGAGTTGAATGAGCACCAATTCTCAGCAAATTGCTTACAATTCTGTTATTCCTGTGATTTCTGCATAAAAAGCCTGGGAAATGACATCCACACACATGCTCTCCAGTATTCCAAGAGCTGCCACTCTAATGATTCATATGAAGACTATATGGGAATGTCCTCTAATATTTTTAGCAGCCTTATTTAATGAAAGCACATATATAGAAGTATGTGCCCAAATACAGAAATCCAGAACACTTCCCAACATGTCACGTAGATGAAGAGCTTCTTTCATTGGGTCAAAGTGATGAAACATTGCCATGCCACTCCCTAAGCTGAGAATATTTCTCTTCTAAGAAGATGTAAGAACTTTTAATCAGAATTTACTTCCCTTTAATACTGCTCATTGCTCTTCTATGGCTTCTGTATAAATAGCCCTTGGGTAGCCCATGAACATTTTGTAGCTTTCCATTCCATTAAGAGGACTAAAGTTTGTGAGCAACAGCGAACAGAAGAAAAGAAGACTGAACACACCCAAAGACGCATGAGCTAAGGTAGGACAAGATTTGTCTACTTTTTTAATGTAGATAAAACAGTTGAGATGGTTAAAATACCATCTACTTTTGTTAGTTATTATTTGTAGTTAGGTTTTATTTGCCAGAAGCAGTGATTGTTGGCTAAAGTTCTCTATGAAAAAGCTGGTCTTGAGAAATTTTTTGGCAAAAAAAGAATGTATTTATGTAACTAGAATTGTTTTACCGATGGAAGATAACAATGAAGTTGTGGATCTGATTAAGTGAGCCTTGATTTTTAACTAGATGAAAAATATGTATCTGGCTTGTGGCAATCTTTGAAAATAAAAATAAAAGAGCAGACTCTTGATTTTTTTGTTGTTGTGTGTTTAGAAATAAAATGCCATGCTTTGATGAATTTAGTGTTAATTCTAAATATTGCATTCTTTCACGTTTACTCTTGATAGTGCTGCTCCCAAAACACAAAATGAATTCTAGAAATAAAGCCAGTAGGAACTTTAAAAAAACACTAGAACTTATATTTTTCTTGAAAGTGCAGTGACAAATGGAACTAATCTCCTATATAATAGTGATATCATAATTGTCTTCCTATCTGGGTTACAAAGATGAGACTCAAGTGTCTGGGGTCCTATTCAGACAAAGGGTTACTGTGACAGATGCAAAAATCATCTTTTTTCCTGGCATATAAGACATTCTATATATTTATCACTTAACACAGCAAAGTAGTGTATTTTGATTGAACAGCCTGATTTCCCTATTTAACTTTACATATGCAGAACACCTTATTAAAAATAAGTCGCTTGGTTGTTCCTCGTATTATGGTGAATGCAATGTTTCAGAGCATCAGGTCTTAGATAAGTAGTTTGGAAACAGATACTTTCCTGTTTATACTTGTAGAGAAAATGAAAGTTTCGTATTTACACACTTTGCAGCAATATGCCTCCACCATATGTCTTCAGAAGAAGCATGTTCTTCTGTCCAGGCACAGCACATAAATCCATCCCATTCTCTGCTGAGATGCCATGTGACTTGAATGGCTGCCCTCCATGAGAATTTGGGGTAGTCCAGGGCTGCTGACTATTCCCACTTTCCAGGTAATAGCTGTAGTGAAGAATGAGAGACATGGACCCAGTATGCCGGTGAACACACTGAATCGGTTTATTGAAAATCTGTGCAATTCTTACACAGTGAAGTAAACATGTTTTTCACACTAGTTGTTTTTCCACACTATTTTCAGCAACTTGTTTTCACCATGCAGGTGGTGTTGACCAGCAAGCTTCACATGAGAATCTCTCTAAAAGTTCACATACTTCAGCATAGGAAAGCAGGGAGTAACAGAGAGTAACAGGGAGTACAGCTCCATTCCCGTGGGAGCCCTTCAGGGTGGAAGAATACTCTCATGAGAACCCCCAGGGGAGTGAAAGACACTTCTCTCGTTTCTGTGAGATCGCTCAGAGAAATAGAAATCAACATATCTGGTACTGTGAGATTGTTTTAGTTAGCTGCAAGCCTGTCTGACTTCTCAACTCCTCTCAGGCCTTTGCTCTTTTTCATGCTGCAATGCTGTCCATGGGCACTGGGGAGTAGACCCCTGCCGAGCCTTTTTCCCTCGCCATGTATTGTTCTTGAATTTGTCTGATCCTCTTTTGATCCTGCTGAGATGCTTGCACTGTTGTGTCAGCAAGATCCCAGCCCTGCCTGCTCCTTGCTGCACAGAGGAACACTTTCTTTCGTATGATTGAAAGCAAACCAATCGCTCTGCTGAGCACTCCAAGACCCATTACTGTGGGATCATATGCATAACAGTTTTAATTCATATTATCCACCACCTTCATGACTCTTTAAACTTTTACCATATCCTTCTTCAGCATCCTGCTTTCTGTACCAAAGAGTCTTAGGCTTTTTAGCCCTTGCTTTGTCTCCTTGATCATTTCACTTGCCCCTCTCTGCACCTTCTCTAACTCCATAATCTCTGTTTGCAATGTAGAAACAAGAACTGCTCGCTAATGGGATGAATGAAGATTTTACACAAGGTGATACCCTACTTTGTTCTCTATAGTCTTCTTGATGGTGCCCCTCATTTTGCTGACAATTTTGGTTGCTTCCACTGCTGTAGTAACCAAGGCAGACTTCAGTAAATGGTCAATGATGCCAATAACAAGTGCCCTCTCCTGAATGTAACAGCCAGTTTAAAATTCATATAATTAAACATAATTTAGATTATTTTTCCCGGCCTGGATCACCTTACTTTAAAATACATTAATGCTTATATGTCACCCTTTCAGCATGGCATCTGCAACCTGCATAACTGCCATCTCCAGGTTATTGATAAAGACATTGAATAAATCTAGTCTGAGTACCAAACCCTAGAGGACTCCATTTCTGATTTATTAAGCTTTCTACACTTCAGCCAGCTTTCAGCCCACCAAAGAACATGCCTTCCAGCTCCCTGAGAATTTAATTACCGAAGAAACCCATGACCCAGGGCTATGTCATAGGCTTTGACAAATGCAACTGTATAAATGCTCACATATCCTAAACTAATAGAATGGTTTGCATGAGAAGGGATCTTAAAGATTCCTGGTTCCAACTCCCCCACCATGAGCAGGGACACCTTCCACAGACCAGGCTCCTCAAAGCCCCATCTAGTTTGGCCTTGAACACTTCCAAGGATTTCGTTCCCCCTTGTCCTACCTCTACATGCCCTTGTGAAAAATCCCCCTCCAGCTATCTTGTAAGACTCATTTAGGTACTCAGAGGCTGCTAAAGTGTCTCCCAAGAGCCCAGGATGAACACCTAAATGTCTTAGCCAGTCTTCATAGGAGAGATTCTCTAGTACTCTGACAATCATCATGGTCATGCCCTGGATACACTCCAGCAGGTCCATGTCCTTCTTATGTTGAGGAACTCAGAGCTGAATGCAGTACTCAGGTGGGGTCTCACAAGAGTGGAGTAGAGAGGGGAAAGCATCTCCCTTGGTCATATATATGTATCCATATATACATATAAAATGACCTCTTGGTCATCACAGTCAGTGGAATACTATCTCCCTTTTCAGAAGACATAATGGCACAATGCTATTACAATGAGCTCAGTGCCTTCGTTCTTCATTACAGACTCCTCTAAAATATACTAGGGGTGGAAATTGGTCTCAGTAGTCAGTAGCTCCCAGCACTGACACAACCAGCTCATGACCCTTGAGCTTCCTTCTCAAGTTCTTTTTGTAGATGGGAGCTGAACTGGTGCCACATCAGTCCCCTGGCACAATGCCTGATTGTAATGGTGGGTTATGTGCCTTGGCCAGCTGTCTCACAGTATCCTTTGGGATACTTGTAGGAGTGGTCCTGATTGCTTATTGGCCTCTCAGTTACGTGGTTGGTTTAATACTTCCTGCACACATCTGTCAAGTGGAGCTGGCTCCTCTGACTTGGTTGGTGCATCAGGCATGAAAATACTTCAACATCCCTAGCAGGGAAGAGCGAATTATCTGAGATTTTCTGCTATGGCCTTGTTGCTAAGGGATTTTTTGCCACTGAGCAGCCCTGCAAGTTTCTCAGTGGTCTTTCCTTTCTCAGTGGGTTTACAAAACTTACTGTCAGTCAGAACATCCTTTACCAGAAGCTCTTCATTTTTATTTCTCCCTTAATGCTCTTAGCTCTTAGTTTCTTAGTTTCCTCTCCATATTTGATCTGCCATGATACGTTCCTCATATGCATAAATTTTGACTTCCTAGTGCCTCATCCGTGCCCTGAAACATTGAGTCTGAGCTGAGCTTCCCTCTTACCTCATAGCAGCTGAGCCCTAAAAGGTCGCACCTTCATTCCTAGTACCCACAATGACCACAGCCACCACCAGCTGCTCTCTCATATCCTCAAGTGATCTGCTCAGACACCTCAGAGGAGGTATCTGGTGTTCGTTGGTCAAACTTGCTCCTTTCCTGCTGCTGCTGAGCCACTCTTGCCTTGAGACAGCCAGCCTCATGCCTCTGTGTCCCCAACCCCTTGCTCTGCACACACACACAAAATACTTGCCCTGACAAGGCAGACACACATCACACCCTGGGCAGTTCATAGGGCAGCCCCTTCTCTGCTGCTAGACTGCTACCTACATATTAAGCTTGACACATGATGGGTTTGAGCCATTTTTTGTTAGTTTAGTATCTCTTTCAGTTAAAAATATCTTGTCTTACTTTTGCCCTATCAGTCCTCCACCTGTCTTGCACACCTATCCATTTGTTAAGGGTGTTAGATTCACCTTAGGCAAGTTTTCTGTTACCACCTTACCTTAAATCGCACTCAAGTCAGGCTAAGAAAAATAGGCAAAATATATCTTCATAATAAGTATATATAATTTATAATACTATATATGTAATTTATAATGAGAAGTAAATATTTATCAAATCCATACTAATCACTCTATAAATAATTTTAAAAGACTGCACAGAGGTGAAGAAAAGACAAAAATGCACCCAAACTCTACATCTAATCTACTTATGCAGCAGTTATTTCAAAAAAGACTCCCATTTTCTTGCTCAGCTGAAGTTCTTTCTCTCCTGGCAGGGAGATTGTCAGAGCCTCAGGACATGTGTTGGCTATTTCCATTTGATAGCTTCCATCAAGGAAACTCAAAAAACCTCCTGCTAGAGAATTTCCATCAGAGAAGTCTTGCAGTAGCACTTTAGAGGGAGTTCCATTTCTGTTCGTCCTTTTGTCTCCTTTTTTATCCTCAGAGGGCTGTTAAATCTTACTGCAAATCTCCCTTTTTTTTGAGAGACCCCCAAAAGTCCTATAGGTTCAGTCTCTCACCCTCAACCCACCCTGTTCATTCCTGACCTGGGAGACTGGACACTCCTGCTGAAAACAAAATTTATTGTCCTTAGATATGTCATTCTTTCTGTTTATCTAGGAGCCACCTCCTAACCTTAGCTGGCTAATAAGATTTCTTGGATCCAAGCAGGGGTAGAATTGTCCCCTTTTCCTCTGTGGTTGCCTGGGGTAGTCCTGGGTGAAATAGATCTTGCTCTTCATCTTTCTTCATTCATTTGTGTGTTAAAACACTGCTAATGGGAACATCTACATATGTATAATTGCATGGGTTTTTGCTGACCCTCTACTGAGCTGGGCACCATGGTGGTTAATTGCTGACTGGTCTCCAGTCTTTCTCTTAGACATCCTGTAACAGCTTGAAACTTTTGTTTGGATAACTTCGAGGGAAGTCTGAGTACTGACTTTCTTGCCAGGTACAATGATGCTGAATTTTTAAACTGCACATGCACATCTACTTTTAGTCTAGGTCTCTGGCCAGAAAGAGGATTGAGAAGCACCTTTTCAGTTAAAACACAAAATAGCTTTAACGGTAGTTGTTAGCTAGACAGCCTCATATGAAGAGCCTGAGTGAAGTTCCTTGGGCCCTGTGCTTTCCCCAGAGTGCAGGGACCTTCAAGGGTTTTTCCTCAACTGAATTTTCATTGCCCTAATCCTATCCTCAACCAGATCTCATTGGGCAACAAGTCATCACATGCAGTGATGAGCAGGGCTTTGAACTACAAGTTCTTCAACCTCACAGCTTTCATATACAATGGGAATGTTTCAATGGGTGTGTTATGGTTTAGGGGGTTTTCTGCTGCTCTGGTAGCGAGGGGGTTAACAGCTCAGTTCTTGCCTAGGCTCTCTCCGTGCTGCCAGGGCCTTCAAGGTTACAGAGTAGAGATAAAGGCAGGCGTCTCTGCAAATAACATACTTGGGAGAGAAGAGAAAAAGGTTCAGTAGTAAGATGTAGCGTGCCAGCTCAGAACCTGCGTCGGGAGGCTGAGAGATTTGAAGGCCCCCAGGCCTACGAGAGAAGGGGTAGAGATGTTCTTCCAGGCATCNCCAGTTTGTTCTTTTTAGTTTTCTCCTTCAGGAGAAGTTGGGGTGGGTCTCTGGCATCCAGCCAGGGTCAAACCACGACAGGGTGGCAGGTCCCTTCAGTAATCTTTTCTTGTATTTGGGGGTTTCTAGAGGCAGGGATGCTTGGATCATAGGAAAACAGTCAGAAGTTCTCTTTCCTTTGCTGTACCTCAGGCTACAGTGTTTTCTTGCAAAATGGGAAGATCAGACTCAATTAGGAGAAAACCTAGTCTTTTATCCCACACATTGTGTGGGAAAACGTGTATCAGATAGTTGTTGTGTACAGAAAAAACCTCAATAAAAGTCCTCTGATTGCAAAAGGTTTGTTCTTAGGGAGAGAATTTCACCTTTCTCCTCAGTGAGAAAAGAAAATCTCGAATGAGGAAGAGATTTCCTTTAGGAGTACATATTTACTCTGTCCAGGGCTTTGCTCAGTCCCAGTATTCATTAAGCCCTGCTCATTGGGAGCCCAGCCCAGGATTGTGCTTCCCCCGTCTCAGTGGGACTGTGTAAAAAGTGACTGTTAGAGCACATCTGTTGCCACCTTAAGGGATTCAGACAGACTCTGAGAGACACCACCCTAAAGATACCATGATCTGCTCTGAACACAACTCAGGCTTCCACACTAAGACTTGAGTTTGCAAATTAGCTCCCATTTGCAGAGCATTGTAAGTATGCACCACACAGCGTAACCAAGAGTCTGGATTACCTGAATCTAGTGCCCACTTTTACCCCCAGGGAGACTCCAGCTGTGCAAATAGGTTGATAGATGTGAAGAGGGAATTGCTTCCACTATCAAACAAGCAACAATACTGAAACCTTCCTGTGAAAATACTGTACTAGCTGCATGACAGCTGAGAGAAGAAAGCAAGAGTTCAGCAATGAATTAGACAATAATGAGGAAAAAATATTTAGAATGTGTTAGCGGTGAGTGGTTTTGACTTGATTGAATTGTAGCCTCACAGGAGGACAAATGCTACTCTCTGTGTGCCCAGCCCATTTTCTCAGAGGCCATTTTCATTAAGGCTGCAAATGTGGGCTGCCTAGAAGCTGCAGTGTGTAGAGGACTGTCTACTGCAGAGCAGTTTAGCACAAAAAAGGTTGAGACAGTAGTAAGCCCCCAAAAAAGAGTCATAGAAAGTCATCAGAAGCTAACAAGAAAGAAGAAATACACTATGGAGGGAGTTAAAAAAGGAACAATGCATAACTGGCACAGTATTTTTACACTGTTTAAGGTCAAAATGTCCTCAATTTATATATCTCTCATTTTATCTCTGGTATTGCTCAAGAAATGCTGCCAAAAACATAACAGAAAAATTTCACTAGTTCCAAAAGGCTAATTCAGTTCTTTTGGCTTTCCATTCCAATTTCAAATGCAAACTTAGTAGTGGACAGTGGATTTTTTTCCGATCAGTTTTGATGTTTTCACGGTAGGTGACTGGGGTCTCAAAACCTTCCTGCCAAAAAATGACTGAGAGCAAGTTGGTTTGTTTTATACACAGCAAAGATCAGAGTCTGGTCAGTACAACACACACCTCTACAAGGCAGAATTCCTAGGCTGAGATGACTGACCAACTGTGGTAAAACTGAAACTGGAGCTTACCTGGTGCTTTGTGCATTTAGATGTGTATTTACGGGACAGCACAAGTAATAATTCATTAATCCTTATTCCCCGCTGTCATCTACATCTTGCAATTTCTGTCCTCAAGAAAATACAGTAATCCCTGGAATATCACAGGGGTTTGGCTCTAGAAAGATGCTGTGATAAGCGAAACCCACAAGATAGTGGTAAATATGGTGAATACAGTAAGTGTGGTAAATATGGTGAAAATGGTAAAGGTGGCAAAGATATGGGGAAAAAAACCTTCAGTGTATTGAACCGGCCATGGTAAACTATGAAGTATTCACATATTCACACTTTTTCTTTTCACTTTGGCAGAAAAAATGGAGAGCCTGGCTCAGACTATGAATATTTCCAAGATGGCCCTAGATGATAACTTCACTAACAGTTCCTTCGACTGTTCGATTGATGGCTTCAAACAAGTAATTTATCCCATTATGTATCTCTTTATCTTCTCGCTTGGTGCTGTTGGAAATAGCCTCTCAATTTATGTTTTCTTCCAACCTTCGCAGAGGATCTCAGTAAATATTTACATGTTGAACTTGGCTATTTCTGATCTCATGTTTGTGACCACTTTGCCCTTTCGGGCCACATATTTCCTGTTGAGATCACAGTGGATATTTGGTGATATCGCCTGCAGGATCATGACTTACTCCTTGTACGTGAATATGTACAGCAGCATTTATTTTCTCACCACGCTCAGTGTGGTTCGTTTCATAGCCATAGTCTACCCATTCAAACATGGAAAAATAACCAGCACAAAGTATTCCAGGATAACTTGCACAGCCATATGGGTCTTCGTGCTGGCAGCTGCCAGCCCTCTGTTAAGCAAAGGAATTGCTGGGTACAGAAACCCAGTGAAATGCTTGGACCTGCACCCCTCCAGCACGCACAGGCTTCTCATGATGAACAGCTTTGTCCTCGTCGTGGGCTTTATTCTGCCATTTTGCATAATTGTTTTCTGCTATGTCTTTGCAATCAGAGTGTTGCTCAAGTCCAGGACTCTGCAAAGGAAGAGGGCAACCTCTCACAAGAAGGCACTGTTAACCATCATCATCAGTCTCATCTTCTTCCTCCTTTGTTTCCTGCCATATCATGTACTGCGAACTGTTCACCTGATTTCCAGCAGTTGCAGCCAGAGCAACATGTCCATGCACAAAGCACTGGTGATCAGTCTCTGCCTTGCTGCCACAAACAGCTGCTTTGATCCCATCCTCTATTACTTTGCTGCTGAAAATTTCAAAGGAAAAATCAGAAGTTTGTGTTGCAGGTAGCTGATACAGAATTGCAGAACAATAATACGTATATGTACTGATGAGATATCTAGATTGTGTTCATACTATTCAATGACAGAGTCTGTGTAGTATGCTATTGGCCAGCCTGTAGTTGTGCTACTCAGTGTCAGACATCTCTGGACCAAAAGTTTCAGGGAGACAGCTCTTTGTGGATGGCCAAAATTGAGTCAGGATGATCAGAGTTTAGGTGCCTGAATCTGATCCTTGGTCATCTTCAGTTTAGCAGTATAGAGATACCGCTGATGTTCACCCTCCTCGGGACAATGAATTGAAAGGAAATTGCCTTGCTACTGGGGAGTCCCTTTATTTTGTTTCATAATATGCAAACAGTGGCTTGAAGGGAAACTGTTCACCTGATCACTCCAGTGCCTGTGCTTGAACCTCTCTGTGCTCCATTCCAGACTTCATGATTCCCAACAGATTCATAACACCCTATCAGTTCCCCTGTCAAAGGCCAAGGGTTTGCACGCAGAGAAATGTAAAGCATCACTGATGCTTTCTGCTGAGGCTGACTTTAAAAGCCAGGCAGAGACAAACAGGACCCAGCACTGGCTCAAGTTGCTCAAAAGGCACCAAAATTTCTAAAATTTCCACTCTGAGCCAGCTGCCAAGTTATTTTGTTTAACATTCATCGGTAGGCAAGCAAAAGAATGATTTCAAACAAATGGCATCAGCATGGATTGTTATGAGTAAGATGAGTGCTGGCAGCAAAGGCAGGATGAAGGCACCCAGAGCACCAGGCTGCCCCCTGCAGCTGTTCATGAGTGTGCCGGTTCCTTCAAGATCATTGCAATACTTGTTTTTATGTCTGGTGTTGCCAGTGCTTTTCTGAAAACTGAGGCTTACCTGTTCAATTTCTGTGCAGGGATCTAAAGACAAAATTTTAAAATTATTTTGTTCCAAACAGCTAGCTGGGGAGTGGTGGTTTCCTCTGCACAGGTAAACCAGTCTGACAGAAAACTGCTGCCAAAGTCATCCCTGATCCCTCACCTCCTATTTGCTCTAAGGGGGAAACCAATCCCTTATTTCGTGTGATTAACTTCTAGTTGTTTTGAACTCCATGACATTCAACACAAATGAATGAAACAAGGAAGAACTAAGCTAGGAAGAGAAGGAAAGATGGACAGCAAAAAAGGAGGACAAGAGTCGTTTTAGAAAGCAGCTCGAAGCTACCCCAATGTGTACTTTGCAAAATTTCATCCAATGGCTGCCTGTATTTGTAAGTCTCTGAGTATTTTTTAAAATACCTTTTCTAAAAATCAGACCTACGTGAAAACAGACTCCAAACTCATTTTGAGCATTTTTAGATTTTGTTTTTAATTATCTCATCTTTTACTAAAAACAGACAAGAAATTGAGTCATATTTTCCAGGAAAGCAGCTGGTCTCATATGAAAAGTAACAAAAAATGCTGAAAACCTTCCCTCCCTACAAAAACCACCCATAGAAAGGTTTCTGTCAGTGAAGATACTTCTCATTGCTCTGAACTTTTTCTGGAGAAAACACTCTATAAACTGAATGTTATTTCTCTCAAACAAATGTAAGAGCATCAAGTTATTTTCAACTCTGTTTGAAACATGCAGAAGACAAATCATTGCCGATCAGGTGGAAAAGTACTTGGCAAATCACTGGGAAAGGCACATTTTTCTTGTCTACCTAAGGATTATCTTCAATCCATTCCCATCACTTGATCCTGCCTTTGGTGCAAGCACAGAGTTTTATCAGAAGTCTTCACTAAAGTTCATGCTTCAAACCTTTATTTCAATAACACAGCAGCATACCTGAGAGCTGACCTAATGATGTCCCGTGAACTCCTGCAGTGCTTGATCACATGCTATTGATGGAAAAGGAATACTATATTAGCACTCATTTGCAGTGTGGGTAGGATCAAGATAGTAACCTGTGTAGATAGAACCCACACGTATTTGCAAAGAGGAGGCAAACTCTTTTTCCATGTCATTTTTCACCCGTCAGAAGCAGACCTGAGCAGCAGCAAGTGACAAGCTTGAAGCCTCTCATGACATACCATGCACTTTAAATACTATGAGGTAATGGAAAAAAAATGCCACAGTTTAATCTCACAAATGTATTGTTGTTCATGTCTGTCCAATGCACCCTACCATCTGATAATTTACATCTAGACAATAAATGCATCCCACTTATGAGGTCACTTTTTTTTTGTATTGATCATGCTACGACTTTGTTGGCAATTGAATTAACTGTCAAACCTGTGTTTTAATAAACTAGATTTACTAGTGGCTGAAGATAAGTTTTTTATTGATTGCATGGCTGACTAGGAGTCTCCTCTGTGCACAGGGGGAGAAAGACCAAGAAACAGATATTGAGTTTCTGTAAGTGGGCCACCATGTCACGAGAGAGAAATGTCTTTAGAGATGAGAGAACATCCTGCTGCCTTATTCACTTTACCAACCAAGGAGTGCAGAACATCTGTCAAAATCTGAGATGCAGATAAAGTAACAGATTTTTAGAAATTATTATTTACATACAAAAGGATTCAAGACCATCCTTGTTAGGGATATACACATGAAGTCTTAACAGCACTTGTATAACATGTCATGTTTCCACTGACTGTCATTTCTCCATCTGTCATTTATCCCTTGCACAGCTCTACTCCAGGAGCTAAGACCAGGGTTCTTCACTGTGGAAGTATCATAGTAAAAAATGTAGTAAAAAAAAAAAAAAAGCCACCATGTTTAGTCTAAAAAATAAAGCTCATGACACTTTAATTGCTAGCAATACCTCTTGGTCCCTCAAGGAACCACATATCCTTTAAAAAGTCCTTTGATACGTTTCCTCAATTTTCCAGGAGACAAAAATCTAGAAATAGCTATGTGTAAAGAAAGTTAAAGCAACCGTAAACTTTTGAGCTTGATTGAGACCTAAGAACAGGAAATGAAGTGAACTTTCATATGCATGTTTTGCTGTCATTCATGGGAACCCTGGTATTTCTAGACAAAGCTAATTTTTCATTCCAAAGCTACACTAGAGACATGGAAAGATTTTCTAAAGTAGTCTTGCTGCAGCCTGAACTATTTGACCCTCAGCAGAAGGAAATCCCAGTCTTCACATTAGCTTTCTAGTCCTGTTTCATGTCCATGTGTGCCCATGATTGCCTGATGGAATGGTGTCACAGCAAGCAGGGAAGCATCACATGATTGTGGCACTCCCTTCTACTCTGCTCTCATGAGATCCCACCTGGAGTGCTGTGTCCAGCTCTGGGGCCCCCAACATGAGAAGGACTTGGATCTGCTGGAGGAAGTCCAGAGTAGGCCCCGAAGATGATCAGAGGGCTGGAGCATCTCTTCCATGAAGATAGACTGAGGGAGATGGTGATGTTTGGTTTGGAGAAGAGAAGTCTCTAGGGAAACCTTATAGCAGTCTTCCAGTATCTAAAGGGGCCCTATGAGAGAGCTGGAGAGGGATTTCTTACAAGGACATGTAGTGATATGACAAGGGGGTGTTGTGGAAATTCAGGGAAAGAAGAAAAAAATTCCAAAGTTAATAGAGGTGAAGGAAAAGGAAATAGGAGTTTTCCAGGTTCAAAAGAGCTCAGTTGATACAAGTGGAAATAAGATCCACTCAACTAAATGTAATCACTGTCAGGAGGAGTCAGATACTATTTCAACAGTGACACCATCCGTGTTCTAGTGTTTTGATTTCCTGCATCGTATCTGAGACAGTTTCCATGACAGACTTTTAAAAGACAGTGTAAATTAAGTACAAGTGCAGATTTCCTGAGAGAATCCAATATTGTTTGAGGTACTTCAGCTTTCTGGCCAGCATGAGTGTGACTTGCCAGGCAATACAACTGTCCCCACATGCTCAGTAGTCCTGTACCTCTCACACAGCTGTGCTATGTATATCCAGAGATCTTCCTGGACAATCACAAAGACAAGCAGTATATTTAATTGCATTCAGCCAAAGCTATGTATTTTATCTGTTCATCCATCAGTCAACAGCTTAAATTAAACACTTTCCTTTGTCCCAAATTCCCTTTCCACCTTTCAGACAAAACTGTCCAGGTTTCCAGCACTGATTTTCCTTTTGATATTACAGCCAAAGGATAAAGCTGCCTAACGCAGGGGCCAAAGCTTGGCCACGTAAGTCACATTCCTGCTCACAGGAACAAAATTTGAAATATTATTGCTGAAGCTGAGAAATAAATCTCTGGACCTTGGTCCACCACTCCTATTGCCTCATGCAGTGCTTGAATGCTCGGACTGGTGGATGTCAGGTTTGCTTATCACATTTGCTGCTTGCATTTCAGGATGTTGAGATGCTGAGCATGCTGACTGTTGGATAATGCTGAGCCTTCTTCTGAGCAGCCATGGTAGATGCAACAGGGGATGATTCACTTAGCATGATTCTGTGCTTCATAACATATAAAAATTTGGGGAAGGGAAATCCCTGGTCTCTGTAGATTTCTCTTACATAATCACGTTTTAAGTTCTGGAGGCAGGAAGCCTGACTGTCTGACAAGCCAGCTCCAGGTCTCTTCCAAGGTCCAGCCCAAAAAGCCACCCCCAACAGATAAATCTCTTCTTGTGCTTGATTTCTCCTTGTAACTAGTCTCTCACCAGAATTTCATGATGTTTAAGGATGCTTTGCTCATTAGTGAGGTGCTAATTGCATGCTGTAAGTTAGCCATTTTTTCTTGGCAACTACAAAGACAAAAACACCAGAAGGAATGAGAAAAAAAATACAGCTCAAGAACCATCATATATCTTCTGATTTTTATTACTGCAGCTAGTCCCTTACCACTAAAACCGAAAATACAAACCCAGATTAGGAATGTGAGTATGCTAAAAGAAACAGTGCTCTCAGATATATGATGTGGGCCATCATCTCTTCTGTAGTTGACACAAGACAGATAAGATTGACAGCTCAGAGCCAGTTCCCATTGGACAGAGATGGAACAATGGTGGGTGGCAGTTGAGAGGCTTTTAAAAAGTTGCTGCTTCTGGAGTCTGGACTCTTCCTTCGGGACTGCTCCAGAGAGGTGCTGTGCACCAGTCCTGTGACTGCCGGACCCCCTGTGGCCATCGTCCTGTTTTGTCTGCACTCCTACGACAGGTTTCGACCTCCCGTTACCCCTCATCAGAGCTGCACCCCTTCTCTTCCTGGCAAGAGGCTGCTGCTGGTCCTATGCTGGTAACAAAGTGGACCACCTTGGACTCTGCCCTGCTGTTGAATCCTTTTGGGGTTTGGGGTGTGGGTGGCTGGTGTGGTTTTTGGCCCCAGGCATGTTGGAGTTGTCAGGGCCGTGGGAGGCATGTTTTCAGTTTTGGTTTTATTTTCATTCCCCGTTGCTGGTATCATATTCATATACATACATTTTCATTTATATTTGTAATAAATCTTGTTACATCTCTAATGATCTCTTGTCTAGTTTCGATAAGGAATCCCTACCACTGTCTCAAACTGAGACAGACGCACACAGCTCAGTGATGCTACACCATCCTTTCACAGGCTTACAGTCATTTGGGCAGTCTGTGAGCCAGGGCAGAAGCATGTTCTCTGGCCAGTCAGGTTTCTCAACCTTCCTATTGCCTGGTAACAGTCCAGCTAACACCTGACTCCATACCAGCACAAACCCAGCCTCTGCATCCCACACCTTTGTGTCCTGATTGCCATGGAAAGGAAAACCAGGTATAGAGACCAGGCAGAAAAGACATGCTTCAGCAGGACGCCAAAATGCATAACACACCCAAGTGGTGTGTCTTGCTGTACCCCCTCCACTGAGTTGCTAGTGCCAGGTACAATTTGAGAGTAACATGTTCCCAGTTACTTTCCCTTCAAACTTCTGATGGCATTTAGTTACACCTGAGTTAGTTGGGCTATATAGGTGAAGTTTAAGAGGGCAGCTCTAAGAGGGGATGGCTGGATGGCCTAGTTGGGAGAACATGTTGCTCCATTCTCAGAGATGTGGGAGATTTAAATCAACACTCAATCACAAAGAAGCTGATACGTACCTTCAAACTCTTCTCCAGCGTCTCTCATTTTGACATTTATTGTCAGGTCCATCACTGCTCAAATAGCAGCCCATGCTCTCATAGGGAGAATCTGTCTATGTGGTTGCAAAGATAAAGATGCGATCAAGGATTACTGACATGGTCTGTGATGTCTCTTCCTATTTTCTGACCATCTTCTAAAGCTTGCACTCCCAGTCTTTCTGAAGGGATCCTGCAGGTCTTACTCATAATAAGCAAAGCTCAGCAGCACATGCGGACATGAGATGGGCAGCCTAGCAGTGGGGATAACATGTTCTATGGGTTTTGCTATGGCACAGGATAATTGTGGAAATGCAGGACTTGATTCAGGCACCAGTTCTGGTGATGCACTTTATACTGCCAAGTCAAAAAATGTCATTGCTGAAAAGTGCTGTTGCTGTCTCCTTACAAAATATCTGGGATTATTCAAAGATATGAACAAAAATTGGGCCCTCAAAGCCACCACCCACCACAGAGATCTCCCATGTCCAGCACTGCAAATGCCCCTGGGTGGGTGCTACTACTAGGCCATCATAAACGGAGCTGATATCAGGGCCCATCTGCATGCTGAGGCAAAGACCTACAGCATCTCAACAAGCCTTTCCAAACACCACTCCCCAAGTAACACTTCTTGCCCTGAATAAGCCAGTAGTAAGAACCTTTAAAAACCACAGGATGTCTTAATGAAAATCTTTAGGCAACTGTGTCCTCCTGCTGAAGTAAGACTGCACAAACCTACCCACTCAACCAAGCCGGTAATGTCAATTTGGACAAACCCATTTACAAAAAGAAGCTTCTAAAGCAAAATATCCCCTCTCCTATGCCAGTCTTGGTCTAGTACACCTTACCATTTGCACCCCAACAAGCATGTACCTCATCTAAGGATAGGTCCTGTACAGGTAAGGTGGTTTTGCACACAGTTCAGTATGTTCACAGAGGGTTTGTTCCTGGTCAGAAGAGAAGGGGCAAGGATGGTAATCATTCCTACACCCCCTGAGCTGCTTGCAGGCCAAGGATACTCTGACATCTACCCATCTTCCCAGTCTCCCTTTCCACTCAGACATAAGACAACTTTCTTACTTTGACTGGAAAGGCCTTGAGCTAAACATGTTACTATCAAATTTGATGCACCCAGCCAAGTGTGTCACACAGAGAAACAGGGTCATGAGGCAAATAGAAAGCAACAGTTAGGAGGTGAATGCCAGAGGCTTTCTCAGAAAACAGCAAAAAGCAAGGAAGTTGTGAAACTGCTATCAGGAATACTATTTATTGTATTTATATCTTATATATTCTTCCAGGAATTAGGAGGAGCTGTTGACTTCCTTGAAGGCACGGAGGCCCTGCAGAGACATCTCAACAAACTAGAGGGCTCGGTAATCACCAATCCTATGAAGGTAAGTGGTGGATTCTGCACTTGGGATTGGGTAACCCTGGATATTCGTACAGGTTGGGGAATGAGACGCTGAAAAACAGTGTCACAAAAGGGACCTGGGGTTCCTGGTCAATGGCAAGTTGAATATGAGTTAACATTGCCCTGGCAGCCAGGAGGGCTAACCATGTCCTGGGGCGGGGCATCAGGGAAAGCAGCGTCAGCTGGTCAAGGGAGGTGATTGTCCTGCTCTGCACTCGGGTGGCCTCACCTTTAATATTGTGTGCAGTTTTGGGCACAGCAATATAAGAAGGGCATCAAGCTATTAGAGAGTGTCCAAAGGAGGGTTACGAAGATAGTGAAGGGCCATACAAGGAGAGGCTGAGGTCACTTGGCTTGTTTAGCCTGGAAGAGACTGAGGGAAGACCTCATCACAGTCTATAGTTTCCTCGTGAAGGGAAGAGGAAAATCTGGCTAGTATAAGGGGATGCTTACTTGGGATATGAGGAAGAATTTCTTAAATATGTGGGTAACTGAGCACTGGAACAGGCTGCCCAGAGAGGTTGCGTAGTCTTGCTCATTGAAGATATTAAAAAGGCATCTGGACACAATCCTGAGTAACATGCTCCAGGTAAGTTTGCTTTGCCCAAGGGGTTGGATGGAGTGATCTGCAGAGGTCCCTTCCAACACCATCCATTCTGTGCTTCTGTAATTCATTAGTCCCAGATCTGTATTTAGCATTCACTAATTAAAGGCAGCAGCAGAAAGAGAAAATACTTTAACTTTTAGAGAAAATAATAAGAGAGTTAAATATTTTCAGTCATGTAGTGTATGTATTACAAAAACCATACATGTATGTATGTATGTGTCTCTATAGATATATGTATCTGCACATATGCAGGTGCAAACACATTCCCATATTTATTTATTAAATTTTTGTGTTTATATGTTTATGTACATGATCACAGATCTTAATTTCCAAAGTCAATGAATACATATTTGGTAATCAGTGCCAAACTTCTTGTGTAACCCTGTTCCAATAATATCTTAGTAATGGACTTTAAAAAAAGAACACATTCAGGACTAGCCCTACTCCATCACAAAATTGCAATATTTATCTAAAACATAAGAAAATGAAACTTTGATCCCTAAGTGATGCATCAGAATTCATTCCTGCTCTGATGAAACTCATTTTTCAATAGGGGAAAATACAAACCCAAACCCAAATACCTCCTGTCCCACACCTTGCTAAATTTTGCTTGATATCCTTCTTAAGATTCGTTTTCATTGTGACTTGCACTTTGGCCTGAGGTGACAGGTGAAGCCTTTGACACACCTTCTTTTTTAAGAAGGTGATAAGCTGCTTGTTTTTTACACACGTGAAAACCATGTGGAAAAGATTTCAAAAATCTCTACTGACAGCTGTGAAATTAAGAACAGGATTTTGGCCTGATGCTGGTAGAGCAAGTATTTTTTACTCTACAATGTGCAGACTGGTGGAATCCATAGATTCTTCTAAGAAACCACAGTATGTAAGAAAAAACATCTGTTGTCAACCGGATAAAATGTGCTATTGGAGGGTTAACACCTTCAGAAGAAAGCAGAAAGCTGCCACAGAACATCATTCCTAAATCTAGACATGACACTTTCCAAAATGCAAACGTCTGTGTTCAGTGCAAGCACTGCCAGGTTGTGTAAACAAGAACACAAGACTGAACATTGCATTTTGAGGAATTCTGCACAAACTCCTTGGGAATTCACTGAACACTGGCTATGAGTCCTGAGCACCTCCATTTGTATGAGGAAAAGAAAGAGATCTAGAAAAATTCAAACTCTTCAACATCCCACTGAAGAAAGTAAAGGGATTCTATTAAACTATTTAGGACTAAACTCACTCTCTCCCATCAAAGGCAATGTTCTCAATTACAACTAATTTATCATTGTGGAGGGCGTCGGGAGAATTCCAATTTTTAAAGTAGAATGAAGTGATGAAAATGTAATACCCTAAAATAAAGATGAAATAAAATTATATTGAAGACTCATGAGAAATTGAAATTGATTTGAAGGCCAATATAATCTTCCTCCAGTAGAAGATGGTATTATATCTTCTTCCCATACAGAAATGTGTAAGAAGCAATCAAATTTTATTGTTTCAGAAAAGATGTGCCATAAGTGGAGGTGGTAACAGAACAGAGTTAGATTGTTCTGCTGCTCTGGGGATATTTGCTCATGCACTGTGGGATTGACCAGCTGCCTCTAGCAAATGTGGAAAAAATATAAAATTAGATGCAAACTGCAATGATGCTAGATTTTCAGGATCCAAGGAGAGTATTTAGTAAGTTCGCAAACCCAGGAAACCCAGAAAAAGATGATAAAAATTATCTTCATTCCTATGGGAGGAGACAGGAAAAAAAAGTAAGTATAAGCAGGAAAAGAACTGAGTATGAAGAACATAGGTATAAGAAATTCAAATTCATTTGCATGAAGCTGTGTCTTGGTGTGGTCAGATTCTTTCTTGATCCAAGAAAAATTAATTAAAATTGGTCAGATTATTTAGACCTCAATATTTCTGTACTATATTGTGGTCTACAATAAACCTGTATGTGGAGATAAAGTCCAAGGTCTGAACTGTGATTATATGGCAATCTGCAAGACACTGCCTTAAAAATAAAGGATTTCCAGCCCATAAATCACACCAGGATAGAAACCATAACAGTGCAAAGTTCAGTAAAATGTAGAGACGTCATACATACAGTGAGGATGTGCACTTAACGAATCCGAAGCATGTGTCTATGGACATATGCCTGTCTATGGACAGGTATAAAAGTCCAGTCCAGGAGATTCACCTTGAGTAACATTGCCTGGAGATGCATGTTCCAAGCCAAAGGGATGTCAAGGAAGCCCCAGTATGTTTTAAGAACAGACTCCAGCAGATTAAACATGGTTCAATTTCTTAACATAAAATACAGTGCATAATAAGGCAGATACAATCTCCTTTGTTGTGTAAGATTTGTTGTGTAAGAAACTAGCTCCAGTTCCTTGACATTTTCCCAGTGTACCCCACTGCAAGAACTGCTTCACATAGGCTCTCTCCCTCTAGGTGGATTTTGCTCTGTCCTTCCAAAGGTCAACTCCTTTTTCCTTGATACTTGCACAGGCTGGCTGCCCGCAGCCCAGCAGAGATCGGTCCACCAGTCAAGCATCCCTGGCTGGTGAAGAGATATTGGGTCAGTGCTAATGTCAGTCAGGACGGCTCCACCTGCTCAGTGATTCATCCTGACATGAGTTGCCCCTGTTGTCTTTTGTGGCAGCTCAGGGTGACTAGTTCTGTCCTTTTTTGCTACCTCACAAATAACTACGCTTGGGCAAAACATATCCCATTTTAAATCTTTCAGTTCTTTTTCATGAATACTTCAGGGACACAGAACTGGAAATAAAATAAATTTCCAACTGGAAATGGTGCCATTCTGTTGCTAGCAACAACATCACCATACATCCATCTGCACAACCTGACCAGAGTTGCCTGAAAAGCAGTTATACTACTTAAGAAAATATTTCTTTGACACTCCTTTACCATGTGATACTGCTTTGATGTCAAGAAATAATTTTCTAGTTTTCACTCTCCTGTTTGACTCCCTCCTGTGCTTTGCATAGCTGTTTTTCTCCATCTGGAAGTTATCTGCCAGGTATACTATAAAGGGAAAACATTTCTCTTTTACTTTTTGCTAGGCTAAACATGTCACATACTCTTGGCGCAGTGTCTCCAATCACATTGATGATCCAGGTCATTCTCTGCACTCATTTGAGGTACTACACCACTAAATCTCCAAACAACATTGTATTTTACTCATGATTAAATAGTGCTCCTAAGGCTCATGTTTGCCATGGGCTACCTAGTTTACTTCTATACACCCCTCTTTTTTTTTTCTTTTTTTCCACCAGAAATTATAAATCTGCTTTTTGTCATGGGTCTTCATGGCAATCCCTATACTATTTGTTAAAGACAAGGCCAAGAAGCCTGGACCAGTTCACATCTACACTGTCACGTAGAATTGCTTTGGAGAAAACCAGCTGCAGTTCTCCAAAACAGAGCTGGGAGTGAAATAACAGATTTGCAGAGAAGCAGATAATCAGATTCTGTGCTTGGTCTGGCTCTCGTTTATCTAGTCATGTGGAGATACTCAATGAGTATATGGTTTCATGTTTTGCACTACTAAATTTGCTCCTGATTTCCGTTTCCTACAGGCTCTTTGACATGATACAGGAATTTTTTTGCTTTAAATTCTCCATCATGTGCCCATTTTTGGTGATAAGATTGTTGATAATAAAGCAAAAACTGATGAGTTTCAGGTATGATTCTGGAGAACCCATAGTCCAAAGCTCCTTCAAGCTTCTAGCTTCATCCCCCAGCACTACTTGCTGTGACCTTCCTTTAAAAAAGCATAAATGGCTGTTGGCTTTTTATTGGACTCATCTCTTCTTCTTCTTTTGTTCAGTAGCTGAACTGACCAAAAGCTGCTCATTAAGTGCTCCCTATCTTGAGAAATTTAACTAAAATATTTTGCTTGCTGGTGACATCAGAACATGTGGATGTCATCACACCAACTTAAGGAGTCTGAAATGGGTTCAGTCAGAGAGAGTTCTATAAGTTAGTTGGCAGGGAATAGCTTTCTGGGAAGATCATAATGATCAATATGGTCAAGCGGGGACTTTCTCACTTGCTGTACCAGTATGTGCACAAAAAAAAGTAATGTGAAGAGAGAGAAGCAGGGAACAGCAGAAGAAGAATTAAAGAACATGTGAAGCTGGGAAAAACAATGGTGAGGAGAAAGGAAAATAGGAAAAAACAGAAACAGAAACTAGTTAAAGGGATAATTCATCAAAGCATGAGTCAGCTTGAGACACCAGTCCTGGACTTTTCTCACAGAACATCTTTTTTGGCTTTCCACATTTCTGCCACATGAGAAATGGGTGTCAGCAGCTTGTCCCAGAAGAGGAAGTGTGAGGACTCAGGCAGGCAGACCCTGGTTCCTTGCTGCTACTTCTCAGAGAGGGCTAGGACCCAGCCTCGATGAGAAGGATCAAGGAAAGGTGATGCTGATTAAATAAATACCTTGGTGATTAAGATCTTTGTACATAATAGATGCTGAAAGAGGCTGCTGGGTTCTGGGGGTATGCTCATAAGTGTGTTTTGGTGCTAACTTCTGGCAGTTGAACTTGTCACTTCTTCAGACACAGAAAATAGGAGTAGGGGCACACACCCAAGAAATGGAAGGAAAGCATACATTGGAGTGGAAATGAGGACTAGGCGAAAAAGGAGATGCAGTGGGCGATAGAGAAAGGTATGAGCAAAAGAGAAGAAAAGGGACAGAGGAGAGAAAGGGAGACAGAGGGAAAATCTTATTGCTGAAGTTCAAGGCAGGAAAGCCATGCAGTGAAAGAGAAAGACGTGCTGCAGTTAGAGTGGTTGTATAGAAAAGCTTAATACATATCAGTCTCACTATGACTGCCACACAGACCCAATACAACTCTTACATGATGCCTATTAGAGAGGTAGAGAGGGCAAGAGGATCTGACACACTAGTCTAAAAGGGTTTTCTCAAATAGGAGCAAAAAGGAAGAGAATTAAGCATTTGGACATAGGCCATGCTGTACTATTTGGTCTCAGAGTGAAATGAGAGACCCTACCCTGTTCTTTTTACTAGTTTAGATGTAGAGCTAGTGACATCCAGAGAAGATTTGGGCTGAGCTACTGACTATGGTGGAGATGTCTAAAACATGAAGGGATGAAGCTGCCCTGATGCACTGGCAGGCTGCTTTGGACTATCCCCTTTCCTCTTCTGCCATTAACAAACTCACTTCTCGATTATGTGACCTTGAGCCATTCACTGAAACACACAGCATTTAAATTCTCCCATAAATAAAATGCAACAAGTATTATGAACAACTGTATTGCTTTAAACAGCAACTGTAGCACTAATGTCCCCATTCTTAAACTGCAAGTAAAGTGAGAAGGTTTTTATAAGTGTGAATAATTTCAGCTGTAAGTGGGGCTCTGAGAGTAAGAATAATTTGGCCTTGTTGCACCAATGCATAAACTCCGGTGTAGTTCCACAGAGGTCAATGCTGCTTTAGTTTCCTACAGGTGAAACTGAATACAAAATGTGAGCAGCCTTGCAGAGTTGTGAATAAAAATGAAACAAATCTTGCTCCAACATGTAGACTTTTAGATTGGTTTTATACTAATAATCACTGCATACAACCTAGTGTTCCTAAACATGATTTTTCAATAAAGCAATGAAGGTTTTTAAAATGCAGCCTCCATATGGCAGCAGATAGAGTGAGCTCATACAAGTAAACCCCTGAGTATAGATGACATCACAAAGCTCTTTAAGGGATAAACTTTCACCTTTCTGAGCCAATACAAAGGAAACCTATGTTCTTGCACAGTACCAGCAAATTGGATATACTCAAGCTACACATTAAAATGCCCTCTGGGATTTGAGGACCAATATGGTCTTGTGTCAGCGCTGACTAATTTAAGGTTGTTAAAGTGATGCTCTTAAACAATTACAAATATCCTCCAGTTCTGTCAAGATGTTCTGCTGGGCTCTTCTATCTCCTGCTATGTTAGAGAAACTCCACAGTGATGCACAGCAACATATGAGAGTGAAGGTCTGAGCTCTTACATTTACAGTCCCCAGCACTCCAGAAAAAGGACAAGAGAGGTGGCTGCCATCAATCAGAGTCTTTGCCCAGTACAAAGCTTGGAAATGTCAATGTGTCCAGAAAGATAAGAAATTAAATTCACAGCAAGGACTCAAAACTCACGCCACATTTTCAGAATGTAGATCTTTCAGGCTGACTATTGAGGATGAGTATTGTGTTCTCCTAGGACAGAGCATCAGCATGAATTGGCTTGGATTTATAAGCTCCTGCTTTCAGAAAACTATTCCAGATAAATTCTCAGTGAACGGGGACTGCATCCAGGCATACTCTGTAAAAATGGTCCTGCCCAGGAGCAGAAGGTGAGATGGGTGTGATATTATCCAGCAAAAACATTTAGAGGTGACTTTATGAGTCTAGTCCGTGGCTGCCATATGTCATGGATTTTGGACCCAAAATAGCTGTGTGAAATGCTGTGGGGATCCTGAAAAGCCCAGATTTTCCTGTTACCGGCTTGCAAGTCCTAAAAGACTGTGAGATCAGAGAACTTCCTGGGAAAGAAGCCTTCTCAGTAATTCCCATCTGAGACATGAGGAATTTTTATGTTTAGGCTTCATTTCTAAAGAACTCTGTCAAGTTACGTATTGTCTTAGCCTTGCCTTATATGGAAACGTAGCAATATCAGTCCTTCAGAGATATGAATAATGTGTCCTCTTACTTACATGGCAATCTCCTAGCCTGATATGGCTTTCTTTTACTTCATATATAGACGTAAATATATAGATAAAGCACATATTTCTTTGTGCCCTGCCACTAGCCTTTCAGAGTTTGCAACAAAGACAAGGTCCACAGGACTCTGTCCACTGTCCACAAGGAGCAACACAAGTCTCCAGAGCTCCCCACTGATAGCAGAAAGAGGAAACTGACTGACAGCTTGGAAATCCGTCACAAACTGGGATATGTCCTTGTCTGAGCTCCCTTGATTGTCTTTTTGGGATTATTCATTTCTGCCTCAGAGCTCCTGAAACAACAGCAGTAGAATCGAGCTGAATGTGGAGATCAGGTTGAAGGAAAAGGGGTTGCACAGGCAAGTAAGACCCATTTGGGAGGGTTGCTACTTAACATAGTAACCAATTGTAAAGATTTATGATTTTACAACCTGTGACTTTGTTTGTGGGGGAAACTAGGGTTAGATGCATCAGCCATTGCCACATGCAGCTAACATTATAGCTGCTGACATCATTCTGGAGGGAGAAAACATATTTTGCACTGTGCTAGTGATGGATGATTTAATAGGCCATTAGCTGGGAAAGCACCCAGGTGAATAAAGCATCTTCATTAGAAAATGAAGAGATCAGAGAGGAGAAATGCATTTTTACTGTCACTTTTAAAGTAATTTTTTTCTGGTACTTCCAGCCATATGCAAAGAAACTCTTCAAGGAGGATATACAGCTTAAATGTATAGGGCAATGTATAACTGATCACTACAGCCAAATCTTGTTATCCAGACTACAGCCCTGGAGGGAGGAGGAGCAGAAAGATTGTGTTAGGAAATGGAGCTGAAGGAAATATCCTCAACTGGTCATATGCCACTCCTACTACCAGCTCACAGTCTAAGGATTTTAAAGATACTCACGGGTGCTCCACAGCTGGAACTTTTTGTAAAAGATGAACCAGTGTCTGAGCCCATCTAATGGAAGATGCAGAGGGATGAAAGAGGCATCTGATTGATTTGAGGATTCAGAAACTTACTGATTTTGGTGAGGTTGGTACAGGCTTAGAGATTTAGGGATTTTAGTGAAACAGTGAAATTTTAGTGAATTTTAGAAGGATTTTAGAAGAATTTAGAAGCATTCACTGAGCCTGAAATGTAAGATTGGATATTAGAGGTGGGAAAAAATCTTGTTTACCAGTCCTGGATGGTAAACAAAAGATTTTAATCAAAACATGGGGCAAGGAATGTGAAACATCAGAGCTGATTAGTCAAAAGGCTTATGGCAAAGTGTAAATGTATGACAATGCTGAGGTGTATAAATTATTCCATGAATATGTATCATCTGCTTCATGTATATGCAAAGATGGGTGACAAACCCAGGGTGGGACTTTTTGACGCTTGTCTTGAAGGCACTTTGCAGGCCAACGTGTTCTTTCTTTGTTCCTGGGACCAAAAATAAATCTTTTCTATAGCTTGCAAGCAGCTACCTTGAGTCTGACTGATCTTCTTTAAATCGTGATCACTTGCCTACAGTACCTACATCCCAAAAACTTCAAGAACTGCCAAAAGCAGAGGACCCAGAAGCTTTAATGATGGTATTTCCCAGTAGCCCCTTTCAGGATAGAGCTTTTTCTGCCCCGATTGCACCACCATCACCCAGTTTCTCCTCAGGAGCTCAGCCCATATTGTACTTGCTGCCATCTGTAATTTTACGGTTTCACTATAACAACAAAGTTAGATGACCGTGTCATCAGCCTGTCATTTTCCTGTGCTAATTTCTGAATGTGCAAGCCAGTTGTGATCCCACTTGACAATGGAGAGATCAAGGTTTTAAGAAATGTCTTTATCTTAAATGTTTGTATGTTTAATAATGTCGTTGGCGAGATGGAAGGCACTCAGAGTCATTGCCCTACAGAGCAAAAGGCTGCAGTAGAGGCTGAGCAGTAACTTGTACTGCCATAGACCATCAACATCCTGTTATAGTAAGGGATAAAAAAGTGTGCGGGATTTTTGCTCTGGAAACCGGAATGTCTGGATCCCACGGGGAAAAAACCTCAGAAATTCAGCATTTCCTCCTATTAATAAACAGTTTATTTTCCCATAGTACAAGGAAAAGTGATCTTTTGGTAGAAGGTGGAAAGTCAGAATGTTTTCCTGCTTATTTGGAGATGCCACAGGATTTGGAAGGTGGAGGAATCGTGGAAGTGCTTGTCCATAAGGATAGTGATCGTCTAGGCCATGTCACTGAGTTCCACATTTATACATGCACACACAGAATTAAGATCTCATGAGTGACAATTCTGTGGTGTCTAGCTGGTATCAGACACATCTTCAAATGTCCCACCTGTTCAGAATATCTCTGCATGTTTCAGCTTACAGACCTGCCCACCTATCAATGACCAAAACCCAATAACTCAAGGACTCTGTGGTCTAAACAAAGGGAGTCATTAATTAGATCTTCTTAAAAGAAGAATTCTCTGGGTCTTAGAAACGTTTGTATAATTCTATTTCTCTCTTTTCCTTTCCACACACCTCTGTACACATGTATACATGCCTTAAAATTAGATCCAATAGAGAATTTCAAGCTCATTATATAAGTAAGATTAAAAAGCACTGACCTCCCGAGGAAACATCTCAGTTGTATAAAACAAGCAAATCAGACATCAGCAAACCCAAAATGGCCAAATGAGTTCAGCAAAGCCTGTGCTATAAATACCCATACCCAGCTAAGTTCTCCATCTATTATGAAAGTAAGCTGTTCATAATTCACTTGGTATTTAACTTGAAAAATTGCTGTGGACTAAGGAACTCATAGCTCCAGATCATACCACACCTGACAGAAGTAACACCAGAATTGAAAAGCTGCTACAAGTCTTGCTTAGGTATTGGGATTTTCTAGGTGTTGAGTAAACTTGTATAAATGTCCATACACAAGTGTACACTACTTCCTGATGTCAGGAAAGTGCATTGCCAGTCACAAGGGATGGAAAGAGCAGAGCACAGCAAGCCACACCACAGACATGGCTGGGCATTCCAGGTGCAGACAGCCATTTCTCTGGGCACCTATCATCCACAATGACTGAGCTAAGGGAAGGCTGAGAAGCCTGGAAAAAGCTGTTGGGCAAGAGTTCTCCCAAACATTTATTTAACTTCTTATTGTGCAGCTATCTCCCAACTACCACATTTAGAATGGGTATGAGAAAAAGCTGGTCTATCAGAAACTTTCCACTGGTTAGAGGAAAGTCTCCTAGGCATGAGTCCATTTCCAAACAAGCCTGGTGTTCCTTACCTGCGCATAGGTTGTCAGAGCTCAGGGTGCAGGGGAACTCCTTTCTCAGCAAGTCCACACAGCTGGGCCTTTAATGCAGATCATTAATACAACCAGGAGAGAATGTCTCCATGTCAGTGAGAAGACTAAATTTTCAACAGTGGTGATTCAAGTCTCAATTTAGCCACTGACACATAGTGCCTGTCTCAAGTCCCTCAACATCATCACAGGGCTAAGAGATGTCACAATGAGTCTTGGGATACCCAAAGAGGCATTTCAGGGTGTGATGGATGCTAACAGAGACTCCCTATCAGGGTTTGAGGCAAATTTGGGGCTGAGCCATAAAAACCTGAAGCCAAAACCAAACAAACACAAAAACCCCAAACAAGAACCCCTCCCCCTCACCAGTTTCAGAAAAAGCAAAGGAAAGTGTGAAAAATATAAACTATTTACTTTACTAAGCCCACAAGTCAAGACACAATAGTATTAAACAGCAAGTCCTACTGTTGTGAGAGAAAAACCTGAGACACGGTTTCCCACAATAAGCTTCAGGAGAAACTTGTGAAACTTGGGCTGGAAAGGAACATTTTATACTGGGTTACAAACTGGTTAGAAGGGCGAGCTCAGAGGGTGGTGGTGANATGTTTAATAATGTCGTTGGCGAGATGGAAGGCACTCAGAGTCATTGCCCTACAGAGCAAAAGGCTGCAGTAGAGGCTGAGCAGTAACTTGTACTGCCATAGACCATCAACATCCTGTTATAGTAAGGGATAAAAAAGTGTGCGGGATTTTTGCTCTGGAAACCGGAATGTCTGGATCCCAAGGGGAAAAAACCTCAGAAATTCAGCATTTCCTCCTATTAATAAACAGTTTATTTTCCCATAGTACAAGGAAAAGTGATCTTTTGGTAGAAGGTGGAAAGTCAGAATGTTTTCCTGCTTATTTGGAGATGCCACAGGATTTGGAAGGTGGAGGAATCGTGGAAGTGCTTGTCCATAAGGATAGTGATCGTCTAGGCCATGTCACTGAGTTCCACATTTATACATGCACACACAGAATTAAGATCTCATGAGTGACAATTCTGTGGTGTCTAGCTGGTATCAGACACATCTTCAAATGTCCCACCTGTTCAGAATATCTCTGCATGTTTCAGCTTACAGACCTGCCCACCTATCAATGACCAAAACCCAAGAACTCAAGGACTCTGTGGTCTAAACAAAGGGAGTCATTAATTAGATCTTCTTAAAAGAAGAATTCTCTGGGTCTTAGAAACGTTTGTATAATTCTATTTCTCTCTTTTCCTTTCCACACACCTCTGTACACATGTATACATGCCTTAAAATTAGATCCAATAGAGAATTTCAAGCTCATTATATAAGTAAGATTAAAAAGCACTGACCTCCCGAGGAAACATCTCAGTTGTATAAAACAAGCAAATCAGACATCAGCAAACCCAAAATGGCCAAATGAGTTCAGCAAAGCCTGTGCTATAAATACCCATACCCAGCTAAGTTCTCCATCTATTATGAAAGTAAGCTGTTCATAATTCACTTGGTATTTAACTTGAAAAATTGCTGTGGACTAAGGAACTCATAGCTCCAGATCATACCACACCTGACAGAAGTAACACCAGAATTGAAAAGCTGCTACAAGTCTTGCTTAGGTATTGGGATTTTCTAGGTGTTGAGTAAACTTGTATAAATGTCCATACACAAGTGTACACTACTTCCTGATGTCAGGAAAGTGCATTGCCAGTCACAAGGGATGGAAAGAGCAGAGCACAGCAAGCCACACCACAGACATGGCTGGGCATTCCAGGTGCAGACAGCCATTTCTCTGGGCACCTATCATCCACAATGACTGAGCTAAGGGAAGGCTGAGAAGCCTGGAAAAAGCTGTTGGGCAAGAGTTCTCCCAAACATTTATTTAACTTCTTATTGTGCAGCTATCTCCCAACTACCACATTTAGAATGGGTATGAGAAAAAGCTGGTCTATCAGAAACTTTCCACTGGTTAGAGGAAAGTCTCCTAGGCATGAGTCCATTTCCAAACAAGCCTGGTGTTCCTTACCTGCGCATAGGTTGTCAGAGCTCAGGGTGCAGGGGAACTCCTTTCTCAGCAAGTCCACACAGCTGGGCCTTTAATGCAGATCATTAATACAACCAGGAGAGAATGTCTCCATGTCAGTGAGAAGACTAAATTTTCAACAGTGGTGATTCAAGTCTCAATTTAGCCACTGACACATAGTGCCTGTCTCAAGTCCCTCAACATCATCACAGGGCTAAGAGATGTCACAATGAGTCTTGGGATACCCAAAGAGGCATTTCAGGGTGTGATGGATGCTAACAGAGACTCCCTATCAGGGTTTGAGGCAAATTTGGGGCTGAGCCATAAAAACCTGAAGCCAAAACCAAACAAACACAAAAACCCCAAACAAGAACCCCTCCCCCTCACCAGTTTCAGAAAAAGCAAAGGAAAGTGTGAAAAATATAAACTATTTACTTTACTAAGCCCACAAGTCAAGACACAATAGTATTAAACAGCAAGTCCTACTGTTGTGAGAGAAAAACCTGAGACACGGTTTCCCACAATAAGCTTCAGGAGAAACTTGTGAAACTTGGGCTGGAAAGGAACATTTTATACTGGGTTACAAACTGGTTAGAAGGGC
Organism: Pitta sordida; assembly: GCA_013390025.1. Taxonomy (NCBI): domain Eukaryota; kingdom Metazoa; phylum Chordata; class Aves; order Passeriformes; family Pittidae; genus Pitta; species Pitta sordida. The sequence goes on along the minus strand of WEKX01013698.1, from coordinate 13,991 downwards.
GAGCTCAGAGGGTGGTGGTGAATGGTGCAACATCGGACTGGCGGCCAGTCACCAGTGGAGTCCCACAGGGGTCAGTGTTGGGCCCAGTACTGTTCAACATCTTTATCGATGACATGGACAAGGGAATT
>WEKX01013697.1:227127-310472 GCA_013390025.1 Pitta sordida | reverse complement strand
CAAATTTGCCTCAAACCTTGACACACAAGAAGGGCAAGAGAGTACTAGAATCTATGTAGAAGCATTTTATACATATATATGTATATATATTTTAGATTTTATGGAAGCACACAAAAAGAAGAATTAATTTACTTTGTTTTACAGGTGGATTATTAAAAAAGTGGTGTCTGGCAAATGGGCTGGGAAGAGTACCTCTTGCATGTAGATCAGCAAGGTCAAAAGTATGTATGTGGGAGGTGGGACTGAATGAGGACAGATGTCAGAATTAGTGCTGGAAACTGCAGGGGTGAGGAATTGCCTCCTGCTGCAGTAAAAGACGGTCAGAGAGAGCTGGCTATCCTCAACCATCAACATAGCTGGAGTAAGAGCTGGGTAGCAGAAGAACAAAATGGTGGATTTTTAATGCTAGACTGTGAACAAAATTCAGGTAAGGATTTTACTGACATTAAAAACCTTCAGCTTGAACTCATTTTGCACGCGACTGAAAAAAAGGTTGGATCTGAGCAAGCTCTGGTTTAAAGGCTTCAGAGTTCCCAGCTTGCCATCTTATCTATGATACAGGATCTTAAGGCTTGTGCTTGGTCTTGCTCTTGGTCTTAAGACTGGCCCATATGTCATGGAATAACAGAATAGTTTATATTGGAAAGGACTTCTTAGATCATTGAGTTCAACTGTTAATTACAGTGTCAGAGTATCACAGTGTTGATAAGGCTGGAAAAGACCTTGAAGATCATTAAGTCCAACCTATAATTCAACTAAAGCATTTTTATACATATATATATATANCTAACACCCGTACAGAGACCGAACGCACACCCCAGAGTGGTGAACATAAACCTAGATCCCTCACAGGCGCACATGACACTCAACACAGTCTACCCTTAAACACCTGCAGGGACAGCGATTTAACCACCTCCGTGGGCAGCACACTCCAATGCTGGATCACTCTTCCAGTGAAAAACTTTTTCCTAATATCAAGTCTAAACCTCCCTTGCTGGAGCTTAAGACCATGACCTCTTGTTCTATCTCCAATGGCCAGAGAGAAAAGACTGACCCCTGCCTGTCTACAACCTCCTTTTATGTAGTTATAGACAGTGATAAGATCATCCCTGAGCCTCTTCTTTTCCAGACTAAACAGACCCAGCTCCCTAAGCTGCTCCTCATAGGTCTTATCTTCCAGCCCCTTTACCATCCTTATTGCCCTTCTCTGAACTTGTTCCAGCACTGGCCAACTCCACCACTAAACTTCTATCAGTCTGGAGTGAATGCAGGTCCCTGTAGAAGTCTATGCAGACAGTAATGTTTAGACTATATGAAGGCAAGTTCAAGCTCCATTCAAATGCTAAAAAAATGAATATCTGAAGATCAAAATTAAAGACAAGGGCATTATTTGAGTATTGTCCTTATTTGTGCAAATACAGTGCTAATGGAAGAGGAAAAAGGACCAAAATAGACTGAGATAAAAGTCCTAAGTCTTAAGAAAAATCTTAAGTCTAATTCCTCTTTCTCTTTTATTCAGTTTATGTTAGAAATGAGAGGGAAAAAAGACAAGCTCTGAAATAAAGAAATAAAAAGAATAATGTTCCCTGGTAACTTCTGATTTAGTTAAATCTTAACCAAAATGTATTTTTCAGCTCCCATGATTGTATGTTTTGAAACAGCATTTGAAAGCCTTCCTAAGTTTACAATCACTCTAAAGATGTTTTACCTCTTGGTTTTCCCCAGGCCGTTAGAAAACATACAGCATTTCTTTCTACCATCACACTGGTTGCAGGCAAACAAACTGGTTTTACATGGTCAGTAATTGTTACAGGACTGGAAAAAAAAATTAAAAGATCCATCAGCTTGTTTAGTCTTCATACACAGAAGGCTCTGTGTGGAAACACTGTGGAGAAGCTGGTGATGCCTCGAAACTGTACATGGTGCCTAATCATGTAGTGGAAGAAGAGGTTCCTTAGAGCAACTGAACATTTCTGGGATGTGTTCGTGGGCACAGTCACAACGTAAGTATATTTGGAGAACAGTGCTGGAGTGTGTTTCTATGGTTGCCCCTCTGTATGCATAGCAAGCCCAAATCCAGACCTTAGCTACCCTTGTATGTGGTCTGATGCTGACTTTTCTCAGATCATGCCTGACTCGGAGGTCATGAACATTGGGAATTCAGAAGAGGAGCTGACATGAATTCACCAGAGGGATATTCCATACCATAGAACAACATGTTTCATACATAAACTGGAGGGAGCCACCAATTGCTGCTCAGGGACAGGATGGGCATTGGTCAGCAGGTGGTGCATAAACACAACTGAAGCTGCAGAAAATTCCTTCCTTCTTTGGTTTTGTGGGAGATACAAGTGTGAGTGACCTAAGTATGGGTGGTATCATGCAGTATCTCATACTTTACAAAGTATAGGACATCAAGTAAATTAAAATAACCTCTTTTCCTCCTCACAACATTAGACCCGGAGTCTTCAGCACCGGAATAAAGCTCAATATAGAGCAAAAAAAGTAAGGTTCGCAAAGAAAGCTGAAGACAAATACAAAGAACTAATTTAATGAAGATGAAAACAATCAAAATTTATCTAAGCCAGAAACTGAGGAATAAATGTCCATATCGGTGGTTTATAGCATCTCACATGTAGAATGTGTTGTCATGGATGCTGCTGATGCAAAACTGACTACAGTGCTATTGCAGCCAGGTATCTACAGTGCACATGTGCATAGAGCACCCAATTAAAGAGGAACAGAATAACATAGTTTTTCTTGGCCAAGAAAGAGTAAAACTGTTGGAGCATGCATTCCCTCTACTCACCTGAAGTCAGTGGGATTTTGATTAATCAAACACCAGAGAACATGAACTGAAATTTTCTAAGATAATTAAAGTGGTATGGTGAATTTTTAAAAAGAAATTTTCTCCTGGGTCAAACATGAGCTTAATGAGCTTTCGTGATGTATGGTGAATGTAAGAACAAGACAGAAATCAATCAGAAGTTTCTGTAACACTCAAAAAGGGAACAAATAACACTGAAATAACTATAGACATTTCAGAGCAGACTGATCAGACATTTAAGCAGGACACAAAAGATAGTTTCAGGCAATTATAGTTATGAACAGGATTTTTACTCTATGACAAAAAGGATCTGGTTATACTGAGCTGTTGGCTAAGTCTGCACCTCATGCAACATGCATGTAGCCTGGCCTGGAGCACTCACAGGGAAACTGGACACTTCTACTTGCTCCAAATGGCACCACCGGGCCAAAAGTTTCATTGGGGCTCACAGCCTTCAGAGACGAGCACAAAAAGTCTCCAAGCAGAGGATCTTTAAGACTCAACCACTCTTTAGTTTGCCTTCACCCTGCCTGCTTCAGTGGAGCTGCTTCTTAGTGGGTAGTGACAGCAAATGCTCCATGATGATCCCTCCCATCCTAATTGATCCTTACCTTCCCTAGACTGTACAAGAAGCTCACATATATTCTGCCAAGAGGGTGTGTTCAGCTGGAAAGATGCTCAGAGTTCACCCTTGAACAGATACCTATGCTAACACCTGAATTGACTCTCACACTCTCTCCGAGCACTCAAAACCACTCCTGAGACTAAACTCCAGGTCAAGTTAATTTGTGACTCCAGAATAAAGGTATTAGGGGTGGAAAACTTGGACTAAAATGATACCTGTTCAACTTCAACAAAGCAATGTCTGCTCCACTTGGTTCCTTTAACACTTTCTGAACAGTTTGGATTTGCAGAGATGGCTCTGCTGCATTGAGATTCTGTGTTCCAAGAAACACCCTGTAGGCAGAAGGCTCTGCTGACCTGGAAGAAATGACAAAGGCAAGGTTGCACATCCACACTTGTGATTAGGAATGTCACTCTTACAAAATTCAGTGATTTCACTGGAGAGCTACAATTAACAAGATGATCAGGCTGCCTCTTCTGACCAGAGATGCCCTCATTTATTCCTGGGGAGGAGGAAAATGTGGCTTTTTTAACAATTTGACTTTTATGATGGTGAAATGTTCTGTGGGCTGTAAATAATGCGATACCTTCTTGCAGAGTTCACAACTACTACCATCCTGAAGGTCAGCTGCTAGCCACAGCTTGGAGACTTTTTGTGCTCGTCTCTGAAGGCTGTAGCAACAGCACATCATTAGCACCCTTCTTGGTATGGTTTGGGGCGGAGGTTGGGGCAGAGAACAGAATTAATCTTGTCAGTTGCTGATTGACTAAGACAGGAGCGGAAGATAAAAATCAGCTTGACGACAAGAGAGACTGGAAATAAGCAGCAAAGAAAGTGCTTTATTGTGTACATCTTTCTCCCCCACTGATTCTCTCATACAGGTTCAGGAAATACTCACTCTAGTAGATACTCACCCCTGCAAGCACTGAGCTGCGGTAAGGATCCACTGTGGATGAATTAGTGTGCCAGCACAATGGTGCATGTTGGTACTAGAATAGAGAAGAAAATAATATTAATTTAAGACTGCATAGTCAATTTTCAGTCATCTATGCTGTGCACAACGGGAAATATTAGCTGAACAGAAACATGCCCCTTATTCAAACTTTTTACCATTCACAATTTTCCTTTTGTTGATGGAAAGAGAACTCAAATGCAGATTTTCAAAGGACAAGCTTTCTTTGCTCCAAAACGTCAGAGACACAAGAAGAAATTTGACACATAGGTGAAATTTTTGCGACAGGGCTCTCTTGCTTCCAGGATTTCATGAAAATGGTTATATTTCCTAACAATTTCATGCATGACATAGTAGGTTTTTCCTGGGAAGCAATTAATAGAAGGATACATCTTTCTGATGTGTGGATTTGTTTTGGACTAGCTCTTTAAATAAAGTCTACTATGGAGTTTTAAATCTCTTAGCATAATATTTATTCTCAACAACTCCACAGAAATTTTATTTAGCCTTTCTGTAAACCCTTCTTCATCTCCTGTTCAGTCACTTTGATTGTGCCTATGGAAATGTTATGCATAATTTTTTATATACATGGTCGTCCTATAGTTTCTAACAACTAGAGTGGTCACAACACCAATTTACATTTGAATCAGATTGAATGCTGGGTGAATGGTTGCAGGTCAATGGCTACACTACCGGGTTTAAATCCCTCACTGTAGAATGTCATTAGCTGTCACTATCCTCAGTGGGATTTTTCCTTTCTCATTTCAGTAAATAAAAGGGTACTTAACCTCTGCAGTTCAAGATTGCCTTCTAGAGATTCAGGAGAAAGTGAGTAGTTTGGGACTAATAAGCCAATAAGTAACTCTGTGTGGACATCGTGATTAAAAATAAAAAAACATTGTTTACTCTCAGTTTCTCTTTAATGTCTGTTCCCTGTGAAACCCCAGAGCTCACAGATGATGATGGAGTCTGGAATAGCAGTACCTCGTCCTGAGACTGATGTGCCAGGGCCAAGACCCTGGAGATGCGTTGCACATGCTGTATTTCTCACAGGCTTGCTCATTCCTCATTGAGACTTTTCCACAGTCATGCTCAGAAGAAGCTACATAATGAAAATGCAATAATGGAGAACTTCAAGGCAGTTCTGTAATGTCATCCACAGGGCAATCACATGAAAAATGAAAAGCATAAGAAATTTTTTTACCTTCCCTTGGCTTTCACTCTCTACTTTGGTTAATAGAAATTGAGGGCAAGAATCTGTAGACTCCATTATATTATCATTACCTTAGGAATTTAAACCTATCACTTATATATAAGATGTGACATGAGAAAACATTTATTTACGTGGGGAAACTGTGAACTATGTCAAGTACTTCACTGTAGTAATATAATGTAAGTAGTAGTCTAATAAGCACCACTCCCAAAAGAAAATTCATAGGTAAGGTAAAGGGAAAAGAAAGCTAAAGAAAGTGGAAGAGTTTATTACTTGGGCAATAAAAACAGTTTCTGAATTCTTACATTACAGTCTATGACTTGGCTGAGTTCAAATCAATTCCTAGACTATAAATAAAATGGAGTCATTTTTCCCTTGTCATAAAATATTCCAGTTTTGCCCTCACACTGCGCTAATCTACTTTCTTATTAATCCAAATCTCTCTGAACATTTTAAAATAGTTTGAGCTCGGATGCTCATAAAAACTCAAGTAACGCTATCCAGAGCTACATATGGTCCCGAGGATGTTAAATTTGTTAGTTTTGGTATCATGTTTTTATCATTTATTAATAAAGTAATCAAAGGCAAGAGACTGTAAGGTTCCCCTACACCTTAATTTAAAAATGCAGTGTTCAAAGGCTGTTCTGAAAAGACATCAGATCTTGAAGTGCAGCTCCACCACAACAGTTCCAGTGAGTGGATTTTTACAGCTGTGATGTTCATTGCTTATATACCATTCTTTATTCTTTTTGCCTGCTCAACTCTTAGGCCTGATGGACAAAATTAATGTGTACAATACTAATCTACTACTGCTTAGAGGAAGACATTAGGTGGTCAGAATGAAGGATACATACATCTGCAGGAGTGACGGCTCTCTGCTATTTCCTATTGCTACTTTGCCCAACACAGCAGGAACTTGGCTGCTAAATACTACTATAGTAAAAAAAAATACATAAGATGAAGAAGAAACAGACTTTCCATACCCCTGACAGATATATTAATATAAAAATTATTCTGTCAAAATACAGGAGGAATGAAAGAGCAAAGCAAACAAGATGACTACTAATTGTGCCAAGCAGTGTTTCCACTACATTTCAACTGTTATTGATGCCAGGGCACCACAAAGGGTAAAATCTCTTTCACTGCTGAATTTTTCAGCAAACACTACCTGCATTATGCACTAATTACTGTCCCAAAATAGGGAAAGGAAAAAATTAAGGTAACATGTGTAAAATATCCAGGACAAAATTTACCCCAAAAGAAAGTAAAATATCGGGAGACAAGTTATTTTAACATCCAGATTAGAAGAAAAAATAACTCAGCAGAGAATGAAAAGTATTTAAAGGGATGTATGTAATTTCTGATGTTCACAACTAACAGGAAGACTGTATGACCAGGCTCTTGAGGGAGTAGTCCTGCCACAAAGTCCATGGAAAGACTACCATGAACATCAAGAGAATCCTTTCCTCTGTTTGAGGAGACCAGGGAAGGAATACCTCTCTTCACAGCTTCATTGGATATTCAAAATACAGCTAGCAATTCTGAGTGTCTGGCTTCACCAAGGATAAAGAGTATAGAAATTATTGTCTATGAAATCTTACTGATGATTCCTAGCACTTAGCAAAGGTTATACAGTTATACCCCATCCTTCGCGAGGAATGGGACAGCCCACCGGCCTTGCAAAACCTCAAACTCGCAAATATGTGCAGGTCATTAATATGCATGCAGGCTGTGCCCATTGCTCCACCCCCAGCCAATCAGGAGTGCTGGGGAGCCTCTTTGACTCCTCCCCACGGGCTCTCCCACCACACGGGAGGAAAGAGAAGCATTTCTGCACCCTGTCTGCCTCGGGAGAATCCCTAGACTTCTCTTCAGCCACACTGTCGCTTCCACATCTGCCGCTGGCAGCGAAAACCCTGCATCGCTGCTCCCTTGCCCCCTCCCCGGCCCCCATGTTCATCCTGGCCGTGTCCCTGCCCCGTGTCCCTGCCCTGTGTCCTGGCCCCATGGGCGGGCTGCAGCAGCGGTGTGAGCGTGTCCCGCTGTCATGCCGTGACCAGCCCCACTTTTCCTGGGGCACTTCCCTTCCCCGCCCGTAGCCAGGGAAACAATAACACAGATGCACACACACAAGCACTGCCCGCTCACAACTTGCAGGCACTCTGCACACACAGGCGGGTGAGCGACACTCAGGGACCTAGATTAATTAAGTGCAGGCAGGTGGAGGACTCATCCCCACCTGGCGCCTGACGTCACACAGGGCCCTGCTCTGACTTCTACAGTGGCCATCCCTGTCCCACAGCCCCTGGCGAGCCACAGAAACCGCGTGCCCTCCCTGCGGGGCTGGCCCCAACCCCGCTCCAGAGGGAGAGCTGGCACCGCCCCTTGGCAAAGCAGAGGCATTTGCGCATGCACCAGCAAGGGAACCTCGGAAATGCCTGAAACCGGACTGTGGGGAATTTATATCGCAAATCACCGGGGTCGCAATGGCGAGGTTGCGATGCACTGGGGACGAACTGTATAACTTTGGCTGACTGTCACAGTTGTCCGATTGTGTCAGACTTACAGGCACACCTAAATTCAAATCTAAAGCTACTGTCTACTGCAGTATTTTTACGTTTGGATTGACTACATTTTGTAACTATCATAGCAAGTTCTAGGAAGGGAGAACAGAAAAGTCTTTAATGATAATTACGGCAGCGTGGGATTTCACAGTACTCCCATTTTCTTGCTGGGTCAGTTGTGAAGCACCAAACACCATTTACATCTCCATCAGGATTCCTGCAATACTGTAATAATTACAAAAACAGAGAATGAAGACTCCAAATGTTAGCCACAGAATGAAGAAGTCTATAAGTGCATGTTTTAAAAAAAAGTGTTAAATTAAACTTTGCAATATGTTTCCCGATTACTTTTACACTGGATGTAAAATACTTTCTATTTTTTCTAATCACAAAATTATTTTTTCCAGTATCTCAAAATCATTACATAAAATAAGAAAAATATGATAGAATTGCTATCAATTTATTCCTGCATCAAGAATCACTGTAGCTTTAGTGTTTTTGAGACCTTATGAGAAGTAAAAGCTCAATGTTTTTACTAAAATATTTATTGTTTTCCTTATCCATCTTTCCCTGAAAGTCAGTGAGACCAAGTTAGGTTAACTTTGAGAATTTGCCAGAAATCTATTTAGTTTATGCCAAATATCAAAGGGCATTGCTTTGAGGTTAGAAGAAGACAGAGAAGCTCTGTATGATTTCTTTCATGCTGTTGTCTCTCAGCACCAACCCCATGGTGTACCTCTGTGCTTGAAGTACCAACATCTTAGGTAATGTGAAATGCATCCTTCCCTCTTCAACACTATTATGGAACTGGAGTAGTAATGTGACAACTTCCAGGTATGCTTAACCTGATTTATAAAGACTTAACACGAAGTGTTTACTAAGGGGTCACTGGGAAAGCAGACAATGTTCAGTGATACCAGTGGCATTAGCAGCTGTTTACATTTTTATCCAGGCCTGCTCTTGGATGAGTCACAGGAGTGAAATATCTGTGGCTATGAGGTTTCTGAGAACTCCAATCTTGACAAGTCCTGCCCCTTCCAGTTTTTGCTACTGTGCCACGATAATCCTTACCATTACCATTAATGCAGTCTGTGAAAAAAGAGGAAAATGAAATTATTGTCAGGTGCTGAATCTTTATTAGTGTTTAGCAGAAGAAAGCCAGATTAAGTACCTTTGGGACTTGCACACTCTCTAAAGCCTACAGCAGAAAGTAAGCTAAAAATGTACCCTGTGATGTGATCTCTTGGTCTGTCAAGATGGATATCTTCCTAGATTTACAGAATAACCAAATGGTAAAAAAATTGAAGAAACTTAAGGCTAAACATTTTTTGTAACATACTGCAAATATCTGAAAAAGCTCCAAAGTTCTTGCTAAGTTGGTATCACTAAGCACTACCATGAAAGAAACATATTTCAGCAGTTCATTAGACTGAAAGAACAACTTTTACTTCCAAGGGCATGTGGGTAAGAAGAGTACAGAACTCCATTTAGGAATGCATCTTTTATGCAGTGCTGCTACCTTCCCTTGCAAAATAAATAATCCACGGAAAACTCTACTTTCAGAAATGCAATGTCAATACAGACTACTAAGGAACAAAGCAGAACAGAGCAAAAACTCATCTCTCTTAGTGCATGTATTTTTGCAAAAAATGGCTGCCTATGACAATACAAACCACAAGCAAAATTCCTATAGCAACAACATTCACTGTGACTATATTTCAATAGCACACAGCTACAGAAACACTAGAAATGTTGTCTGTTTTCCTCTTCTTCCCCTAAACGAAAAATGTATCCTCAGAATGCACTGTAAAATGACACAGACTAAAAGACATGAACTGACTAAAGAGCACTTGCTGCAAAATTCAATAGTACAGACCTGAAAGTTGAGGGAGGGATGTAACTTCTACATTGCAGCATTAGAAAATGTCCTGGTTTAGGCTTTGATGGAGTTTTCCTCTTAGTAACAGCTACAGCACTGTGTTTTAAATTTAGTACAAAAATAATGTTGGTACCACATTGATATTTTGGTTGTTGCTAAGTAATGCTTACCCGAAATCAAGAACATTCTCTGCCAGTGAGAAAGTGCAGAAGAAGCTGGGAGAGAACACAGCCAGGACAGCTGACCCAGACTAGCCACAGAGATATTCCATACCATAGAAAAACATGCTTAGTGCATGAACTGATACAAACCACTAATTGCTGCTCAGGGACAGGATGGGCATTGTTCAGCAGATGGTGAGAAATTGTATGGTGCATCACTTGGATTTCTTGGGGTTTATTCCTCTCTCATGTTTATTAATGTTGTTGCCATTATTGTTATTATTATATTTCAATTATTAAACTGTTCTTATCACAACTCGTGAGTTCTACTTTTCTTTTTTTTTTTCAATTATCCTCCCTACCAAGGAAGGGATGGGGGAATGAGTGAGCAGCTTGCATGGTACTTAGTTTCTTGCTGTGGTTAAACCACAACACCCAATAATTTTTTTTGACAGATCACTATTTCCTTTCCCCACAGACTCTACAGGAGGTGACACTTATGACCAGCTGTTACCAGATGTGGTGGGTGTCATCAGGCCAATGTCACATGCCATCGTTGCAGGTGGGTCATTTGGCGCGGGCTCTTGTGCATGATCATCACACCTCTTGAGGCTGCAGTACTCCCATGTTGTGTTTGGGTCAGTGGTAAAACACCATGGGCTGCTGTCACCATCTGGGTTTCTACAATAGTTGTCCCTCAAATCCCTGCAAAAATAAAGTCAATGGTCATGCTTCATAAGACTGGAAACATAGGAATATCTTGACAAAAAGATGTAGATCTGTACAGTAGACATGTAGATCTGTATGTAGAGATATAAACACATTTATTATTGTTTTACTTATTGCAAATATCCTATTAACAGCAAATGCTGTTGATGGCTGTGATGTTAGTGAACAGTTATATTTCACATGTACACCAGAGTGATGAATATATTTATGCATAAGGAACCATAGAAACATATTTCATCTACTGGCTTATATTCTGACTGTTATACAGTAATCCCTTGAATATCGCAGGGCTCCAAAAAGATGTTGCAATAAGTGAAATCTGCAAAGTAGCAGTAAATAAGGTAAATACAGTAGGTGGGTAAATACCGTGAACACGGTAAAGCATGTGATTCCTGCAGCCCGGGTGGGAGCCCTGGGTGGGCACAGCTGAGCCTGGAAGTGTTGGAGCCCCCCAAGGGCTGCCAGGCTCCTGCTTCTCTGTTCAGCCCATTCCCAGGTTGGCGTTGGAGCAAGAGGGAGGGGTGGCCCCAGTGAGGTGTGTGTGTGCCATGACCACAGCCAGCTGTGTCTTCTTTGCAGCCCAATAAAATGCTGAGCACCAAGGTCAGAGCCCCTCTTGGGTCCCGAGGTGAAAGGGGGGACATGGTCGCCAGTTCCCCTCTGGCCGCAGAACCCCCCGCCCGATACATTGAAGCTGCGAATGGTGAACCATGAAGTAGCGAGGGATTACTGTATGTCAGTGTGCAGAGTACCAAAATAGTTGTCCAATATGCCAATAATTTAATTTCTAAATATATATGTGTAAGCATACACAATTGTGTGAATGTGTGAATTAGCAATAAATATGCAAGAAGATTCATACTATTGGTGGGCACTTATGCTTTTCCAATTTTTGGTTTTAATGCCAAAGGGCTCTTTCTCATATATAGAAGAAGAGTGAATAAATGCTTATGCAATTGATCCCCACTCATACTACCAAACCCCCATTTCTACTTAATTCAGTGGGACCACTTCTAGGTCTATACTTGCTGGGTAAAGGCAAAATAGAGTTTCTCTCTTCAGTAATTTGCACAGTTTCAGTATTTCCATACCCTGAATCACAGCACAGTTACAGAATAAAAAAGAACTGAAATGCTTTTTTTCTGAGTATGATAGAGCACATGAATTCCACATTTTCACAGCTTGGTTTTAATTTTTTAAGTGTTTTTGAAAGACACTTCTCCTCTGATGATGTTCCAGTTTCAATACATCAGTATCTTGATGACTAAATATAACTGAAAATTTCAAATTATTTTGGGTGATAGCATAAAAAAGGTAACAAAATAGAAAAGTATCAACCTTCCTGCTTATATTCACAATCCACCAAACATGGTGGATTTTCTCACAATTGAAATCTTGTTGCTTTCCTATCCTTACTAAAAACTGCCACTTTAGTGATTCTGATTAACTCACCACTGAGCTAGGCATCATTGGTCCACTTTTGTTAGTCTAAAGACAACAATCCAAGGGGGAAAATTCCGTCTATGAAATTCTGGGTGCCCAATTCCAAATACAAAGAACACTTCAATGGTATTTCTATTCATAATATATCTGACTGCGTGTTTTGCATCATAAATGTTGTGTTCTACCCAGATTAAAGAATCAGAAAAGACACCACAAAAGTCTCAAATTCATAAACAAAACACACATTTCAACATATGCCCAGACTGTGGATACAATTCTTCTGGTGTTGGTTAGAGAAGCTCTGATTTGAGACCAAAGGGACACAGCTATATTTTAGTCAGAATTTAGATAAAATTTAGAGAAAGCAAGAAAAATTGAAATAAACATACGCGTTTGGGAATCTGTCGGGGGTTTTTTCATGTCTGTGTGGGAACATGGAGTTCCAGGCCTGGCATTTTTTTCCTGATGCAGTGACAGAAGTTGTGCCCCGATAACTCTGGCCTCTCTCACGGTAGCACTCCTCTGTCAGAGGAATGTGAGTTGGCGCATCTGCAACAAACAACAGGAATTGCTCTTCTGCCTCACAGTTTTATGCTCTTACTGAGTAGGCACAGGAAAGCATCACACACAGAGGATGATAAAGATGAATGACTTGTTTACACAGGCAACGTCCAGTGAGATCATCACAGACAACAGCAGAAGGGCATTTCCAAAGATAGTTAGAAGACTTTCACAGTTTTAAAATCCTAGGTTCACAGGTTATTCTGAGTTGGAAGGGACCCACTGGATCATCTAGTCCAACTCCCAAGTCAAAGCCCACTCAGGGATCAGGCCCGCAAGCGTGGAACCCATGGGCACCACGCTCCATCCATCCAAGCCTCCCACCATCTAGACCATGTCAATGAGCTCCTTATCGAATCTTCTCTTAAACACCTCCAGGGATGGCGACTCCACCACCTCCCTGGGCACACCATTCCACTGAGAGATCACTCTCTCTGTGAAAAACCTCTTCCTAACATCCAGTCGAAACCTCCCCTGGCGTAGCTTAAGGCCTTGTCCTCTTGTTCTGTTGTTGTCAGAGAGAAGTGATTCACACCCACCTGGCTGTAACCTCCCCTCAGGTAGTTGTAAACAGCAATGAGGTCACCTCTCAGCCTCCTCTTCTCCAGGCTGAACAACCCCAGTTCCCGTAGCTGCTCCCCATAGGGCTTGTCCTCCAGTCCCTTCACCATCCTTGTGGCCCTTCTCTGGACCCTCTCAAGCAGCTCAACATCCTTCTTAAACTGGGGAGCCCAGAACTGCACACAGTACTCAAGATGTGGTCTGACCAGCGCCGAGTACAGGCATGCAGCTAGTCAAATTACATGACACATGAAACAATTAAACAATGTTTTGATGATACAGTAGGAAATTGAAGGGGTTTGTTGTGGGGTTCATAACTTTTTAAAATAAATCTTAGATGTGAAGGCTTCACCATTCAGTTTCATTTTGGTCTGTGTGAACATCTTAGAATTAAAGATGAGAAAGTTCATATGAAAAATCCTCAAAGATTAGATACTGATGATTTTGCCCATGATAAATTTCTCAATACAACATTATGTTAAATTTCAGTCTCTCTATTATCCTTTGATTGTGCTAAGTCTTTCTTGTAATTTTTATGCTTCAATGAACTAATGTTTCAATGTGATTTTTATTAATTTGGAAGTTCCTATCCTGTTTTTGTCACCACTTTCTGAAAACAGGCGTTCATTTCATTTAGCACTTTTTCATCTCTTTAAATCTGATTTTTATTTTTTAATGAACCTGCTATAATTTCCCTACCTTTGGGAAAAAAAAAAGAATTAAAAAAATCAACCTCTTGCATCCTGTAATTCTTGTTCTGGGTCAGCTGGTAATTTATGTCCTTCATTGTATTTTCTTAACCATCGAAAGTTCAATATTTGGCAGGTTTTGTGACATGCCAGGCAGACAAACACTAACAACAGTAACAAAGTGACTGAGTAAAAATTTAATACATTTACAATGAGAAACAATAAATCACTCTTTTACAGTCCTTATTTCAAGTATACTGCACTATTCATACCAGCGATCTGTTGTTCTCTCCCATCACAGGGAGGGATTGTGCAATATTCCCATCTAACATGACTGTTGATAGTGTAGCACCAAGGTCTCTTCTCTCCATCAGGGTTTCTACAGTAGTTTTCCTCTAAGCCCCTGAAACAGAAACACTCGCTTTAAACTACTCATAGAAATCTGGAAAAGTTGTGTGCAGAATTCATACAGTGGTTATATTTATTATTTTTGGAGATTAATTACCTCATGCATCACTGTTTTGGGACTAATCAATGGTCTTCAAATTTACAGTCTAAATGCTGATGATATATGAAGAACCTTTTCATTGTTTACACTTCCTACTCTTGTTGAGATCAAGGTATAGCAGTAAAAGCTGACTTCAAAACACAAGCCAGTGGTGTACCTGACATTACAGTAAGAACCAGGCAAGGCTGGATGTGACAGACTTATCCTGGAAGTGCATATATAGGAGAAATAGTGCTTTCTGACCCGTCATAGTCGACAGGGCTTCACATGCTCAGGAGAACTTGCAGGATCAAAATACAGAGCTATAAGCAAGGTCAGTTCCAACTACCTTTGCACATTGATAATGCCCTGTACATCCAGCTCCACTGGCCTTCGCGCACAAGGATGTATTGGAGCATGTTGATCTAAGAGCATAACTCCTCAGAAGAGTAATGCATTGAACATGTGCCAAAACACAGCTGAGGTGTTTTTAACATAGATATTGTAACTACTTATAACTCTGCAGTGGGATGTGAGGAGATAGGTGAGACAAATATATGATTATAAAGAGGGATGCAATAAAAAAATGAAGACCAAGACCTGCACAGAACTAATGAGTGCTGAAAAACAGCAAGAAAACAACTTATCAGCATACATGAGGAAAACCTGTGTTCCCCTAGCATCTGGATCAATAAGGAATAACTATGTTCTTTAGTATTTGTTACAGTCATGGGGATCAACATACTTGCAGGGATATCTGTCAGGAATCCAGCCATGTTTGTGAGGAAACTGTGTGTTCCACTGTTGACAGGCATTTCCTGATTCGGTGATGGCTATCCTTCCTCTATAGTCTTCTCCTTTCCCTGAAAGACACTGGGAGCCTAGGCCTGAGACTGGTGGGTGTGTAGCTGTAACAGAAGAAGAAAGAAAAGAAAAGAAAAGAAAATAAAAGAAAAGAAAAGAAAAGAAAAGAAAAGAAAAGAAAAGAAAAGAAAAGAAAAGAAAAGAAAAGAAAAGAAAAGAAAAGAAAAGAAAAGAAAAGAAAAGAAAAGAAAAGAAAAGAAAAAAGAGAGAGAATACATATAAATCGGTTTTGATTTCTGTAATGTTGAAAATGCTTTTGATTTTTTCCTTTTAACAGAGAACATCTTGGTTAAAAGCCATGTTGAAATCAAAAAGTACATTTTTATGAGCAGTTGGACAGCCAGACAGATGTCTTGTGTCTGCCCTTTTACATCAGCCAGTAAATAACTTTGCTGAGTCAAGGTAGACTTTGTATCTGCAATCCTCTGAGAGGAGAACTGAAAAGGCAGTTAGGAGCCCTGTACAGTCTTGTAAAACCAAGTGAAATGAATACACACAGGTAGGGTAGAAGGGCAGAAAGGGATACCAAGAAATTTTGAGAGAAAGCAAAACAGCTTTCAGAGCTGAGCCTCTGGAGTCAGTGACTTGGGGAAGTGCAGCAGAAGGAAGAGTGAAGGAAAAGAAGTGAAATAATCTGGCATGTGGGGAACAGCAAAGAACGTGAGGGTAATGACCAGAGGCATAGAACCCGCAGGGGGCAAATAGAAAATGAATTTATAGCACATACCTATAACATGTGCTTTGTATACAGAATTTCCCAAGGAGATGAGTATGACTCTAAAAGCTCTGTATGTTCCTTAAACTTGAAGTTTTAAGCACAGAAGGGAAATGCTATGGTAACTTTCACAATTTATCAGACAGAAGTCAATAAATAGTTATTCTGCCATCTGTAATTGAGCATGCTGAAGGGAAGTACATCTAGCAAACACAACACTGCTTAGGGCACTGCTTAAGAAAGCAAGCTCTGTAGATAAAAACACAATCTTTTTTTTCCTCAAATTGCCATCCAGTTTCTACAAATGACAATCCCACTCTCCTTATTTGGTGCTCTGGAAATATCCAGATCTAGTGTGCCCAGCTTAATAGGTTAAGATTGCTCATCATAAGTCAGGTTTTCCTCTGAGACTTGAACTTGTTTCTCAGGATTCATCCATTTCCAAGAAAAAGGCAGTGCTGGTTATGCTGGCAAGATCCAGGTAAAATATCATAGTATACCCACATGGTAATTTAGATATTTTTCATGAGTTTACAGATTAGTGGAAAACTACCACCTGATTTAACATGAATGCCCTGCTTCTCAGGTGAATTTAAATCCTTGGGTAAGTTGAAAAGTAAAGTGGTTAAGGGTAAAGAATGTTTTCTTATAACATCTTTGGCATTATTGCACTTTGTGACATCTACATGCTCACTGACCTTACATGATTTTACATAACTGAAATTTGGTGAGTGATTCTGCATATTAATGTGCACTTTCCTTGCTTCACAAGGTCACTCAGAACTGAGATTTCTAGTCTTTCCCCTCTCTACCTAGTTTTAACGAGAAGAGCTACCCTCTGGAGTGATCTCAGGAAATCAGACTCACTGCAATGTGGAACTTTGCAATATTCCCAGCGTTTAGTTGGGCTGGTAGTGAAACACCAAGGCCGAAGTTCACCATCAGGATTACGGCAATAATTCATTTTCAGATCCTTCTCTGGATAGCTGCATATTGAAAATGAAAAAGCAACTTGTGAGTCAGCTGCAGCCAGCTGTAACAATTAGTCTGAGACTCTCAGGTTCTGCAGGAATGAATCCAGTCCTGTGTGAGACTCACTGTTTCAGGGTAAATCCATGCATATGAGGTTCCTGGGCATTCCAGTGTTGGCACTCAAGGCCCGACTCTGTTCTTGATACTTCTCCATGGTAGTCCTCACCATTACACTGCATGCACTCCACTGTAGGTCCTAGGCCGAATGAAAACAAAGCAAGGAATGCACCAGCCCATGAATTCTGATACTGATCTATTCATGGAAGATTATGCTGGAAGGAAAAGAGGGGTTTACTCCAGCTAAAGACAAAAGGAATTCAGAAGACCATGCATTACAGCATCGCCAAATCAATAATCCTTTATTAGTATGTGTCATTTGGAGGGAGGAATTTGTCACATATCTGTATGTACTGATAGCAATGGGAGTTCAGTATGTAACACAGTGCTTGGGTAATCTTGTTGAAATTTTAACAAGATTTAATTGTTTAATTTTAACCCTTGTTAAAATTTTAAAAATTGCTGGGATAAGAGCAGGACAATAAGAGCAATTTATTTGAAAAAATCAGTTCTTCCATATTTACAAAATTAATTCAAATCAATTAGGAAAACAACCTCTGTGTTGAGAACATCTTAAGTTCAGTTTTATTTAAATTCTCATTTGAAAACAATCTACAACAGTAATGCACAAACAAGTCACAAGAATAATATTACCTACTTAAACTACCTGCTTCAGTTCTCACAATGAAGAGTAAATATACCTTCTCCAGTGTGCGTGACCTGGTCCTCACATTCTGGGATGCTACAGTAATCATATCTGATGGAAGGATCTGTGGTGTAACACCAGGGTCCGCTTTCATCTCCATCAGGATTTCTGCAGTAGTTTTCCTCCAACCCTTCATTGGGGTGTTTTTCAGGTGTATAACTGTAATAGCATTAAAATTCTATTTTAATACCAGTAATTTAATGGAGTAGAATGGAAATGTCCAACTTGCTTAGGTAGTTGTGACTTTTGTTCATTACATATTATGAATTTATTCAGGAAAAGTGAGAGAAACAGATTCCCTGTTGTATGCCACAAATGAAAATGTAAAAAACTTTCCATAATTATCTTTATTAGTAGCTTTCTCCCTAAGTCCCAACTGCCAATAAGAAGTGAGTTTACAGCCTGCAAGGAATATGGCAGTCTCAAAGGACAACTGTTCTCTTTAAGGCTTGAATCCAGCTGATCTAATCCTCTCACTGGCTCTGTCATGTATTTATGTTAAAAGTTGTGTATTTCTAGAGGCTGTTCTCCAAACACTAGATCACAAAGAGATCTGAAGCAAGGTTTCTTCCTACAGTAATCTTTCCAGAGAAGACTAAATGGCTTTTAAATAATCTGAACAAATGTATTCAAGTTTTACTAGAATAACACAAAAAATTAATTTTTTAATAAAGCTCCAACATAGATCATGACCACTGTCATGAATAACAAAATTTTCAACATGTGTGGATAGAAAGAGTGCTTAAGACACCTCATATTTAGACACAACTTCTCTAACTGACATGCATCTTTTTCTTGTCCAGATCACTACAATTCTCTGCCAGTAGAGTCAAAAGTAGCAAGACAGATGAAGATAAAGGTGCCTTAAAAAGTATCTGACAAGTGCCTTTGATAAAATTCACTATAAGGCTGTTTATACACATGAAGTTGGGGAAGCTTGGAAGAGAGTCAGAACAACATAAAGACAAATATAAATAAGGACATACTTTGGTTTGTGGGGTACTTTTTCTGCCCACTTCTGGCATGGAATACCCCTCCAAGTCCTGGCTTCTGTTCCTCTGTAGTCCTTCCCAATCCCTCTTTTACATTCTAGAAGATAAACTGAAATAGAATTGGCTTTGTTAATTCAATTGTGCTACAACATTACATCCCTTGAAAGTGAGAATTTGCAAATAAACCTCAAGTTCACCAGCTTATGATAAGCCATGCTTTACCAATGTTTTGAACAACTTGTGCATGCAAACATGTGATTCTACAACATATTTTAAAACTAATTAGTTAAGAACAAAAGAGGAAAATTTCTAAAGCATTTTTACAAAGAAAACAGCTGCATCAAGTTACAGTTGTTTTTGACATGCAAAAAATACGTTTATATTATCATAATACTGAGATAAATAGGAATGTCTTTCACTAGTAGCTGGAGATTCTTTAAAAGGCATTATTCATAAGCACATTTGCAGGGTGGACGGAATGCAACTACCCTTTCAAGCCAGAAGATATTTAGTTATCAAAATACACTTGTCACATAAATGACCACCAAATCTTTGTTTCCTCTTAGCCTCAGACTCCCAGGTGCTTCCTAGTGAGATTCCAAGACAGAGAGAATGCAAATCATGTTGGTGACGCCTCTATTAGCAATAGATATTGAAAAATCTGCAGGTATTGAGGGTAGTGATCTCAATTTCACCTTTCAGCAATTTACATGCAGAAGAAGAAGCTCCCTAAAGCCCAAAATATAAAATGTGAATGTTAGAGCAATGCTGGGGTACCAATCTGACAGGAAAAACTGGGCCTCATTTGAACACTTTGCAACAGTTACTGCTACCACAGAGTGTGATTTGGGACTGCAAATGTCTGTGCTGCATGTTTTGCCATAAGGGAGCTTCTCCCTGGTTTGTCGGTGTACTGCTGGAGGGACCAAAACTCTAGTCACTGCTTCTTCAACACTGATAGCCAGGTCCCAGTATGTCCAGCTCTGGCCAATAGCCTTGGACTTTCTGACATTGTCAGATTCCTCCTAAATTACAGTCATACCTCACTCATTTGTGCTTTCTCTGTCATGTCTTCAGTGATTCACATAAAATTTCTGTGTAAATCTTATTCAGCGATTCATGGAGGCAGTGAATAGTTCCACAGCACGGAACTATTTTGCCGTGGCAGGCAGCCCAGCAAAGAAGATGTCTCTAACCAAGTTCGTCAGAAATGATTCAATGACTAAGTGTGAAAGCTTTGATTATTACCTCCACAAGAAGGTAAGCTTGCCAGATGATCACTCAGCTAGCAAAAATGCCATGGTTCTTAAACTCTGAGAGGCCAATCGAAACCAAAGGAAAATGCACTTTTGAAGGTGGGAGTGAGAAATCTTGACTCAACGTAATGTAGTGAACAGAGCCCACCTGGTAGATTATTCCAGTTATTAACAAGGAGGTTATAATCAAAAGATTCCTCATACACAGTTTTGCCAAAAACATATGAAAAGTAAAACTGTAACTACAAGACATATATTCATGGTGTTGCCCTTTGTAACTATGGACAATCCAGAGTATGGTCTGCATACAGATCACAAAGTGTCTGTGGTGGGGTAAAATGGAAGTGCCTTATACTGGGTAGCCCAGCACAAGACAACAAACTATTACACTAAAAAATTGAGGAACTTTTTTGTTTTAAAGTGGATGCTAGCACAAATATTAATCCAATGTCAAGGAAAATAAGCTCTAATGAAGATTTATGCTAGAGCAGATGTTATGAGCTTCAAGTTCTGAGTCAGGCATAGGTGAGATTGTACAGTTGTCATGAACCTAAGGGAGTGGCAGAGTCACAAAACTGTCCTGGAGGTTGCTTTCTTCCAGCAGAAGAAATTCTGTCCTATCTCAGCAGAAAGAGTTTTAGAGCAGGTACACTGAATCCCCGTTGCATTGTGACCTCTCCATTACAACCCCGCCCATCTGCGAAGCAAATTTTTTGCAATTATGATTCAGCTGTCTGCGAGTTTAGCTGGCTGACACATGCGCAGTCGCTCTGCTCTGCCGAGGGGCGGTGCCACGGTGCCTGAGGGGCGGGACTCACCCCGCCCTGCGGGGAGGAGGCTCGCAATGGTGACACCGTGCCCCTGTCCCTGAACGGGGAAACTGCCCCACGAAAGTGAGGCAAGCTCTGTGCTGTGAGGGTGCAGCTGTCACTGTGCCAGGAGGAGGATTCTGTTCTCACACCCTCTGGGACAGTATGGGCAGCGCTGCCCCCTCTCTCATGAGACTGGTGGATGTTAAAGAGAAAGAAACTTGACCCCCCCACCCCTGCCACCCTGTGGGCTTCTCCAGGCTGCTGCAGTCGCTCCCACAGCCCAAATCCCACTCTGTTTCCCCCCCCACCCCCACCGACCCCAGTGATTGTGCCCATGCCAGCAGCCCCACGGCGGCTTGGGCGGGTGCGCGGCGTGGCAGGGCTGGAGCGCGCGGTTTACTGCAGCTCACAGTGGTGTTTACAGCCCTGTGGCACCCTGATCCGGTCCTGACCCGGTCCTGTGTGCTCCGCTGAGACCCAGTGCAGCACCGCCACAAGACATGCCATTTCTTGTTACTCAAAGCCCAGTCAAAGCCCAGGCAGCACTGCCTCTGCCGGGATTGGTGGATGTTAAAGGGAAAGAAACTCCCACACTGACGGCTACCCCCTCCCCCATAAGCGGCAGGGGTTTTTGCAGTGTTACAAAGTTAAGGTTTTTTCAGGCTCCAAGAATGCTGACCAGAGCTCAGGGACACCCCTTCCTCGCCGTGGAGGTGGGGCAAGCACGCGCGGGCTGGTGTGGTGCCCCTGGGGCCGGCGTGAGCACCAGGGCCAGGCTGGGCCGGGGGTGGGGGAGGAGCAGCGGCACGGAGTTTGGGCTGCGAGCACACACGGTCGTAGCAGCCGCTCAGAAATGGTACCCTTTGGTCACATGTGCTGAGAGAGACCATGGGAAGGAGGAGAAAATTGTCCGCAGCGCTCTGGAGTGCCGGGGGGTGGAGCAATGTGGGTGGCCTGCATGCATATTAACAACCTGCACTTCTTTCCGAGTTTAGCATTTTGCAACGCCCGTGGCCTGTCCTGTTCCTCGTGAAGGATGGGGTATAACCGTATTTCCTGGTCCTGTGGAGTTCATAGTGGGGACAGAAAACTTTTCTGACACTTAAGGAAACTAAATGTCTTTATTTAAAAATTCAAGTTCAGGCTAGGTGACACTGTGATGAGGTTGCTTCTAGGAATGTGAGTCTCACTTTCAAGAGCCTTCTGAGAAACCTCTTCATTTTGAGGTGAATTGAGTCCAATTGAGGATCCAAAATGCTGCCATTTGAATTATCCAGGGACCTCACAACAATGTTGGCAAAGGTAGCTCTGAATTTTAGAAAGAATGAGATAATCTTGTATTCCTGCTACTGAGGAAGAGAAGAGGACTGTTCACTCTTGGACCCCTGCCATAACCGGCACTTACTGGCTGATGAGCTGGTCCCTTGGTGTTAGGAACAAAATATAGTGCCTGCTTCTGCAGTGGACTCATGTGGTAACATTTCCTTTAATCCTGTATATGGCCAGGAAGGAAAAGCTCTGCTTCCAAGAGGATTAGGAGAGAAGGGAGCAGATCTGTACCTCATCCTAGAGTTTCAGCTAAGGCTAAAAAGTAAACAAGACAAATCCATCCTGAAACATAAGAGGGTGCCAAGTTAGGAATTTTTTTTCTGCAGGAAGATGTGGTTTCAATGGGACTATGAGCAGCAAAGCTAAGGATTCTGACTAAATTTCTAGATTAGGTGTGCTCAGGAAAGTCACTGGGATGAACACTGAGGCTGGAAACACCAGGCCTCTCCTCCATGGAATAACTTTGGAGGATGTGTACAAAAAAGAAGAGATCCCAAATGCTCTCTTCTTTTCCTGCTAAACCATGGCTCTCAGGTAAAAAGTCAAGTATTTTGCTGCTCACAAGAGGATCAGCTCTGCCTCTTTGGATGTTTCAGAGGTTTGGAAGAACTTGGACAATGCCAGGCAATGTGAAGGGGTCCCTATGAAGTTAGGGCCCGAAGTCTCGGTACCAATTTAAGCTTGAGTTATTGTCCTTATTGTCCTGTCCCTCTGTGACAACATATAATTAGGGTCAATGAGAATTATTTATTGTCTTAGAAGGGCTAATTTCAATTTAATAATTAATTATTTGTGCATGTGTCTATTCTTTTTCAACACAGAGGAATTTACAGAGCATATTCTTTTCCTTTATCCTGTTCTAACCTGAAATCAAAATTCCAATCAATTTTTACTTCAGTAAAATTAAAAATCACATAAAAAATGTTAAAGCATTTGCTGTACACATTATTTCTACAGATATTTCACTTCTGTCAGAAATTATTTGCCTGAACCTGCTCCAATATTCTTCTGTAATGATGACTCACACATCAGAGGTCTATGAGAAACTTGTGAGAAACAAAAGTGGAGAAGAGCTTCCCATAAGCTTTAGTCTTGTGAGGTCTGCTACTGGGGCAGGGGAGTGATGTGAATGTAGAGATAAAGACTTTTGATCAAAACAACTGTAATATTGGGTTTGCCTTCTAAAATAAAAAGGAATCTGGTCATAATAACATTTCAAATTCTAGTTTTTAAGGTTTTACCTAAACATTTTAAGGCTTGACCTACAAGTTCAGGAAAGCTAATGAGAAAATCCACTTGTCCTCAGCATAAAAAGAATCAGATAATCACAAAATGGATAAAGTTGGAAGGGATCACAGTGGATCATCTGGTCCAAATTCCCTACTCTAGCAGAGTCATCCTAGAGCACATGGCACATGATTATGTCCAGACCGTTCTTGAATACCTCCTGTGATGGAGACTCCACAACCTCTCTGGACAATCTGTTCCAGTGCTTGGTCACCCACACAATAAAGAAGTTTTTCCTTATACTCAGGTGGAATTTCCTGCACATCAGTTTCTTCAGTGGCCTCTTGTCCTATTGCTCCATCCTCTTGACACCTGCTCTTCAGATATTTATAGACATTGATGAGGCCCCTTCTCAGCTGTCTCTTCTTGAATCTGAACAAGCCCTACTCTCAGCCTTCTCTTAGAAGACAGATGCTCCAGTCCTCTAACCATCTTTGTTGCCCTCTGTTTGAGCTGCTCCAGGAGCTCCATGTCTCTCTCGTACTGAGGAGCCCAGACCTGGACACAGCACTCCAGTTGTGGCCTTACTAGGGATGAGTAGAGGGTTAGGACCACATCCCTCGACCTGCTGGCAATGTTTTTTCTAATACACTCTAGGGTACCATTGGCCCTCTCGGCCACAAGGGCACAACGGTGTTTAAGAAAAGGTTGGATGAAGTTCTTGGTGACATGACCTAGATATTAGGGTAGTGTGTTATAGGTAGGATGATGTGTTGGTAGTAGGATGGCAACAGGTCAGGTTAGGTAACAGGTTTGACTAGATTAGATTAGGTAACGGGTGATAGGTTGGACTTGATGATCTCTATGGTCTTTTCCAACCTTACTGATTCTGTGATTCTGTGATTCTGTGATTCTCATGGGCAGCTTGTCGTCCACCACGACCTCCAGATCCTTCTCTGCAGAGCTGCTTTCCAGCAAGTTAGTACACAACCTATACCGGTGCATGGGATTATTCCTGCTCAGGTGTAGGACCCTGTATTTGTAATTGTATTTGTTGAATTTAGGAGGGTTTCTCTCTGCTCATCTCTCCAACCTGGCAAGGTCCTTCTAAATGGCAGCACTGCACTCTGAGCTATCGGCTGCTCCTCCCATCTTCATGAGCACATATTGCACCATAAGAACAAAATGTCACTGACTGATAATCAGCTAGGCATTAGGCTAGTACTTACTGGAGATGTCTGTTATGAACCTGGCAACCTTTATGTCTAGTCCAGTAGCAGAAGAATTAAGACAGAGATGTGTAAATGTCAATGTTCTAGCTTTTGGTTGTGTTTGGGCCAGGCCTCCACCAGGTATTAACGAATTCATCAGAATTGGTCCAATTTATAAAATGTGTGAATTTGGATATGAACTTTCTCTGTAAAAGTTTGATATGCAAAGGGAACCTCACGATAATTATCCTGTAGTCTTGAAAATTTGCATTACCTAGGACTCCTCTATTTCTATGAATTATAGGACTGCTAACAATTGAAGGGCAGAGAAATGCGATCTTTCTGCTTATTCTGCCTGGTACCAATAATATATGCTTAAATATATATTAAAGTATTAATGAACCTTGTTGCTACACGTGGAATTCTCTGGCAGTTTCAGTCCAGTTCATAAGAGGTACAGGCTCACCTCACTGAAACTGTCACCACCTGCAGCAAATTTGCTCCAGCACTTCAGCAGAGAACACAAGGATGCAGTTAAAATAGGCTTAATGAGTAATTTGTAGC
The DNA here is from genome assembly GCA_013390025.1 of Pitta sordida. Lineage (NCBI taxonomy): Eukaryota > Metazoa > Chordata > Aves > Passeriformes > Pittidae > Pitta > Pitta sordida. The sequence goes on along the minus strand of WEKX01013697.1, from coordinate 285,016 downwards.
ATCTTACTGTATACATACTTCTCTTTTCATAAAGAACTGTATCCATGCTGGCGAATGTCACTGTCATTTTAGCATTTTCAGCCAGCGTTAAACACTGTAGCTTTTTCCTCGTGAATAAGAAAGCCCTGTTAAAATTGAGAAGGAAGCAATATTGATATAGGAAGAAATATTTTAAATTCAGTTAAAATTATTCAACTCATGATTATTTTTCTACAAATTAGATAAGTAGCCCTGTCTCATATCCGTTTATATGTCTATACTGAGACACTCAATAAGAGACTGACATTTTCTATTGATCTGAAGTGGTTCACTTATTCAGGATATATGTCTATATGAATAGTCTGTTGTGTGGGAAGCTAGTTACTGTATTAGCAAAACATTACCAACATCATGCTAGCTGCTCACGTTAGTGTCTTTCCGTACAATGGATTAGAAACATTTCATTCATTCATTCATTCATTCATTCATTCATTCATTCATTCATTCATTCATTCATTCATTTCATTCTTCTTTTGTTAAACAAGCCAGCAAAAGCAAAAGGGGTCCAAGCATCTCTCCACATAACGCTGGATAAGAGTAGGAACTTAAATATGGTATTTACTATAGAATACATTCTATTGTAAATCCACTCTTTACTTGATCTTTTGGTAATTTATGGTTGAAGATAAGCCACAAGCTAAAGGCACAGGCATGGAACACTGCTGCAGGCAGCGCTGCAGAAAAATGGGGATGTTGGTTCTGAGCAACTGTAAGAAAATATAATTGATATGCAGACATCTACAATAACACAGTGACACAGTTGTAGGAGTCAATAGAAATTACCTGCAATTAAAGTTTCTTTCTGCTTCACATTTCTCTGCACATTCTTTTTCATTATTTGTCTTGTAAGACTGCTTATTTCGGGTAAGTATCCAAACACCATCTGTTCTTAAATAGTCATCCAGTATATCCCCTTTCACTACAAGAGAAGGAAAGGAATCAGACATTAAAAATGAGAATTCTGCAGTTAAGAAGGTCTGTGCATTTGTCCCATTTTTCATGTAGCTTGGACAGGTGAAGACACAATTTATGTTGTGTAATTCTAGGTAAAAGATGATAAACTCTGCTGTAATTTCTGTCTCCTGACACAATCAAAGATGTATGACTGTAACGTCATAGGAAAAAATCAGCAGAAAAAACATGTAGAGAAGCAGTTCTGAACGGAGTTATGCATGAATTTGAAGTTCAGAAATGTGAAATAAGAGTGAGGGGTAACAGAGAAAGAGAGACTAAGTCTTGTCAACACCAGTCAGAGAAAGAAGAAGGGAAGTTATACCAGTGTCAAAGTGTTGAAGAAGCATGAATTAGGTGGATCTGAGATCAAAACCTGCTATGTGGATTATGAAATCACTACAGTTTTATTAGTCACAGACTAGTTGTCCAAGCTTATCTTACCCTAGAGCAAGAAACCACAATCATAAAATTACTAACATCCTTTTACAATGGCCACCATTATTTAGTAACGGATTGAGCAGACTTACTAATGAAATTGTCAGGCTGCATTGCTGTTGCAACAAATTAACCCAAGATTTTAAATTAGTAAATAAATTAGTACTGCTATATCTGAAAGCTACATGTGCATAAGATGTACATGATGTACTTGCTAATACATTTAACACAGCTCTAAAATATTGTTGATTTTGACATCTAATTGATTTTTTTCTTGTTAGGTCTCTAAACACTCTGTGTTTCTGTTCCTAATTTCTATGAGAGTTTATTCCCATCTCCAGCATCAGGTTACAAGTTTACACAAGAGATATGGTTTGATTATTTATTTTTTTCCAAGCAAGATTATTATTGACAGAGAAAGGAAGTTCATAACTGTGTACAGTATTCTCACTGGTAATGCTGTGAATCCTTTGTTTATGCACTCATATGAGGGTCAATTCACTGCAGCATCCCTCCAATGTAATTAATTCCTATGACATATAGGTCATTCATCACCTACTTCCATATGACATATATGAAATAAAAGGTATTTAATCCACTAATGAAAGTAAGATGATTAATTGCCTGAGGGGATCTTCTGTGCCTGTTTGCAGAGTTGCTTAACACTATAAAAACTGTGTGTCTTAAAGAAATCCCTGACACTGAGGCCTACCGTATCCAATCCTTCTGTTACAGCAGGACTATCTACAGCACCAATAGCCTAACCTGCTAATTTCTTCGGATGGATTCAGTAAACAAGTGGTTCATCTCCTGATTTTTTCCTATGTTAACTGAGGCCACTGTTCGAGAATTGCAAGAAAATACTACTTTCCAAACTTAATTGACGCATCTTAAAACTCTATGTTTGTCTGAAGAGCTCCAGTTTAGATACCATTCCTTTTCAGTGAAATAATATAAAAGGTATATTATAGTTCATTTAAAAATTGATACATGAGATTTTGGATGGTATGCATAAGCTTAAAGGCCATACAGATTGGCTGAAGCTTAGATAACGGGAAAAAAAGGTGATGCTAGCTGCCTGAAAAACACTGCAAAATGAAAAATGAAGAAAACAACTCAATAGATTTAAAAATGCATCAGGGAATGTATTGGCCTGATTGAAGTTCACATCTTTATAAACTCAGACATGACACATGATTATTGAGAAGAATATTCAAATACATGTGAACGAACCAACTTCTTCTTTTACATATATATCTTTCCAGACTTGAACAGTACTGATCCAGAAGACACAAAAGTTGTTTTTAAGGCTGTTGTGGACCATCACTTTGGTGCAAATCAGGAAGAGATGATAACAATGAACAAATGAAAAAAATCACTTAAGTCTTTTACAATCTGACACAGTCACAGAATGATATGTCTGTTATTCTGACCTTAAATTTCTGAACTATTAAAAATTCATACAAAATGTTCTGATATGTACATATTGATAAAAGTAATTTAAATCCCATACAATTATGTGCAATTTTAAAGTACTAGAGAGTATGATGTCTGAAATATTATTAATGTATAATTATATTTAATAATTATAATTAATTTATTACTATATTTATAATTTATACTGCACATGAAATATTCTTGCAGAATTTGTAGATAAGCTTGAAATGTAGATATTATCATTACTGGAACTCCTATCTTCTTTTGGAGTTGTAAAAAAGAAATCTAGACATATTCTTGGAAAAGGTGATCTAGGTTACTGAAGAGTAAATTCCTATCTAACACATTCAGGAAAATAAGGGTGAGCAACTTATTGCAAGTGTTTGACAACAGAAAATGTGAAATTTCTGGAATATGAAAGAACTTGTTAATTTTTTTTTTAATATTTCATTGCAAAGCTTTAAAACTCCTATTGTAAAAATGAAAATCAGTATCACCATGCTTAAAAATGCAGAACACCCAGAGCCTCAAAGGGTTTTATTACCCTCTTCCACATCATCCTGCGGTTCTCAAATCCCTGGAAGAAATATTTAAGCAGAGAAGGGGGGGAAGGGAATCCTTCCTTATATTCAGGTGGAACTTCCTGATTGGTCAGCAAGCCCTGAATCCATCATTTTCCAGTGAAATGGTGACAGGGGTTTGGAGACCTACCTTCACCACATAGAACTTGCAGCCCCAGTGCTTCGGCCTCAGTCTCATCTAGGCAAATAGAAGACAAAGGACTCTTACCTGAGCTGAGCAAGAACAGAAAGAGAAAGGCAGCTTTCCTAATCCCCATTTTGGCCCAGCCTGGTGGATATTGGAAGTTGTGTGTGTCAGTGCACAAAGTTTTATTGACTTGCACTGGAGTGAGGCTGCATCAAACAAACAAGGCAGGAGGATTAAGTTAATAATTCTCCCATTTTGTTCTCCCTTTGCTGTGGTGTGGCCATACGAACAACCTTGAATTGGACGGATTGCCAAATCAGATTCAATTATTTCTACTGGATGCCAGTAAATGTGAAGGCACTTTCTTGGTTTGTGGGACATGCTTTTGTTCTCAGCTTGCTTGGCCTTGCTTTGCTAAGGTAAAGATGGGGTTCATAGTGGTGAAAAGTATGGGAACTCAGACGCAATCTAATTCTATATAGCCCTGGATATTCAACTTTAGTCTCAATAGTATTTTCAGTCAGAGATCTGCACTGCTTAGGCTGGAAAACAGATCTTGATAATGCTAACTGTATCAGAATTGTTTTTAACAACCTCTAATGCCCTTTCTGGAGGAAAGAGGATTACTTCCCTCAGCTGTTTTCCATTTCTGGTTTAGTTTTTGTTGTTCATGACTTGGGAGGCAGTATTCATTTTTTTTCAGTGTATGATGTGTCTTTACTCTCCAGGCAAATCTGCTGATAGCTCAGGTCTGCCAAGACCTCAGGGTATATGTAGGGTGCTCCATGCATGTTAGCAACACCACCTCTGTTGGTCACAGGGGGCTTAGCTCAGGCAAGCCAAGCATTCCCAGCCATAGTGCCTTCAGGAGTTTCAACTGGTTTGCCTGGCCATTCAGTGTAGCCTTCAACTGGGATTGGGAGGGCAGATGAGAATGACAATTAGGAGGAATGTGGGAATCCCACACATACCCCCTGTACTGGGAGAATGGTGGTCTGAAAAGGCAGCCTGAAATAGCCACATTCCTGAGAGCATTGATGACTAGACGAGGCATCTGAGGTAAAGGCAGTGGTCAAAAGGTACATGCCTCTAGAACACAGGTGGGAAGTGCACCCTGGGCTAGTGAGGAGGCAGTGGGGAAGTGGCCTTTTTGTCTCAGCTCTGAGACACTGCAGAGGGCTCTCAGTAGATAGCCTGTGTGTAACCTGTAGTCAAAATGGGCAGGAGTGACACCAGTAAGAAAAAATTGTTTGGTCTTGGTAATTGTTTTGTGATGAGTTGTGTCTTACGCGCTGACACATTCACAATCACTTTCTGAGCATATCGTTCAACCTATACCATATCTGGCACAGGGATAAAACTCAGATGTTCCTACAAGATTCTGTGTGACTTCAGGAAATCAGTGGTTGGACAGAGAAAAGAAATAAAAATTTGCTTTCCATAAGAACACTTGTGGTGGAAGCAAGCACCACTCATTTCTGCTTGGTCAGTCAGCAGGTCTGTACCTTCCAACCATCGTGTCAGAATTCATGCATAGATGAAACCTGCGGACATACACCTTGTACACATGGCTATGGAAGAGACAGACTGTTCTAATGGAAGCCAGGAGTACCTCATAGAGACATTAAAGGGACATGAGTGGGAAGAAGCAGGACCAGGGGACCATTTGGGCGTGAGCAGGGCATGCAGGACCTGAAGATTTCCCATTTTAAGACGGGAAAGATGTGGGGTTACCAAGAGATACAGGAGAACATTATGAGAAAGGATATGAACTGCACAGAGCCAAGCCTCTCTTTTTGTGTCACTGACAGCATTGTTTGCTCTGTCCTTAAATAGCAAATGTCACAGACTACAGATGCAGAAGTTTGAAGCCACTCTAGATTTGACAGTAAATATAATAAAAAGTCTTCAATCTTGGATTTAATTTAAATCCTAGAATAATCAAAAGTAGAGGGGTTTTTGTCCACTTTCTACTAGCACATGAAAACTATGCCATAATCCTTTCTGACGTGTGTGATTTTCTGGAGAATGTGCTGCCCTTGTAATGTCCAGAAGGGTGCAGCAGATGACAGTTTTTTAAAAAACTGAATGCCATTAAACCTCCAGCATAAGCAAAGGTGTCAGTACATGCTCATGAGAGAGACATTGTCAGGCAATGTTGGTCCCCAAGCTTGCTCATATCAAAGCACTGGCTTATATGGAAATTTGTTTTACGCAAATATGCTTTGCACTTCTTTCTCAGTTTCCCCTTTTTCCTCCCACCTCAATACAAGAGGTTTAAAGCTGATTGATTAGAGCTTATGTAATGTTAATAGGTTCAAAAGTTTTATTTTATCAAAGCAGTACTCCATATAGGAAAGACTACATGCAAGTGTGAAATACAGAGAAAAACAGAGCGAGAAACAGTGAGGGAAAAAAAAGCCAAATGTAATACATATTATCACTGTAAGATACTGAAAAATATAAAATAAAGGTTACGACAGGCTGAAAAATAGAAGCATGTCTTTGAAACCAAATACACCACAAATTTTGAGAGAAAATAATGCAGATTTAATCAAAATTAGGAAAATCAGAAATTACTGCCTTCAAAAGGAAAATAAGTGAGGTATAAGTTCAAAATAATGTTCTTAAATTAATTTGGAGAAACATATGTATAGAACTGAAAAGTAATAAAAAAAGGTATTTAAAAGGCAAGTTATAAAGTATTTTCATTAGGCTTTCAGCTTGGAGAAAGAGAGAGTTGTGCATGCTTGGTCATTCTACATCTTTGCTAGGGAACATCACATAGATCTGCTGTACTGACTTGGAGTATTTTTTTCAAGTGTTGAACAAAAGATTTGTCAGTTATTCACAGAGAAGCTTCCAGCCACTGTCTGTAAATTCTGTCAGTAGAGTATAAATATATCTGATGACTTCAAGGGGCTTTTAGACAGGCCCTGAAAAATTTTTAATCATCCTGGACTTGGCACTGATAAGGCAACACCTCAAATACTGTGTTCAGTTCTGAGGCCCTCACTACAGGAAAGATATTGAGGTGCTGAAGCATGTCCAGAGAAGGGCAACTTTGCTGGTGAAGGGTCTGGAGCATGTCTTATGAGGAGCAGCTGTGGGAAATGGGGTTGCTTAGCTTGGAGAAAAGGAGGCCCAGGAAAGACGAGAAATTTTGCCTCGAGAGCCTGTGGGCTCTTCACACCTGGAAGTTTCAGGAACAGGTTTGATAAGTATTTGACACACAATGTGGTTCTGTATGTGTTCTTATCCCATGATGGTTGAACTAGACAATTCTTTTTCTTGTCTTTTTCTTCTAATTCTGTGAATAAGATTTGTGATACCTAAACAATTCCTCAAAACGGATGTAGTGCAACACTTCATAAGTCATTGGCAGTAATATTCCTGTCTCTGTAGAGCAGCTTTTGCACCTTCCACCTTCCTTCTCCAGTAATATACTCTTACAGCTTGTAGACATGAAAAGAGAAAATGCTGCATTTCTAGCATTCCAGACTATTCACTTCAGAGTTCGATTCCATGATCCTTGTGGGTCCCTTTCAACTCAGAATATTCTGTGATTCTTGAAATACTCAAGTTCCCAGAGCACTGTGCTCATTACCCAGCTTGGTTATCTCTACATGCCCTGCTCTGCTGACAGGCTGCAGTTCAGTGTTGTGGGTCTTCTCCTGGAGCACTTTAGTTTCCTTTGGGAAGAATACAGCACACTGAATCCTTGCCCTAGGAAGACCGATTGATCGGAATAACTCCCTTCAAAGAAAGAAGAAAATTCTCTTCCAAAACACTCTGGGAACACACAGAATTCTCCTTTCTCAAAACATCTCCAGTAGGAGCCTAGAAGCAACATCATTTCATGCAAGTGACAGCTTCAGCTGTCCCAGGGGCACACTGAGTACAGTTGGTTTGCCCCTACTTTTCACAACATAATTGCAATACAACTTCTGGAGTTGCCTCACCTTGACAAATTCAGTTGTTTTGAGCTGCAGTGCCCCCAAGCCATAATAAGAAATGCAAGTCAGACTTGTTTAGGCTGGATCCCTGGCCTCTGCTAGTTCTGAAGCTGATGAAGGAGAATTTGTGTCTTGCTGGCATCCATCAAACTGGGCTCTGGCTCCCACCCAGTAACTGCTTTTCTGCCTCAGGCTCTCGTACACCCACCTTTGCAGCTGAGGCACCACAGGCATTATGAGCATGTTCCCAACACTGCTGAAATCTCTTTACTTTGATTAATGGATTAATTAATGGATTATCAGATAACAAAATGCTTCAGAAAAACATCTTGACTTAAATGACCTCTATAAATAAGAGACAGATACTAATTTTGGTCTATACAATCCTAGCATATATTGGAATTTGAATGAGACTCACCTAAAGGACTGGGTATACTAGTGGAGTAGACTCAGAGAAATGATGCTCTTGTCCATAGTCATAAACAACTGATTGCTCAGGCCTAAATCCTTCCAAAATTGAAGATCTCTATAGCTTGCTAACTTTGGGGAAGGTTTGAGGGATAGGCCTACAGCTCACTTCCTTCTGCAAGTGTTTGTTCCTGTATTTTCTTGTGAATCTTCAATTTGCAATGTACTGCATACACAGAAAGTGTGAATTTATGCCCTTTACTACAGCAATTGAGGGACAGGAAAAGGGTCCCTAGAAGATACCTAATGGGTCTCCTTTCCCTCAGACAGAATGAACTCTACCACACCCTTCCTGACTGCTGCTTGAGCAACCAACCACAGGCTTAAAACCTCCCAGAACACTCTTCCCAGGAAAGCAGAAAAAAATTATCTTTACTGATAGGGGTTTCCTATGTCTAACCTACAGGTTTTTTGCCTTAGCATAGTTCTTTCACATCTTACAACATATGTGAAATTAACAAGGCACTCGCCACCAGTTAGGAGTGAGCAGCTGGGGTTCACCATGGCAGCCCCAGGCATTTGGTACATCCCTGGGGATGGGCTGAGGCCATGCAGGTGAGCCCAGGTTTATGGGGCCCTTGGTTAGTCAGGGCTGTGGGGAGACAGAGGCGGCTTTGTTGAAGCAGGGGCTGATGACCCCAGGGGCTGACACAGTGCTCTGGGCCATGGGGGAGCCCTGGGTGACTCAGCAAGGACAGTCAGAGCTGGTGGAACTGAGGAAACAGGAGCTTATTTCCATCCATCTTACACGAAAGCCGTAACTTAACCCTCCCTCTCCTCTGCAACTCTCTCCAGGCCAGCCTGTCTTCCAGCTCTGCTGGAAAGAGTCCAAGGTCAGAGGTATTTCTGTACAGGAAGATCTACAAATGCAGTTTCATGAAGAAACTGCACATTCAGGACACCTGACTGCTTCTTATTTTTACTCCCACAGATGTGCAAATGCATCACCAACAAGGACTTTTTTCCCCTGATTTTTTCCATTCTAACTACTAATATGACTTTTCCTGTGTGGTGCAGGGCTGAGAGCTGGACTGACACAGGGAGAACTGACACAGTTGCCTCTTACAGCCCTCAAGAAGAACTTACTCATTTTATGGAGACATTTCACTGAGCGGAGAGATAAAAAATCTGCTATGACATCTCTTACTAAATGCTTTATTTGGTTTAAAGTAAGTGTCAAAACTGTACATGAGAACAAAATAAGCTGCAATGCTGGACAATATGTTACATGTATAATGCATGCACTACGTCACCTACATTCACTTTGTTTCTTCCATATTTCTCGGGTATTATGTTGTAATTTCTTCTTCTGTCCTAAAGTAAGCTTCTCTTTGAGACAAAGCTTGTTTGTTCTTCCTTATCTGAGGGGAACATTTCGCATGCAAACCTCTCCTTTCTTCATGACAGACATGGCAGCAATCAGCTGCATATGCTGTTACAGGTCACTTGGCAGTGACTGAAATTCACTGGCATGAAATAAATACCAAACAAATGTGATGACAACATACATTTAAGTTAAAATGAACCATCAGCAGTCAGCTCAGAAGAGAGGTAGGAGCTAATGTTGTCCGGTAAAATTAACACAATACCTCATTTATCCATTTGTAACACAGCCTAAAGTGATCTCAGACATTTTTAGCTCCTGCTCTCCAGCAAATCTGAAACTTAGCTCATGTTGTTGGCAACTTTCTATCCTTTAAAGGATGTGTTTTTAGGAAATCACAGCAGCTAAAACTGTTCCACCTCTAAAACCACTTTAGAATACATGCTGTTGGATATAGTCCCTTTTAATAACAGTCCTATTTTCCTTGGAAACAACTTTATTTGACATTAAATTCCTACAGCAGAAGCTGCTGCCATTTATATTAAGACATGCTGGCCAACTCATGCTGTAATGAACTATTTTTGTTCTCCTCCCTTTTTTGACGTAAGGTCATGCTACGTTCTTCTCTGATGAGTTAGCAAACAGCTCTTCAGCACCACAATCCTCTGTCCTCTGTGCAGCTGTTGCCCAGGTTCTCCTCTGGCCTCTCCTCTGCTTCTGGAGTTTCAGACTGTCAGGTTATGCAGGTTTATTTCTTGAGGTATTATGCTTTTTTCCTAGAAAATGTGAAACAATACAGTCTTTAGCACTATTTCTTCTTGCCTAGAGACACTAGGAGGAGGTATTTGTGTAAAAAACTGTCTAAATTGGCTGACTGATGTGAAAGGAGGCCTGCCTAAAGATAGGACAGTTACGGAAAATGTCCCTTTCCTCTTCCTCTGCAATCAAGCCTCCATGTGTGAGAACACACCCAGAGACACATCACTCAGAGAATTATAAAGAAAGCAGTGTAGCCCCTCAATCATGTGCAATATTTGCAGATTTGGGGACTTACAAATGCCTTTTTTAAGGTTTTCAAATCCAAAGTATACTTATGTACCCTGGGAAAGAGGCCTTGACATTCAGAGACTTTGTGCAAATGTGATTTCTGTTCTGCACCCGGGCTTCACAAGCTCACTTGATCTAGTGAACTAGAATGAATTTAGCTCTCCATTTTGAGAATCCTTCCAGAAAGCATATTAGCTTTAATCACCCTTTTCACAGGGAGATGAACTATTACTCCTGTTTGAAAAATGTCTTTTTGTTCAACGACCTTACCTACTGCTAAAAGAAGACAGGAAATACAGTTACTACTACAGCAGCATCTAGGTTTTTGTTCAAAGATATTTGGTATTGCTATGATAATATGCTTGGCAAATGGAGCCTGCCAATGTAGCACTCCATTTGTGCGAATCATCCCACCATGTTTCCATGATGGCAACTATATTGTATTGTTCCTGATGCAACAAAACTTCCAGCTCTTCCTTCTACTACCCAGGCTATATGCATTAGCATACATGCACTTCATCTTGGTTGCTGAATTCGTTTTTGACTCATTTTTACCAGTTTCAGTGTCCTCTTGAGTGACTGCTGCATCCCCTTCCCCCTTCAAACCTAGTTTAAAGCCCTGTCAATGAGTCCTGCCAGCCCGTGGGCCAAACCCCTTTTACCCTTATTAGATAGATTCTGCCCACCAGAGTCTAGCAGACCTGGTTAGGCAAAGAATGGCCCATGATCATAAAACCCAATATTCTTCTGGTGGCACCAGTCCCTAAGACATTTATTAATAGCAAGAATTCTCCTATTCCTTTTAGGTTCCAGGGATCGAGCAAAAAACTACCTGCATTCCTGCTCCATTGATCAATCGACCAAGCTCCTTAAATTCCTTCCTGATTTCTCTGGATTGCTCGTTGTTGATCACACCACTGCCGACTTGGAAGACCAGCAGGCGATAATAATCAGAAGGTTGAATTAGTTCAGGCAACCTCTAAGCAATATCCCATGTCCGGGTCCCAGGAAGGCAGCAGACTTCCCTGTGAGATGGGTCTGGTTGACAGGTAGGTCCTTCTATCTCTCTCAGAAGGGAGTGACTGACAACTACTACCCTCCTTTGGTGTCAGAAAACTAATTACCGATGGCAGAGTATCCTTACTTGCATCTTGGAGAGAGGTTTCATGAGGAAGGTGTAAAATTCTTAATAGAATACCTGATGTCAAATATTTCTGTCTATAGATGAAAAACTAAAATCTTATGCAGGCTATGCCTTCTAAATCAGTATATGACAGAGAAATATATAGGCTATTATAATGCAGTGCACTGTCCCTAGAGACAAGATAGAATGAAAAAAATTTACATGAAATAAAATCAATCAGCAATCTTAAACTGATCTAGTTCTTTACTGAATTGTGATTACTGATGCTAAAAACTGCCTGCTTAAGTAAATCATCCTTTACCAAATTCTCCTTATTTTCAAAGAAATTTTTGTGTATTTGAGTTAGTTGTTTTTTTCTTTCTCTCTGTAGTTCTCTATTTACAGTTATATCCCGTCATTTGAGAGGAACGGGTCATGCCACGGCCCTCGTGAAATGTCAAACTCGCAAAGATGTGCAGGTCATTAATATGCATGCAGGCCACGCCCATTGCTCAACCCCCCCGGCACTCCGGAGTGCTGCGGACAATTTTCCGCTCCTTCCCATGCACTCTCTCAGCACAGGGGAGCAAAAGGAACTGTTTCTGAGTGGCTGCTGTGACCATGTGTGCTTGCAGCCCAAACCCTGCACCGCTGCTCCTCCCCTACCCCCCCATCCCGGCCCAGATGCTCATGCCTGCCTGGTCCTGGGGGCCCCACACCAGCCCGTGCATGCTCGCCCTGCTTCCTCAGTGGGGAAGGGGTGTCCCCAGACTCTAGTCAGCATTCTTGGAGCCTGGAAAAACCTTAACTTTGCAAGACTGTGACACTGCGTGCCGCTTCTGGGAGGGGGGGGTGCGTTGGTATCGGAGTTTCTTTCCCTTTAACATCCACCTGTCCCGGTAGAGTCAGTGCTGCCCGGGCTTTGACTGGGCTTTGAGTAACGAGGAATGGCATGTCTTGTCGCGGTGCTGTGCTGGGTCTCAGCAGAGGTCACAATACAGGATTCACTGTAATAGGATTTTCATATGAGAATTAAAAAGGAATATCTACAGACTGATAGTCTTTGTTATTTAGAGTATGCCTTTTAGTAAAAATGGCAGAGAAAATCACCACAGAAATAAAGCAAGTTTTTGAAGGACCTAGTTAAAAGTTTTATCAGTTTCTATTACATACATGTAAGATTATTAAGCACAGTGTGAATGAAACAATAGACACTAAGTGCATAGTGATTAAGATGAAAGAGCAGTGATACTTTTAGGGGAGTGATATAGACATTTAATTTTGCAATGGTTTTATGATTTGAATTTGAAAGCCTTGCAAGTCAAGTAGAAAAGAAGTTTTAGCCTTGCATCTTTAGAGATAATGAAGACAAAACACTTGCAAAATTCATGCTGAAATACTGCTACTCTTGTAATAATAGGAGTGGTGCAAGCAAAGTATTATCCAATCAAATAAGATGATGAGAGTCTCCTGGTTTTATCTTCTAATGCACATTACATAAAATTGTATAAAGTATATACGGTGAAACCCTGTATATTTGCAGCTTGCATATCCGCGTATTCAATTAATCGTGGTTGGATTTTCAGTGAGTTGTGAGACCGTACACATGCACAGAATGTCCCAGACCCTGGATTTTGTGGCCGGGAAGCACCAAAAGGCGCTTCCTCCCTTTTAATGAGGTGCTACATTGTGAGCCACACTTCCAGGACTGCCCCTCCAGACCTTATTAGTGGAGGGTGCATGGCTACAGGTGGGGAGCAGTTGAATATTCATGGGTTTGATATCTTCATGGATTCCATAACTCACGGGACCAAGCTCACCAAGTCCAGATGCAGAGCAGGGATGGCATGACCCAAGTCTCCCTCACTTGGACAGGGAGCGAGAATGGTGCAGCCAAGCCCCCCTTGCAAAATTTGAGCCACCAAGTACAGAGGGATTACTGTATTATATGGGCAATCTGGCTTTAGGAATCTGTACTTCCTGCATGTCATTCTAAGCAATAAAAAATTGGCTATTGGAACTTAAAAACAAAAGCTGAAGAAGAAGAGGAATTAGTCTGGATTTTGCTATCTTTGCTGTCTTTGCAGGGAAATAAACAAAAAAAAGTGTTTTTTAAAATAAATTAATGTGATCAAACCACAGACAGTCTGAAGTTTTAAATAATTATTTCCAACTATTTTATTTTCTTCAGGGAGAAGAGCAGGATGATGAAAGTGTTGTGCAATGAATATTTGAATCTAGTCCAGAGTACTAGCTACTTAAACATAGGGCGAAAATTATTTCTGGATCTATGAATGCAGATAATTTTTTTGGTGCATTGACATTTCAAGTGTATGTATTGGCATTTCTACACAGCTTGTCATTCTTCTTCTTAAAGATAACACTTCATTATGTTCTCAGAAAGAAAAGCAATGCATTTGTGATGCATTCTGGGAGAAATGGTGTTGTTTCGGTACAGGGACCACCATGATGGAATGGACTACTGAAGAATCATTGTGCTAGTGCAAAACAAAACATGAAAAAGAGTATGTTGAGATGTGATGGTTCTTTAGTTTAATAAGGCATGGCAAAGACAAATGCGTTGGAGCTTCTTTGTCTTCTTTTCCTCCATTGCATGTCTTAAAATGTTACAGAGCAGTAACACCTACTTATACATCTAATGGGAATACCCTTTACAGTCGCACTGTGATATAAATTATTTCCAAATAGGGCAGAAGATTCACAGCTGTACTGTGTAAGCAAAGCATCTAATACCATTTTAGACCCCCTAGGGAATCCTACAGGGGCTACAACTGCCACTCAAGAAAGGACTGTATCTCCTTCATATCCTATAACTTCTCTGCCAGCAAGAACCTAAAATTTCTAAATTACCCTAACCACCTATTATACTCCAGGGCTCCTGGCAGTGTTGGCTGCTACAGGGTTTCTGTTCTCGGAAATGCTGCTCCAGTCCAGAAGTAGGGATTCCACGGCTTGGAAGTGGTAAAAGGCATTTAATTTGCTTTCCAGAGGCACTACACAGTTCACGGTGCTCCCAGGACCACCCTCTAGAGCTCATTAGTGGAGGGAGCATGGATACAGGTGGGGCCTAATTGAATATTCACGGGCTTGTTGTTTTTGCATTTTGCTGGGTTCGTGGATCTTGCCTGGACCCATTCATCTGCAGAAACTGGTGCCTGACTGTGCTGCTGTTTGAAAGGCATGCACAGCCAAACCTTACTATGAAGAACCTATGTCTCCCATAATTTAGCTTGATGCCTTCATGACCAGTGGGAGACCCTGAGAGAAAACTGGAAGTATGGCCATCAATAATACAGGAGGTCAGTGAAAACGATGAGAGCAGAAAAGATCTTGGACAAATACAGTGAATCCCTGCTGCATCGTGACCTCTCCATTACGACCCCGCGCATTTGCGATGTGAATTTATCGCAGTTTTGATTCTACCATTTGCAAAATTTTGCGGCTTGCACATGCTCAGTGCCGCTGCTCCACCGAAGGGTGGTGCCGGAGCTCCCTGTGGGGTGGCGCTGGCCCGGCCCCACGGGGGGGCCAGGAGTCACGCTATCCCCTGTTACTCTGAGCACAGCTGGGGAACTGACCCCCCTGCGGGCGCGTGTTACTGTTTCCATGGATACAGATGGGGAAAAGAAATGCCTCAGGAAAGTGGGGCTGGCCGCGGCGGCCAGCAGGACATGCTCACTCCGCTGCCGCAGCTGAACCCCTCCCGCGCTGCGTGGTGCTGCCAGCAGTGCCCAGGATGGGCGGCGTGGGACGGGTGGTGCGGGACGGGGCAGGCAGCGCGGGGTGGGGTGGGGTGGGCAGTGCGGGACGGGGTGGGCGGCGTGGGATGGGGCGGACAGCATGGGATGGGACAGGCGGTGTGGGGCGGGAGACAGGTGGCGAGCATGATCACCTGGGCTGGGGAGAGGGCGGGAGCAGTGGCACAGGGTTTGGTCACGGCGGACCTGTGGATTCTCGGGGTTGGGAGGGGAGGTCGCCCAAGTCAGAGGGGGCTCAGAAACGGTTCCCTTTTCTTCTCCGTGGTCAGAGAGTCTGAGGGGAGAAGCAAAAAAGTGCCCGGAGTCCTCTGGAGTTCCGGGGGTGGGGCAGTGGGCGTGGCCTGCATGCATATTAACGACCTGCATTTCTTTGCGAGGTTAG
The DNA here is from genome assembly GCA_013390025.1 of Pitta sordida. NCBI lineage: Eukaryota > Metazoa > Chordata > Aves > Passeriformes > Pittidae > Pitta > Pitta sordida. The sequence goes on along the minus strand of WEKX01013697.1, from coordinate 269,364 downwards.
GATTTTGCGAGGGCTGTCACCTGTCCCTGTCCTCGCAATGGAGGGGGTATAACTGTACAACCTTTTTGAGAGCTAGAAATAGTCATGAGGTACAGCTGCACAGAGAACAGGGATGCTTTCAGTTGGTGCTTCATCTGGTTTTATTGTAGAACGCACTGACACACAGAGCATACTGAAAGAGAGGACCAAGCCATCAGTCTGGCTACTAATCAGAGTCTTAGTTTATTTAATTTATACCAGATCATTTTTTTCCTTAAGTTTTACTGTAATTTTAAGGCAGCACTTGGAATCTTGTATTTTGAATATGCGTGCTGCTTTCCAGGAGCGGGTAGTCCATTCCTAGGATCAGCTGGCTTTCACCACATACTTAATACAAGAAATATATACAGAGGAACCCCGCATATTTGCAGTTCGCATATTCACACATTCAATTAGTTGCGGTTGGATTTTCAGTGAGTTGTGGGACTGCAGGCATGTGAATAATGTCCCAGATCCCGGATTCCGCAGCTGGATGGCGCCAAAAGGTGCTTCCTCCACTTTAATGAGGTGCTACAGTGTGAGCCACACTCTCAGGACTGCCCTCTAGACATAAGTAGTGGAGGGTGCATGGCTACTGGCGAGGGGTAATTGAATATTCATAGATTTGGTATCTTCACAGATTTCATAACTCATGGGACCTGCCCAGACACATCCCTCTGTGACTTCCAGAGGCACTTTGTGACTAGAAATTTTGACAAAGACAGAAAATTCCTTTGGTAGGGCAAAGACCCCAAGAGGCAAGTCCGTATTACACAAAGCTGTCTTGGAAAAGAAAAACTAATGATTCTCCACTATCTGAGGAAGCAGAGGAAGAAAGAATGTAAATATGCTAGTGATAGTACATCAGAAAGCAGTAAGTGCAAAAAGGAGGCACAGAAGCTGAATGAATATATCACCACATCTGTACAAGGGCAAATGAAGAGGTCTCCCTATCTAGTACACAATTATTGTAAGTTTAACAAGGGCAAGTGGCAGACTCTGCACCTGGGATGGGGCAACCCTGGATGTTCACAGAGTCTGGAGAATGAGAGGCTGGAGAGCAGTGCTGGAGAAAGAGACCTGGAAGTCCTGGTCAACGACAAGTTGGATATGAGTCAGCAGTGCCCTGGGAGCCAGAAGGGCCAATTGTGTCCTAGGGGGCATAATGAAAAGCATCACCAGCCTGTGGAGGGAGGTGATTGTCCCACTCTGCTCTGCACTGGTGTGGCCTCTTCTTGACTCCTGTATGCAGTTTTGTGCGCCAAAATACAAGGAAGATACTAAGTTGTTAGAGAGTGTACTAAGGAGGATGGTGAAGGGTCTGGAGGGGAAGCCGTATGAGGAGTGACTAGAATCACTTGGTTTCTTCAGCCTGGAGAAGAGGAGACAGGGAAGACCTCATTGTGATCTTCAACATTTTCACAAGAGGAAGCGAAGAGGAAGGCACCGATCTCTTCACTTTCATGAACAGTGTCAGGACTCAAGGGACTAGCATCAAGCTGAGTCAAGGGAGGTTTAGCTTACATATCAGGAAAAGGTTTTTCAACCATAGGGAGGTAGAGCACTAGAATAGGCTCACCAGGGAAATGGTCACAGAACCAATCCTGTCTGAGTTCAAGAAGTGCTTGACAATGCTCCCATGCATGTGATGGGATTCTGAGAGTGTCCTGCACAGGGCCAGGAGTTGGACTTTATGATCTTGATTGGTCACTTCCAACTCTGTATATTCTATGATTCTATAAAAACATAAAAGCTTTAGAAACAGAAGGAGGTACGACTGGACTTTTACTTCAGGTAATTTTGTTCTTCAATTAATTTCATTACTTTTCGTATTTTCATAGAACAATGTGAGGGGTTATTTCTGTAAACACAATGAGTCAGACTGATTTTCTTCACCTACAATCATGCTTGTCCTCCCTCTACATGTCACTGCCAGGTATGTGATATACTCAAGAGAGTTTTGAACTCTGCTCCGAAGAAAAAGCAGAGTAGCCACATCAACACAATAGAGTAACTAAAGTAATTATCCTTAACAGCATCTGGAACATACACTCCTGAGTTTCTCTGATATAGTGTGTTCATGTATTGTATTTCATGGTTACAGAAATTCACAGAAGATACTGACTTCTGAGATGGTGTAGCAGCTCTAGCAAGGTGCTCAGCAGGTGTTTGTGAGTTTGTGAGTGCTCTTGCTGCACTGCATTGTAATCTGCACTGCAGATCAGTGTAACAAAACTCAAGGAATGAGAAGGTGATTTCTTTCACAAAGCATCTAAGGAGTTGATTTTATCCATTCAAACTCATTCTTTCATGAACTTCATTTGCTCACACTCCTATACCCACAGGTACTCAAAGCAACTTTTGATGCTGGACCTCTGTGCATCCAAATCGTCTGCCCAGAATCACGGGTGGCACAAATGGGATGCTGACACAGACTGTTTTCCCTCCTGCTTTTCAGTAGTGCAGTGTATTGTCTAGGTGGACAATCATAAATAATTATGCAAATAAATAACGTTGCGTAAAAACCCCTAAGTTTGAGAATTTTTTCTATTGCAGTACTCATTTCCTTATATAAGTCTTTGCACAACGAGGACTGGATGGGATAGTGATGATTGGATGGCACAGTGAGGGGAATGGTCTTCCTCTCCCCAAGAATTCAAAAGAGCTCAGTTAATTTCTCCATCTTGAATCAGAACAGTGACAAAATCTCCAACAGTTTCACGGACAGAAATATTTTAGGTAACAAGTTAGGTTAGGTTAGGTAACAGGTGATAGGTTGGACTTGATGATCTCTACGGTCTTTTCCAACATTACTAATTCTGTGATTCTGTGATTCACACATACAAAAACTTGTTGGTCAAAAAGCTATGATTTAGGATGGAGCATAAAACAAGAGATGAGCTGTTGACAGGTTTGAACAGAGATATGCGTGGGAAGAACACTGAAAGGATTTACGGGAAAATGACAGATGAGAAAGTTGAAAAGGAGTTAGTTAAATTAATTATATTTGTCTTATCATTTCAATTTACAGCTAATGGTAGGCTTGCTAGCCATTGTGATTATTTTGCCATATAAAACACAGTCCAGGACACTGATGAATGACAAGCTGTTCAATTCTTCCATCTATTGCTCTCTAAAGCACTTCAAAGGCTATTGCAGCTCTTGCAAATATTTACAAAGAGATGGTTTTTGAAAGCAGGGAGCTATTTTGCCATATGTCTGAATTGTTGTTCTTCAATACGTTTTTGAAGAGTAATGACAACTCTTAAAATTTTAAGGGCAACTTAAAGGAATCCTCTTCATTTACATTTAGCCCACAATTTGAGTTTTTTTTAAAAAATGACTGAATGATAATTTTTAATGTTTGGACACATGATTTTTTTTAAATTAAGCACATTCTCTTTTAAGTACTGTAAAGCAATTGTGTGGAAAGTAAGAGCAACTGGCTATCATAACACAAAAAATGCAAAACAAACATACAAATTTGAGAAATCCCTTACTGTTCAATTGTGGCAATGTGGCATCATCGAGCTCCAGGCTTGGCATTTCTTTCCCGTGAAAGAAACTGATCCACGGTAATCCAAACTTCTGCATTGACATATGAGCCTCTATAATGAACAGCAGAAATCAGCCCCTTAATTTCATTTATGTATTTAAATTAAAAAACAACCCCCTTCCCCTAAACATTCCAGAAATAGGCAAAAGTGAGTTAGGAAGATCAGACAGTTTAGTAAGCAGTCACAGGAATGCTTGTGAATAAAGACCAGAAGACATTTTTAAGGGTGTCTGGAATTATTTCATGCAACAGATGGTACTTGGTGGAAGCACTTGCATTTCAATTTCACTTTGTCAGTCTATGCTGGCTCGTATTAGGGTAGTAAAACCTTCACATACAGCTTTAAAATTTTTTCATATACAATTTTTATAGGCAAGATTTAGGAGATGATTGTTCAGGATTTGAAAAAAACCAGACTGCTATCCTTTTATTATTTTCTTTCCTCATCATTTTCACTTTCCTCTCACCTATATGAAATAGGACACATGGATCCCAGCAGTCTGATTTTACCATGTATCTTTAGTTGTTTTCCTTTTGGATAGATTCTTATATTTACTTACAGATAGAAGGAAAAGTAGAACTATCCCATTTGTCAACCAGGAGACTTAAAACCTTTAGTATAAGGTCCCCTGTGATCAAAAGTCTCTACTTTCTACTCCTGAATCCTTTCAGCACGTACACAAGATCAGTAAAAAATTGACGGTGCTTAAGAGATTTTCAGTAGAGACTTTTACATTATCTCATTTCATCAGGCTCAAGAGTGTAACACTGATAGGTTGAATGGAAAGCAGGAAAGAAAAATGTGAAAAGTCAGCTGGAAAAACACTGTTGGAGAGAGCAGAAAAAAGAGAGTAAGTCCTTTCTTCTATGCACAGTAACTAGATTTTATTAAACCACAACGTTTTAGTGATCTGTATGAATAAATTTAATCTTTTCAATAAAAATATTCTAAATCCACATGTAAAACAAAGTAAATAAAATAAACACAAACGTATCTGAATATTGTCTCAAACATATCTTACTGCCATAGTTTAACCCTGGCTAGCAACCAAACACCACACAGTCACTCACTCAGCCTCTACCCCCAGTGGAATGATGGAAAAAACCTGAAAACACAGAAATGACAAAACTCATGGGTTGACATAAAGGCAGTTTAATAACCAAAGGAAAAGCCTCCAAAAAATGCAAACAAAGCAAAACAAGACATTCACTCACCCTACATCTTTAGCCTTTACACTCTGGGATGCCACAGTTATACAATGTGGTATCAAGATCAATTTTGAAACACCATGGTCTATTTTCATTCCCATTAGGTCTCCTGGAGTAGTTTTCTTCAAACCTCACAGGAGTGAGAATTTCATCTCTAATGCTGTAATAGGAAAATACCATTACAGAATAAGTAAAGTTGTTTTGGAGTTTTTTCCCCCAAGTGTTTGTGGCTCAGTCCATGCAACCTGAAAGCCAAGAAAACAGATACTCCCCTTGTGGATCTGATGTATCTGCCAGAATACTTTTCCGTAAGATAATCTGTCATTAAAACTATCACTACAGTCGAGTCTCCTATATCGCAGACCCACGGTCTTAATCAGGCTCCGCAAAGCCCTACTTCCATGTTGAATGGCAGCTCATTAATATGCAAATTTGCCCTGCACCCTCAGACAATCCCTGGCTCTGTTTCGGCACTGTGTTGCTGTGTATCGATTGCCGTGGTGGCCATGCCAGGGGGGTAGTAAAACAATGGAGCTCTGGCTGTGCCCGGGGGTGGTGGGTAAGTGGTAGAGCCCGGGGGGTGGTGGCGAAGCGGATCAGCACGGTTGCCTGCACTGCCGCCGCTGCTGCCGGCGGATCGGCACAGGAGGCCATGTCGCAGGTTGCGCATGCACAGTTGCAAAAACAGGCCTCTTTGATCGTTAAAATATCATGCCGCTAAGACCTGAAGCCGCAATTTGGGGGGCGTGAAGTGCAAGAGGGCCAACTGTATTGCAAACAGTGTGCCCTTAAGAACTGCCACACGTTACAGGGAATTCAGAAGTCTCAAAGGACAAGAGCGATCCTCTATATTTTCATGCAGCTGATCTATTTGACTTTGACTGTCATACCTTTTGTTTCTAACCTACTAGGTTTAAAAGAGGTTCATATAAAGAATTGTTGATATTTTTTTGGAAGGTATAGAGAGAAGACAAGCCACGCAAAAGTCATGCCTATTTGAATCTACCTGAAGAGCAATTAAACCTTTTTGCCTGCTTCTCATATAGTAAGATTAACACATTAGTATAAAAAGCAATCCCTTGCTACTTCATGGTTCACCAATCGTGGGTTCAATACATTGCAGTCCCATGTCCCCTCCCCATGTTTACTGTCTTTAGCATTTTTACTACCATATTTACTGCTACTTCGCAGATTTTTCTTATTGGGACTTCTTTCTGGAACTGACTGCCTGTGATATTCAAGGGATTATTGTGTTTCAGTTTTCACATATTTTCTCTTACCTAACCATCAAAATCCTGTCCCCATTCAAGGATGCGGAAGTGTTGGGTTTTTTTCCTAGTGAGTGTTTTGCTTGAACAAGAACCACAAAACTGGAAGTATGTGATGCAATTTGATCAAAATGGGATTAATTATACAGTGTCTTAAAAGTATATCTGTCTTGTAAGAGATAAAATCAGAGTGAGAGATATGTTGAGGAAATTAAAAAAAAAAATCCGCTTTAGTACAGCGGTGAGTGTCCCCAGCTCTCATGCGGGAGACTGGGGTTCAATTCCTGCCAGGGAGGCAGTGGTGCCATTTAAGAGTTGGACTCGATTATCCTTGTGGGTCCCTTCCATCTCACAATATTCTGTGAATCTGTGAAACTATTCCTTATAAATTAACCTCAGCAATAAGTATCTGTCTTTGATAATCTATGATATAGAATTGCTTGAAGCATACTATTAATAGATATTTCGAAAAGGATAATTCAAAAATATTTAGACAAATACAAGAAGATTAAAGTTTGATGTGTGAAGTGTGATACCCACTCAGTTCAGGCATAGCACCTCCTTCAGAGTTCTATCTTTTTTTCCTGTCTAATATCCTCCTCTCCCTTTTCTTTTTTTTGCATTCTAGAAGATAAACTGTAACAACATACACTGCTATTGAATCAATATCATTTTATATACAGTTATACCTCCTCCATCGCGAGGAAAGGGACAGGCCAATGCCGTCGCANCGCCGCCTGCCCCATGCCGCCCGCCCTGTCCCGCACCGCCCGCACCACGCCGGCTGCCCCATGCCGCCCGTCCCGTGCACTGCCCGTCCTGGGCACTGCTGGCAGCGCCACATGGGGCAGCGGGGTTTCAGCTGCGGCACTGGAGTGAACATGTCCCGCTGGCCACCGCGGCCAACCCCACTTTCCTGGGGCACTTATCTTCCCCATCTGTAGCCATGGCAACAGTAACATGCGCCTGCGGGGGGGTCAGAGTGACAGGGGACAGCGTGACTCCTGGTCCCCCCCCGTGGGGTCGGGCCAGCGCTGCCCACGGGGAGCTCCGGCATCGCCCCCTGGAGGAGCAGATGCATTGCACATGTGCGAGCCAGAAAATTTCGCAAATGGTGGAATCAAAACTGCAATAAATTCACATCGCAAATGGGTGAGGTCGTGAAGGAGAAGTCGCAATACAGAGAGGATTCACTGTATATCCTACTTAACTGATTTTCTGCACTTGTAACATATATAGTGAATTTCAAACCGTGGTCCTACAAAAATGTGCGCGTTATTCCATCACCATCAATAAAATAGCATCAATAGCAGCATACAGTCAGGAGAAAAGGCAGCACCATATCTGGCGAATATACAGGAAAATCTTTTCGTATCCTGCTTCTACTAGAAAAGAAGTTAAGAGTGGAGCTCAACTTACCTAACTTGAGGTAAAGTTATTAGGTAAATACCAATTATTAACTAGTCTGTAACAAATAAGTCACCCTTCAGATTCCCTTTCCAACCAACTGAAGGTATAGGTATTTGGAGAGAGTTTGTTTGACTAAACATATGTGTCTACCTCGGGATGAGCCACATCCTGGGAATTCTCATTTCTCTCATTGACTACACAAAAAGAATTTAGTGTGATGAACTTGTCAGGAGACATCTACACTGTAGATCTCTTCCTTTGATCAGATAACTCCACCTACAATGTAGATATGTAGTCCCATTGAAAACGGGCTTGCTTCATTTCTGTCTGTTCTCAAGAATATGTTGAGCAAGTTCTCCTTCCACTTCAACATACATACTATTAATGGGATGGGAAAAACAGAAAACCTTTGGCGTTTTTATTTACTTTTTTTTTTTCCTTTCCACTGAGAGTCTACATAAGAGAACTCATTTGTCATTAGATCAGTCAGGGGGCTGTGACCACACATCCTTTCTTTGAATTAGGTAGTGAAGCAGTCTTTTCTGCCATAATGCAAAGTTTTACATATGACTACAGACTCTTCTGCACACTACTGTTTCTACTTTTATCAACGTTTCCTCTTTCTCATACCTAGAGAGCCTAAGGTTTCAGCCATTTCATTAAACTATGAGGGGACAAACACTGACAATCAGGTGGCAAAATTTAGCTGAGAGAACAAAAGAGTGAAGTGCCTTCCCTTGCCTGGAAAAGGAGGAGACTCTGGGGAAGAGACATTTACAAGAGTGAGAGAGAGTTCATACTATAGGCAGGAGTCACCCAGTCAGCTTTGCCTTGGAAACCCCAGAAACTGCTAAACTCTCAGTATTTTTGTATTTTCTTGAAACAGGACAGTGCATGCTTGTGATGCTTTTTGTTTTGACCTTTGAGGTACTATGGTGTGGTCTATTGCTTATGATGACTGCAATATCTAAGCAGCTTTGCCACTCAAAGTCTTTAGTCAGCATGTGAAATTGAATCATTCCAATGAACCAAAGGACATTTTTGTGGTTTGTAAAACTCAAGTTAGTCCACTGAAATATCTTCAACATTATCATCCATCATTTATTTTCTTAGAATAATAGTGTACGGAGCTGCTATTGTGAGTATATATCTTGATATTTAAACAACTTGTGTGTTATTTTTATATATATATCCACGTATATATTTTGTGGACAAATTCAGTTTACTTGTGTTTCAAGATGTCTTGAGTTAAACTCCACAAATAAATATCTCTTTTACTCTACATAAAGGATACCGTACCGATAAATTACTTACATCTTTCTGAAATCCTCACAATTCCTCATCCAGTAATCAAGTGTGAGGAGTAAACGAAAAAAAAAGTACATTTTTTTTCCATCAGAAACACACATACATTCAGCTCTTCTCTGTTGCAAGCAGAATGTGATATCTGTAAGGAAGAAGATCCTTTTCTTTCAAGGAAACAGAAAATGTCTCAGTTTAATGCTGCACAAGTGTGATAGTAACACAGACATGGCTAACTTTCACTGATACTCTTTCAATGGTTGTGCCCTTTTTTTTACCTATATCACTTTCTGATGCTCAATGTATTTGTTGCTTACCACTGAAGACAGTGATGACTGAAAATCACTGTTCAAGAATGTGTAACAGCAATGAAAATATCTTCCTTCTTCACAAATTGTTTTAATTTCCTGGGGGAAAAAGCAAAAATAAGAATAAAATTCATATTCTTTCTAATTGTTCTACGTCCAGTTTACTAAATATTATACTGTGGTTGCAATTAACTGAGCATTATATATGAAATGTAGGAGCCAGTTTTTTGCCCCTAGGCAGCAAAAAGACATATAGTGAAAGTGTAGACAAGTGATCTGAAATCATACTTCAATTTGAAACTTTTTTACTACTGAATCTGCCATGGTCTTCAGATCAGCCAGAAAGATAGGTGTTAAAGTAGGCTTTCCTTTTAAAAGCATTAAAACTGAATTTTTGCCGATCTAATCCACACTTTTATCTTACTATATATCTACATAATTTTCTTTAAAAAAGGGCTGTTCTGTGAAAGTATGTAAGAGTGCTGCTTATGACTTTATATTTTGGAAAAAAGGCATTAACAACACAAGTTCAAAAATAATAAAGATCCTAGTAACCACATTGTTGCATGTAGGCAGGAGGTACTTGGTTTCTAACTGAGTTAATTTTCAACACCTTTGCTATTTCCTTGCCCCTTCCACTGAGCTATATTTATATGGAAACTTGATGCTAGTCCCTTCTCTTTTCCCTCTGCTTCTTTCTCCCTTGTTGAAATGACTAAAAAGACCAGAAAGGAAAAGGAGAAGTGATTCAAGATTGAAATGTCAGTGCTGATGTAGAGAAGAACTGTGCAATGGAGAATTCAAACATAATACCCAGAGACAGATTTTCACCTGTTTTCATTTGAAAATTTACAGAAACATGCGGAGTACAGTAGACAGTATTTCCAGAGCTGGACCATTCCGACAATACAAATGATATCTTGCTAATTTAAACCGGCCTGCAACAATAAATGGAGCAGCAACAAGGAAGATCTGAATATAAGTAAGAAAATTCAAGATGTTATTAATATCTTGCAGCTTGTGAGCCAGATAACTACATCAGTGGCACTTTCTTTCTCTTCCTAGGAAAGTAACTGGTTATTGAAATGAGAACTGCTCACAATAGCTTTGCCTTGAATTCATCCTACTCTTGAGAGTGCAAAGGTTTGATCCTAGTCAGTGTAGTGAAGGATTCCTGCATCATCAAAACCAGGTGAGAAAAAAGGTGCTGGCATGAAATAAAAAGTCAAAGAAGACTAAGCAATTAGGAAAGTAGTGTCAGAGACATTGGCAACAAAAGAACAAGAGACCAAGCTATGAAAATGCTACGAAATGCATTAAGAAGTAGAACAAAAATCAAGACTTCACACCCATTATATCTAGAAGATATCAGTACTCATTAGTTATAAAAGGAACCTTAACATTTTATTTAATGTGCAAAAACATTTTAGGGGGGAAAAACCACAATAAGGGTAATGAAAGGATATTTATTTGAGGGTCTCAAACTAATTTTATGACTTTCTGTATCTTGCTTCCAACAATCTGACTCTATAAATAGTATGATAACTCCAGAAAATTAAAAATGCAAAGCATATGCTAAGGCATATGTCAAGGAAAGATAAAGTTTCAGAACAATGTATCAAGAGGAAATATTACTTAAATTTGTTTTACTGACTTTGAATACATACATTCTTTCTGTTAGACGTTGCCAAATCTATCAGCTTGCCTGGTCTTTCCAGTAGCTGGACCAGGTTCAATGCTGCTTTAATAAGCAGCTTGCAAGCTTCTACCCTATTATCAGCCACTCAAGCTGGATAGTCACTGCTGAGCACACACTGATGTACACACTTACACACAATATATACACAGTACTCTCAGTGTTTGCCACCAGTTTGTCTTACTTCAGTTGTTGCACTTAAACTTCCACACACATATGTGCACACGGAATAGAATGTCACCCATAAAAGTAGAAATGGAGTTTTGTGAGGTGTAGGAGAGTCAGAAGGGCGAAAGTGAGAAAACTTGTGGGCTGAGATAAAGACAGTTTAACAGGTAAAGTCACCCATGCGAGCAAAGCAAAACAAGGAATTTATTCACCACTTTCCATGGGCAGGTAGGTGTGCAGCCATCCTCAGGAAAGCTGGACTCCATCACATGTTAATAGTCACTTGGGAAGACAAATGCCATTGCTGTGAACATGGTCTCTTGCTCCTTCTTCCCCCAGCTTTAGATGCTGATGCTGAACATGATGTCATGTGGTGTGAGATGTCTCTATGATCAGTTGGGGTCAGCTGTCCCAGCTATGTCTCTTCTCAACTCCTCTTGCACCCCCAGTGTACTGACTGGCGGGATGGGATGAGAGGTAGAGAAGGCCTTGACTTTGTGTAAGCCCTGCTCAGCAGTAACAAAAACATCCCTGTGTTGCCAACATTGTTTCCAGCACAAATCCAAATCACGGGCCCTTGCCAGCTTCTGTAAAGACAATCAACTCTATCCCAGCCAAAACCACTACAGTAAGGAACATAAACGGAACCAGTATTTTTTTTGACAAGTAAATGGAAAATTAGGCACACAGCTTCCATTTTAAATGTATTTTAATAGGGTAGGAAAAGTTATTTCAATACCCATCTCTTCATACATTTTCAGGTTGACGTTATATGACATCAGTAGCAAGTCATGGTCTCTATGAAGTACAAGTACCTGTACAGTTTTCTTCTACCCTGCACACATATGGAAGTTATTTCCTTCGCTACTCCTCATTTTTTCCTCTGATATCTGATGTTTCACAGCTCTCTACTGATAAATATATTGTAATGACAATGAAAAAGGAGTAGGATAGCAGTCATGGGGAGTGGTGTAATAGACAGTAGGCACAGTGTTATTCACAGTATTGCAGTGTTCACTTGTTTTCCAAAGTGAATGAGCTGGGTGACCTTTAAATCTGTTCCTGCTGCTTCTGCAGTTTGTTTCCTACCCACTGCCACTCCACCTAAGCCACTGTACCCTGATATATGTTTGGCACATCACAATTCTGGAACAGGCCATTATATATGCAGTAAGTAGAGAGTGCTTTAAAAAAAAAAATAGGGGTTTGCTTTCTTTAGGGTCTGGTCTTGCTTGGGGTGTTTGCGTGCTTCTGTAGCTCTTTTTTTCTTTTGTTATACAAAATGTCACATCCAAAAGAACTGCTTATTATTACTCATGACTGTCTTCCTGATTAGTATTGCTATGAGATCTCTTGGCAGTGATTGAGACCCTGGGCTTGCTGCCATACAACTCAGAAGGCCAGGAGAAAGGGTTTTGGAGGTGAAATGTGGAAAGAATACAGAAATCTTGAGCTAGGTTAGGGAACACGAGAGTGGCAAGGCCGAAACCGTTGGTCACTTACACTCATTGTGGAGCTCTGTCCGTCTTCCTCACATAACATCTGTCACAATGCCATAACACCTACCTTTCCACCTCTGCAGGAAGCATGTAGAGAAGGAGGGGAGGTGCTACATTCTGCAGGTACCCCTGATGCAGGTGCATCTGTGGGGTGGCCACTGCTGCTGGGGGTGGAACCTCAAGTCCTGCACACTTAACCACAGCACCAGATGATCCACTTTGCATAAAACAGTGTTTGTTGCACTCTCTGTGAATACAACAAGAATGACACCATATGCTTATTTGCTTCCTTGATTTGTGATTAGTGAGTTTTAGCATGTTAACAGTTGTAAAACTGAAAAGTATTGCCTATCTGCTGAGAGTTATTGTTACATGGGTTACTGGTGAGTCTCAAGGCATGTTCCTACTGAACATGTGGGGCAGCTGATGTTTGAAATACCTAACTGCTGTGATTTCGTCCAGATCACTGTAGAACTGAATTTAACTTAGAAATAAAAGAACCTATGTATTTTCAGTAGAAAATGAGCTCTCCTTTTGTAATCAAAAATCATTATTTTCTACTTGCTCATGTTTTTCTGATTTGTGAAGCTTCAGTAGCAGTACAATACTAGAGGTGTTTTAGTCTAGGTTGAGAGCTGCTTCGTAGGTGAAGTCAGAAAATAATTTTGTTTATCTCTTCATTTTTTTTTCCCTGGTGTTTGAGATGTGTATTTGTTATTTTATGGATGAGAACGCACAATCAGACTGGGTTATGGTGAGTGACCCCAGGTCTCATGCAGGAGGCTGGGGGTTCAATTCCCACCAGGGAGGCAGTGGTGCCGTTTAAGAGGTGGACTCGGTGATCCTTGTGGGTCCCTTCCAACTCAGAATATTCCGTGATTCTGTGATTTGAAAATTTCAGTGTTTTCTGTATCCTAGAAAAATTGACTAGTGTCTTCATATTATTACTGTACAATATAACAGTTACTTATGTCAAGTTTATCTCAGCACAGTATGAACTCAAATAATTTCTGTATTTTGAGAGGATTTTTCTGGTAAATAAATCCAAAATTATTGTCTGCTGCAGTTTTTCTGAGTTATACATCCAATATGTGCAAATTCAAAGTTTTCAGGGACATATGGGGGCAAACAGAAAAAATAATTCTATATCCACAAAATAAAATATATTTTGATTTTGTAAAGCTACTTTTAATAATTGCTAAAGTGTTCCTATTACAAGTACATGGAAAATTCAGATAAAGTGGATTTTAAAGCACAAAATCATCACAATGCAAAGCACTTTGGTGCTTTTTTTGTGTTTTAAGCTACTATTGCCTACATTGGACCATTCTGTTTTCAGCTGTCTGCTCTGAGGGGTTACCCTCCTAAAAGAGTAACTCACCTCATCTGAGCCCTACACTCCAGCCTCTGGGTGAATTTGTTTAGCTGATTTTAAAAGCTCCCATGTGCTGTGGCTTGGCCCAAGTCTACCTACACTCAGGCAAGCAACCTGTGAATGGAGCTCAGACAGCTTGGCAGCAATCACCTGCAGAAAAAAAATGCAAGAAAAAGCTGGAAAACAGTAACTTTTAAATCCATTACAGCTGTTTCCAAATAAACTCTGATTTAGATTGCAGCTGTTCCTGAGACTAGATTACTCCCAAGACATCATTAGCCCATCCCTCCACATTCTACCATTAATAGGCTGGTTTGTTTTCTTGTTTGTACATTGTCAAACTGAACACAAGAGCTGGGCAGCAAAAGCACTGGAGCAGTGAGGCATCAGCAACCAGCTGGGATGATAATCTTTTCATCCAGCTCATCATAAGAATTTACCTGACTCCCCTTTACAAAACAGATTGACATGATTAAGGCAGCAGAAGGGACTGATTGGTGCGACTTGTGGCGATAGCAGATGTGCCTACAGCTGCAGTCAGTGGCTGCAGTACATCCCCAGCTGTGCAACTAACAGGCTAGTAGGGATGAGCCCATCCTCCGATGGCCAGAGGTGTGCCTGCTTCCCACACCTCTGCTTCCTCTCTCGCAGGCTGGAGTGAGCTCCCACACCTCTCACTGCATACCGTCACTGGGTCAGTGAGTGCTCTGCATGCACAAAGCCTGAGGACTTGGCTCAGGCCAAACGGAGGGTGTAACCAAGCAAACCCAGAGCCAGCAGTGCTCTCTAGCAGACAGCAGGGTGGTGTACGTCAAGGGGAAAAGGAGGTGCAGTCTCCCTATCCCCAAGACAACCTCACAGCTGCCATCAATACCGAGGAATGCTCTACAGAGGCTGTTTGCTCTTGGTCATCCATAATAACTCTGGTCAGAGGAGCAGATACTGTCAGAGACAGGTCTCATGACAGGTCACCTCTGAGTCACCTCAGTGAGTCACCTCTGTCTGGCCTTGCTGCTGCCTATGGAGTCCCCAGCTGCAGTTCAGCGTGGGAGATACAGTCTTATTTCTGTGAATCGTCTTTATTCCATTGTACTGATGCTACTGATCCCTCAGCTCCTGCCCCATCGTGGTTTGTGAATGTCAGGCTCAGATGCCTGGTGAGTGTCTGGCTGGGGCGTCCCAGCTGGCTCTGCCCAGGAGGGCTGCTGCCCATAAAAAATTCAGGCAGCAAATCATTCCTCAGAGAGTGGTAAGTAAACATACAGCAAGTCTGACTTTTATTTGACTTATGATAGAGTGGATATTAAAAGGTGAAGCTTCTCCTGACCCGACTGTAGAACTGCAGCTCCTGAAGCCTGTCAAGCTGATCTAACCAGCCAGCACAGGGGAAGTTTGGCAGATGAGCTAAACCCAGGAACCTGTCCATCTGTTTCACTGATGGGCAAGAAAAGTCTTGCGTTTGGCCTGTGCTCCTGGTGCCAGTTCTGCCTCAGGATGTTCCTCCACCAGATACAAGCAGTGAAGAACAAAAGCGGCAGGGAACCAAGAGCGCCAACAAAGATAGTAAAAACAAAGGGTGCAAACACTTCACAAATACTGAGAATGGCAGAGAAGGCTTCTATGCTTTCAGCCAGTCTCTCTGGGTCATATGGTATTAGTGCAGACCAAAAAAAATATGAGTCATACAATTTTGATGAGGTCCTCCTCTTGCCATTCTAATAGATATTTAGTTTTACAGGTACAAACAAATTAAAATATTTAACAGACATAAAATGATCTTGTGCACGGACTGAAATTAAGTAAGATGTTCTACCTCTCTATATAATGCAAACTTAATTTTCTTGTAATTGCCTGTCTATACAGAAGTCCTTTTAGCTGCATGGCCTTTTAAATCCCTTCCTTTTCAAGGAACAAGCTGGCATTCATCATCATAGGAAAGAATCCAAGTTCAGAGGCGTCTTTGTAGAGAAAAAACTGTGAACATAGTTTCCCTCAAAGGAGAAATTGAGTGTTCAGTGCACTTGGCTAACTGTCATCCTTATCCCTACAGATGCACAAATGTAACACTAGAAACGACCTTTTACATATATTTTTCCATGCTTATGCTCACTCTGGCTTTTTCTGCTGGGTACAGGGTTGGAAGCTGGACTGAAAAACTAACTGTGCTATTATAGTCACATTTTTTTTAGTTCTCTGGATAAGCATGTAGGTTTTGCATTTCACTCTAAAGAATTTCATTAGGCAACTGAGTAGAGTTACCATTAATAAAATCTTTTTTGTCTTTATTAAACATGACAGAGCTGTAGAATATCCACATATAAAAAGAAGTACAGCCAAGAATTTTGCAATTTTTTATATCCATTTTACAATTTTACATATATATAAATGTATGTATCGCTATATATATCATCATCAAACCGAGAAAGAACTCAAATGAAAAAATTCTTACTTTTATTTTTTGGTAGTCTTGAAAGGATGGTTCCCCAGGTAGCAGGTGTGAATGTTAACTGAAGGGCAGGACTTCACTTCTACTGACCTGTAGAAGGACAAGAAACCCCCTATTATTTCTTGTTTGGTTCAGGCCAAGACACTTTTCAGTGTCTTGCTGATGAGACAGTGAGGGAAGGAGGAAGGTGGGGAGAAAGTGCAGCTTCTCAGGTCACAGAAGATCTTTGGAGGAGCTGATGCTGTGGCAGATTATGTTGCAGAGTCATTCTCACAGTTCAGTCTGCATAATTTTTCGTCTTACACGTAATTGTAATTTCTAAACACTAACTGGATAAATTACTTGGTAATGTATCTTAAACTCTCACTGATACACTAGTGGTGTAATATGGAGTGATTCTAAGATAATTTCTCCCATATAATCCAGAACAATGGTAGCTGATTACTGAAGGACATTAGACAGAAAAAATCAAGGATGTTTCCATGTCCTTCTTGTACATATTCAATGAAATGATAAGCTCTCTTGGATAATATGCAAGAATTTGTCATGTAGGAGCTACCAAAAAATCACTACACAACTTGTTATGTATTTGGCAAATATAGTCACCCAAAACATTTGGGGCACAGTTTTAAACCTGTTAAACTTTAGATTCATTACCAGAATTGCATATGTCAGTGTATTTTAGAAATACCTACCACTAAAGTACAGGTAACATATTCAGAGAGGTATGTGTACATGAAAAGTAATGAAAAGCAATGAATAGCTCAAATAACACAACATATGATTTTGCACCACAGAGATAGGATGATACGAGTTTTAGAAAGGAAGGACATACAAGAATTCTAGGCAGAATAAATCACTTGAAAATCAAGATGAGACATGGAGAAATTTGCATCACAGTATCTTCAAGGCAATAGCATGGGCACTGTATTGCATACAGGTCAGTGTATTGCAGTATTGCCCAGTTTTATTTTAGAGTTTCCCACAAGAGCTCTCTGGTCTAATTAGAGCACTATATGTGCTGCTTTTATTGTTTGTTTGTTTGCAAGTTAGAGGGTTTTTTTGTACTGAACAATACAATTAGATACCCACCTGTGATCCATCCTTCTCTCCCAGAGTAGGGCACAGGTGCCCTGGGAAGGTGCAGGTGTGGCTGGCTGGCATTTGCACAAGCCATCACCAGGTGAGAGAGGCTGCTTGGTTCTCTGAGGAAATGATGGCCGGGTTCTGATTCTGGGCATTAAAGTACCTGTATTTGGGAATTGTACTGGAAACGGTTTAAGGAGATTTTATAGTGTTGACACTGACAACACAGAAAAGGAGGAGCACGTTTCTAACATAATAGTCTTAATTTGCATCTGAAGTACGTGTATGTGTCAGAAGGCACATAGGACAGAGAAGAAAACTTACTTGTATCACTTCAGATGTCAGCTCATTCTGGATTGAGAAGAGACCTGAACAAATAGATTTCCAGTACTTCATTTGCTTACTGTATCAACGAAAAAGTTCAGTCAGATTATCCGGCATTGTCTTAAAAAAAAAAAAAAAAAGAGAATGATAGTTTCTGTCCAAAAGAGCTAACTGTCTAAAATATAAGATATATGTGAATGTATAAACTCAACAAATAAATCAGACATGGGCAGAAAATAGCAGGAAATGCAGATAATAGGTTACAACTTGCCTGGGCTGTACTCAGTTGAGAATACTTTTCACAGTTTCCCAGATATGTAGCTTCTGAGATCATGGTTTATTTTGCTTCAAAAGCAAATAAAGTTTCTGCCTGGTGAACCTGCCCTTTTGGAAGTTTTCGATCAATAGAATACTGTTGCTTTATGCATCACACTTAAAGGACAAGTGACAGAAGAGGAGGAGAAGTGCCTCTTAGTAGCTCCTGCCAGTCTCTGCCACAGAGGGGAAGAAACAGTAAAGAATTTCAGATCCAAGTAGAAATGTTGTGTATTGATCTTTGTGAGCATGCCCTGCTAACTGCCAAAGTCTGGGTTTCTTTTTTTAGCAGCTTAGTATGGCTTTTACCAAATATAAATATAGCTGCACAAATAGTGAGAAGTTATTTTTGAACATTTTGGTCACTGCTAAATACAGAACTGCTAACCCAGACATTCAGAAGTCATGATTCAGGTCCTCAGAATGAGAAGGCTGGCCTAAGTATATGTCAATCTTTTTTAATTTTCTCTTTGTTTTACTTACTAAAACTTTAGAATACTTCTGCATCATGTCTTCAAGCACTTTTCTTCAAAACTGAAGACAAAAATTTAATCTGAGTTTCTATTTGCCTCTAATTCACATGATTCCTGGAGCTGAGACTTACAAAATTTATTCCTAATGCTTTGAGGCAGGAGAATATCTTTGCTTATCTATCTGTCTGTTATAGCAGTAGGTGAAATTTATTGAATAAAAAATGGAAATGCCACCAGTGAACAGACAGACCAGCAGAGGATCAAGACACCATTCACCTCCCACTTTCCTTTGTCTTCACAGCTTTGACAGAAGGGGGGCACAGTTTCTCCCCTGTACAGGGTTTACATTAATCAACCCACAGCAGAACAGCAGCACCCTTCCAAGTGAGGCGTTTGCTCATGCAGCATGAATACAACGTGACTGCTGCACAGCACACAAATATCATGGCACAAATGTCAAATACTCTGAGGAATACTTACAACAGGCATTAGCATGAATTTGTTTGATGAATGTTTTGTACAAGTAATTCCCATTTGTGACGCATTTGGGAGGATTTTTTTCTGTTTTGCAATTTTAAAAGCAGCTCATAAGCAGAACAAGGGTCTAACTTTGCCCAGTGAAATGAAAATAATATATTGCTTGTTCAGTTGTAACCTTAAGCCCACTATGATTTAGTACATCCTCAGCTCCGACTCATCAGCAAATTTTAAATTTGGCCAATATTGCTTGTGCCTGGGACTTCTTGCAAGAATGGTTTGTTGTCTTCCTTCCATTGAAAAGATCCATTTTTAAGCAATCAGTGTCATAAGAGTTGGTGACTGTTTCATTTCTAATAATACTTGAAAACATATTTTTCTGGATGAAGCACCCTTCATTCACTATTGTATTTTTCCCGGAAACACCTCAAACCCAAAGTCATACACAGAGAATATACTGACCTTTTCAACAGTACTGATTAGCAAGTTTCTATTCTATAAAATACTTTTAGCATCCTTTTCTACTGCAAACTGATCTCTGCTGAAAATTAACAAACTTGTCCTAGCACTGTAGTATTGAATTAAAATACTGAACTACTGGTTCAGTAGGCATTCACCAAACACCAGTTCTATCTTCTGCTTGCTTTGTGAACTCCATGTCTTGTTTTATAGGGCCATCCTTTTGCCTAAATAGTTTGCAAAAATAATGCAGTTTATTTTTGCCTGCAGCTCACAATGATGGTTGTGTGTCTCTTTAACCCTCCTTCCTGCTTAAAAGCTTCAGAGTCTGCTTGATACCTCTGAGGAAACAAATAGTCTGACAGGGAAGGGCAAGGGCAGGGCTTGCATTATCCTGACCCGTTCCTGCTTGTTGAGCCAGCTTGACAGCTCAAGTCAGAGGTTATACCTTCTCTAAACAGGTGTAACTTGAATACTCCTTCAGGTGTACTAGAGAGCTAGGAACCAGAGTCCCTGAACAATTTCTTATGGGCTGAGATCTGAAGTCTCACCACAAGGGCAAAGCACCTCCCTGCCACATTGTGTATAACTCTACCCTTGTAGATACCACACAGCATGTAGTATGGTGTATGACTCACATCACAATAACCTGAAAGCCAAGTTGGTGTGGGCCTTGCACTCTGCCACTATCCATGGAGTTAAGGGGACGAAGCACTTGAGCAAAAGAGAGACAGATAGGTGGTGGAGTCACCATCCCTGGAGGTATTTAAGAGAAGACTCGATGAGGAGCTCAGTGACATGGTCTAGTTAGTGGGGAGTTGGACTAGATGGTCCTGGGGGTCCCTTCCAACTCGGAATAGCCTGTGAGCCTGTGAGGAGAGATATTCTGAAGTGCAAATTCCCCTTTGGGCTCATGGCAGGTCAGCACTGTGTAGACCAGGCACAAGGTGGCCTATGGCAAAAATGAGCTGGCCCAGGACATGTCTGGCGTCTGCTGTCACTTCACCCTCCTGTAAAACCACAGAGATTTCTCACCCAGTCACTGCTGAATTTGCAGCTCTTTGATTTTGCCAATGTTTTCTTTAAGCTTTAGCCCTACCAAATGCAGATTAAATGCATACCTACCTACCCTTGCAAAGGTGATCAGAGCTATTAAATGTTGCATTTCTCTCTATGCCTTTCCATTTGACAAAGAAAATGCAAAACAGGCCAGGTTGGTTTAAAGACCTTTAACTAGACTGAAATTGTTAATATTAAGTATCTTACATGGATAGAAGCTAGAAGACTGGAAAAAAATTCTTTCCTTATCTAGCACTTTAAGGAAATATGAACCTTGAATGTCAAGGATTCGTAGTGACACAAAAAAGTACATGCAGGCTTTTGTTTATAACCAAAGGATCAGGGTACTTCTCTGATAATATATTTGGTAGATGGGAAACACACAGCCAGATAAGCATGCAACAGGTAAACCATGCAGCTTGTTTCTTAGTTCTTTGCCCTTGGCAAATCAAAAAGAAGGCAAATGTTTCTGGCACTGCAGTTGGGTCTTTTTTTATCACGAAAAATAAACTTTCTTCCTAGTTGTAGATACAATAAATGACACTTTCACAGAAAGCGAATGATAGGTCCCTGTGATGTATGCCAGCAACAGTTCTGTTATTGATATAGTTATGCGGTTAAAAAATACTCACTTTATTACAGTTCTATGTTGCAACGGGAAGAGATTAAATTATGCTCATAAGCACTCCTGAAATTGTATACATAGCTCTGACAATTTCCCCACTATACATACACCAAGAAAACCCTTTTCAGCTAATCAGATCGTACCGAAATGAAGATCACTCTAAGGGAAAATGCTTTGGAACAAAATGCCATGTAATCCAACACTGCGGAAGTTGGAAAAAGACCAGCAATATACAGAGGTGAGAGGCATGGTTCATAAAGGCATCATAACACATTACAGAATCAGAGTGTCACAGAACCACAGAATATGCTGAATTGGAAGGAACTCACAAGGATCATTGAGTCCAGCTCTTAGCCTTGCACAGAATCATTCCCAGGAGTCACACCATGTGCCCAAGAGCATTGTCCAAATGCTCTTTGAACTCTGTCAGGATTGGTGCTGTGACCACTTCTCTGGGGAGCCTGTTCCAGTGCCCAACCACTCTCTGGGTGAAGAACCATTTCCTAACGTCTGACCTAAACCTCCCTTGACACAACTACAGGCCACTCCCTTGGGTCCTGTCACCGGTCACTGCAGAG
Organism: Pitta sordida; assembly: GCA_013390025.1. Lineage (NCBI taxonomy): Eukaryota > Metazoa > Chordata > Aves > Passeriformes > Pittidae > Pitta > Pitta sordida. Next base: position 247,713 of record WEKX01013697.1, on the reverse strand, counting down.
AAGAAGTCAATGCCTGCCCCTCCTTTTCCTATCACGAGGAAGTTGTAACTGCAATGACACCCTGTCATGGCTGTGCCATATTTCTTAAACACTCCTCCATATTATACAACACAAATACTACGTTTCTCAATTAAAATTCAATTAAAAAGAAAAAAATGTTAAAAAGAGGCTGTTAAAAAACATAGCAGACTTCCTGTGCAACATGCATGTAGGTAAGATAGCTGATTCTTTATGGTTTTGAGTACAGACACTGTACATTTAAACAGTATGTTTCACATCATTTTTATATGCCAATAGCCACATTTTCAAAATCAGCTTCTAGGACTCTGATGATCAATATGAGCACAACCCCTTTATCCCGAACCTTCATAATTCTGCACAAATATAAGGTTCTGTGAATGACAAGCTGGCAATTGGATTCCCTTCTGGTTTGTGCTAAAAATTACAATTACAGTCAAGCTTCATTACTTTGTGGTTCTATTCTTGAAGGTTCAGCTCTTCGCGGGGTGTCTTCTCTGTGAAGACGGCGCTATGTTTTACAGTGCATTTGCGACTGTGCATGCACTGACCGTCATGAATATGCAAAGATAGACAGTAATGAATATGCAAATTACCCCACCTGTCACACTGTCCCCCTCAACCCTGGCACACTGTGGCTGTGTGTTGGTTCTGCCCCATTTGTTGCAGCACAAAGAGATGGGGGGCTCCTGGCACCTGCAGGGACACCGGCGCCAAGAAAAAAACCCCTTTGGTAGACACTACATCTACCCCAAGAGTCTCGGACACCACGTCTACCCTGAGAGTGTGTAAATCACACATAGGCATGTAAATCACTCCCAGGGCAGATGTGGGGGGACCCCCGTGCCTCCAGGACCCCATGAGTGCAAGCTTAAATCCAGCTCATGGTGTGCTTGGCCCCTCTGGATCCCCTGCTGCCTGGCCCCTGCCACTCATGTGGAAGCGAGGGTGGGCGGTCGGCTGCACCTGGCCAGGTCCTGCAACAGCCCATCACCATGGGAACAGTGCTGGTGCAGTCAGTGGCCAAGCAGGTGCTCTGAGAGTCCCACCTAAAATTCCCAGAGAATCCCTGGGGTGGCCATGGCCACTCCACGGCTTTTGGCAGCAGTGGCAAAATGGGTTTAAACTCAACAACCAGTGTGAGCCTGGCCCCTGCACAGTGGAATGCACTGCTTCTGTCCCCAGTGGACACAATGGAGCAGGTAGCTGCCCCAGCATTGGGACGAGCAGAGAGAGCAGGCTTGTCCCAGTGCTGGTGTGCATGGCTGAGCAGTAAAGGGATTTTTTTCCCAGTGCAGAGTCCCTGGGGTTGCTGAAAGCCTCCCATCTCTTTGCTCTGTGTGGAGTGCGGTGGAGCCGACACACCAGTGGAGCATGCTGGGGATGAGGGGTGTGGTGGAATGGGTTGGGCTAATTTGCATATTCATGAGCTGCCTACCTTTGCAGAGTGAGGGCTTTGCGGGAGCCTGATGATAACTGAGGGTCCACTGTAGTATAATGTGAAGAAAACTTGCCAGTGCACTTCAGTTTCTAAGCTGTGGACCAAAATGCTGATGATCAAGTAGGAAAGACATTTGATGGCATATTTAATAGGCTGGTTGACTCTTACTGCTTTCTCCGGCAGAAACCTTTTAACTTCAAATAAAGATCACTTGATCTTACAGTTCACAGGAAATTAGAGTCAGTGATGATGTGAAACTTACAACTTGCGGCTTTCTAGGAGACTCATACTCACTGTACTACATTACAGCGTAATTTTGATAGCTCTGCCCTTAACCTCCTCAGAGAAGTCATGAGGCAGGCAAGACACCCCTTTCTGAAAGTCTGTCTGAGCTAGTTACTTCAGGGAGAGAGAGCCATTTGCAGTTAAATCCTCTTACTCAACAGTCTAATTGATAAGCTGTTCTGGATACAACAAGGACATTTAGAAGGACTGTAATAAGCATTGCATGAATGCAACTTTGAAAAATATTGGGAATATAACGAGATTTTATGTACTTGCCACACTAAAAGTGCTCACAGGGCATTTTCAAATACAAGCAGTGTGATAAATAAAATACAGTAATCCCTCGAATATTGCAGGGGCTTGGATGCAGAAATATTCTGCGAAAGGTGATTGCTGCAAAGTAGCGCAAAACACATATGTAAATGAAGCCCCAGTGATGCCAAGCACAAGGATGCATTGCTGCCACACCACAGTGTGCCGAGCAAGGGGACTGCTGCATGGCCATTGCATGCAACAGTCACATTTCTGCCCCCTCTCGCTGCTGCCTGCCCCCCACGGCCATCCCAGGGTTCCTCAAGGTGAGCAGAGGTGCACACACTGAGCATGCATGACCGTCTGGTTGTCATGTGACCCAGCAAAAAACCGTGAATGAGCGAGGGAGGCAGAAGATCTCCAGGATGTATTGAAGCCGCAGAAGTTGAACCGTGAAGTAGCAAGGGATTGTTGTATATCAGAAAACTCAGAGGGCACAGTGTCATGAATGAGGAAAAACACAGGGCAATTCATCACTTGTTTGGGCAAACCTCACCGAATGAACAACTGCTGAAATCAGAGGAATTTAAGATTCTCACTTTGTACAAGTGATTATAGGTGTTGCACTCACTTTTTGCAGAGAAGTAAAGCTGACCACAACCAAAAATTTGGCAGGCTTGGTTTATTTGACTTGTAAAATGCAATGGTGTATAACTTACACAATTTGAATATCAGGATTTTGTATCACTTGAAGTACAAAAGCAAAAGAATGGTTAATCTTAATTGTTCTTTAGGAGTTTTATAGAACAATACATACATTTAAAGTATAAAATAAAAGGCACTATGGGCAGCCTTGCTTAAGAAATGACACAACTTTGGAAAGGAAGCTTACAAAACTATGATTATACCTGTATACTGTTGGCCCCCTATTATTGCAGGCCCATGGGTCTCCCCCCACCCTGCGAAACCCTTGCTCTGCAAGGATAGGCAGCTCATGAATATGGAAATTAGCTCCCCCATTGTCGCCCCCCCCATCAGCTCCAGAGTGCTCCACCGCTGCGCACTGTGGCAGCACTGCCACACAGAGTGTTGGTGCATGGTGGTGCTGCCAAAGCTGTTGTTGTTGAAGCTGTTGCTGTTTTTGTTGAAGGTTGCTGGTACAATGGGGAAACTGTTCTGATACTGTGCAGTGCCTGGTCTCCCTTGCGAGGGGGAAGGCGTTCCGGCTCCCCCCACCAAGCTCAGCTCCCAGCAGCAACTTTTGCTGGCAGCTCAAATTGAGGGAATACTATCCCAGCCTCGATCTTTCCTGCCTGGGCAAATCTGCTAGTGTCTGTCTCTGACACAGTTAAAGCATCTTGAAGAAGAATCATTAATGTTCAAGTTAGAGCGACAACCAGAGCTTTAATACAGTGTGACTCGGCAATTGGACAAGTTTTTATGTACTCTCTGATGTCAGTAGCTTTCTCGCTTATGGGAGTCAGCACAGCTTGTAGATTTGCATGTTAATCAGGGTTGTCTCAGTTAGCATATGTTAGGAAAAGGCAAGAAAGGATTAGTTTGCATTACTTTGTTTACAACTGCTGTAATGTTTTGATTCAGTAACTGTTGAAAGTGCTCTCCACTGCACAGTGGAGAATAGATATTCACAGGATATTCCGAATTGGAAGGGAGAGGCAGAGCAGGGAGTTAGAGGGAAAAAAAGCTTACAAGTGGCAGTGCCTCTGTTCCTCTGCATCCTCTGCCACCATAAACCCTTTCTCTCACCACCACTTCTAAGGTTTAACTGGGGAGCGGGGCAGATGATTCAGGCAGGCTGCTTCCAGCACCAGCATGCACGATGGAGCGGTAAAGGGGTTTTTTCCTGGCGCAGAATGCCTGTGGATGCCGGGAGCCTCCAACACACATGCCAACACACAGTAGGGCATAGCCGACATACTGTTGGAGCGTGCTGGAGCTGAGTGGGGCGGGGCAGTGGGTGGTGTTAATTTGCATGCCCATGACAGTCTATCTTTGAATATTCATGACTATCAGTTAGCGCATGCACAGTCACGAATACACCACAAAACATAGTGCCGTCTTCCAGAGAAAACACCCTGAGAAGAGGTGAACTCGCGAGATTAGAACTGCGAAGTAGTGAGGGTTTCCTGTATTTAGTATTGTTCACCTTCTTCTGTCAGAAAATTCTGCCTACTGGCAGAAGTGGCTACTTAACAGTATTGTGAGTGATATGTTTTAGAATAACTGAATTCTTACCTGCAATTTTTCTTTATTAAAAATTCACTAATTTAAAGCCACCACAATTTGTACCAAAATCATAAAAAGTTAAAAAGTTTTTCATGCTGTGATTCTAAATAGTTGTAATTCCTAATGAACTTTCTGTAGTAGTGGTTGCTTGTATGTAATTCAAATGTATTTATGAGATCAGACACGGAATGCTTGAAGTGGAACAGTTTCTCTGGAGATCACCCCATCCCAAATCTCTACTTAAAGCAGGATCAGGTTCCTCACAACCAGTTAAATATTAAATATCTTCAACAATGGAGATTCCACAACCTCTCTGAGCAACCTGTACCATCATTTGACCACCATCATGATAAGAAAAGTTTTCGTCATATTTAAACAGATTTTTCCATGTTTTACCTGTAACCTCTTGTCCTTTCACAGAACAGCATTGAAAAGAGCCTGGGTCCATCTTCTTTACTCTCTCTCATCATGTATTTATACACATCGGTAAGATCTTTCCTAAGCCTTCTCTTTTCCAGGCTAAACAGTCCAGCTCCTCTCCCCAGATCTGAGATGCTCCACACCCTTCATTACCTTTATGATCCATTGCTGGACTCACTCCAACAAGTCCATGTCTCTATTTTGCTGAGGAGTCCAGAGCTCAGCTGCCATTTAGGAGTGTTTTATAAATACATAAATATAAATATTAATGCAAAAATTTTAACTGAAGTGTTGCCATTGAAATTTGAATTCTGATAAGTATAGCAGTCTTATTCTTCTATTAATCTTAACTGTCCCTTTAGAAATACATATTAGAGTTACCTTCCACAGCTTGTAGAATACATATCTTGTCATTCTGTGAGCAGTCATCTATGGTTAATGAAGACCATGAGAGACTGTCTCAGACAGATTTGCTATAGCCCAAATGTCCCTCTGAAGAGTCAGTTGGAAGACAAGTAATTCTATGATCTCATCTCAGGCAGGTTGCAGCTATGGAACATGTGATGAAGTTTTGCAACTGACCCATACAGAATGCATCCAACAGGTGAACAAGCATTCTCTAGTCAGCAGTCCCTCTCCAATACTACTGAAAGAATAACGTGTGCTCACCCTGTTGAAAATTGGGTGCTGAATGTGCAGATTAGCATTTTTTCCTAGCTCAGTTGCCACAACATCCACATATCCTTAGAAAACTGAAATATTTTAACTGAATTTAGTCTATTTCATGTCTCAAAGCCTAGGCTAAGTAGTAGGGCTAATCGGTATCTCTGCTGAGATTAATGATGAAGAAAATTTCTCTCCTGGATTTCAGATTATGTGTATGTTGGTGTTACGCTCTGGGCTTTAAAATGCCATAGCATTCATCGTGCAAGAGAAGAGGAACAGGGCAATTACAGATCCTCAGCCTCAAGAAGGTCATCCTGTTCTCAACCAACACATTATCTTGTTCTATTTTCTGTAGACAGACACAAAAACTAATAAAATTTTTACCCCTTTGTATTTCTGATTATCACCACAGCTGAAAGCAACTGCAGTGGAATTCAGAGTGCAATGTAGAGTTAAAATAGCCACTCTTAAAATTTAGCAATGCCCATTGTATATTCACAGTCACAGTGAAATCCACCCAACCATTTTTTAAACAAACAGCTCAGCAGAGAATGTCACATGGATCTCAGCTCTCTAATACTACAAGGGTCATAATCTAGATTCCTCAACTGGCTGTAGCTGGAGGGACTCTGTGCCAGGAGAACATATTAGCTCACATCATTCAACAGTTATTCCAAGTGATGTGTGCTATGTCTCCTAGCATGGATGTGTCTTAAAATAAGCATCAGTACCTGTGAAGAAGAGGAAATGCAAATCAATTCTAGAAATAACGGTATTTCATTCTCAAATGAGAATAAAAACTCTGAGTGCATTGAAATAATGTCAATTGGCAGACAATTACCTATTTACAGTGTTTTATACTGTAGGAACTGCGTAAATATTTAGAAGGATGAAAATAGTTATGTTCACAATGACGTAATGCCTTTTTTAAAGTAACTAAGAGGACATTAAAGAGGAATATAAATTAAAACTAGAAACACTACAGAATGGGACATAACTGGGAGTTGTAGAACGAAATATGTACTATCTTACTATTCTCTAGTAGGGATGGCTTTGCAACAAAGGGACAATATCTTAATTCCTATTGCTGTTCACCAGAACCAAACCATCAAGAGGATTATGTCACAAAGCTCACCTTGTGAAGTTGTGAGTGCAAAATTATCCCAGATGAGTCAGATCAAAAGGAGGAAATGAATTCTATCAACATTTATATGTATGAGTAACTGTTCTCCCAGGGTTGTCCCATTGATTTCAGTATGCCTCTTACATAAGTGAACTGATGTGTATATAAATGTTTTTAGGGATTAACATTTATTGAAGATTAAAATTCTCTCATGGCTGCTTCTAGGTCCATACAGCTGATGCAACAGCCAGGAATGGCTTGTGTAATGAAATATGCCAGCTACACTGCTTTTCTGTGATTACTCCCACTTCACAGGAAGAGCTGTTGGAAGGAGGAGAGATGTACAGGAGCTTTAGAAGATATCCCTAGGCAGGAAAGTTTGATATAGATCTCACAGCTGTTTTCTGCTGGGATAACGCAGCTGCTCTAAGGCAGACAGAAAGAAGCTTAGATACACAAGCAGATATTTTAAAAGATATCGTCTAAATTGCACTAAATTGAACTATCAGACACACACAGAAAACAGACGGATATGCTCTGGCTCTACAAATATGGTTTCAGAGGACGGGCCCCTAGTCTTCAGGGGAGATTCTTTGGACACAAAATTAGTGAAAAAAAATGTAGACAAGCATTTGGTCTTGTTTATAAATGTCCTATGGCTGGTCACTGAGTATGCCTATTATACAATTGGGGAAAGAATTATAGTGTGACTTAGCAGAAGCTAAGCTAGCTTTAAGCTCTGTTGTTGATAGTCACGTTCAAGTAGCACTGAATTCAGTGCAGCCTATTTTCACAGCTCCAAAGTCAGTTCTCAGGAAGTCATAAACTGCTGCAACCAGACTGTTAAAATACATGTGTTGACACAGAGGCATTTTCCATTTCTTTTTATCTAAAGACAATAACTTCTGTGTCCAGTGCCCTGGTACTTGGAACACCAGCCAGTGGATGGTTATGGAATGGTACTTGGAATACCAGCCAGTGGATGTAAAGCTATGCCCAGCTTTACAGACACTAAGCCCGAAGACCCTCTTTATACAGCAAAAGCATACTACTTTAAGCACAACTGAAATTTATACTTCTCTTATGTGGGTCATGGCATTTTAATAATGGCAGAGGCAGTGTTTCATATAGCTGCTTTTTAGGACAGGAAGTATCTAAAAAAATAATGTCCAGTTGATGTGATAAGGCAATAATCCCAGGAATGTCTCTGACCTCATGCTACTCTTACTAACCAACACTCCTTTAGTAGTGATGAATTAATGATATCAAGCCGTGTACAATCCAACATGCTGTATGCGAGATGACAGTGTTTAGACAGAAATATTCTACCTCTGTCAAGCTAGCTGGCTCCTATTATAGCATGGGTATTAAGCCATGCTGCTGAACAAGCCTTGGCACCTACCATGTGAGCTTCTGAAGTGAATGAATCACAGTGGTAACAGATGATTGAACGGGGGTATATACAGTGTGGCTCCTTAATTCCTTTCAGCTTCATACTTCAAATCAATTGCACCAAAGCTCAGATTATATGACACTGAGAACTGAGTTCTGTTTCTTTCAACGCCCCCCCAAGACTGATCTTCTGTGAGAACAACAAAGCTGTAGGTGGATGAATTTGCATATGTCCAGGAAGAAATACATCTTGGTGTTTTGACTCCAGAGTAGCCAGTTGGAATATCTACATAAGAAAGAAATGGCGTCAAGTTGTCTTCTAGATATTAAATGAAGGTATTGTACATGTTTTACTCTTCATTGCATCACAGAAGAGCATTTCTAATCTGTGATCAAGCAAAAATGAATATTCTATCTTCAGTACATTTTACTAGATCTAGACTAACAGACTGCTTTTCAACATGTAATTAACTTTGCTTTTACTTTTAAGTAGCTTTTAGTGGAATGAAACAAAAAAATTTATTGGAAGGGAAAAAAATCTTACAAAGCTCGTTTTGTGAAGAATTTGATATTTTTGCATGTAGTTCACAGTAATGACTACATTTCAGTAACCGACTCTTAAAAACCCCAACAACTTGTGCTTTATTCTTTGCAATGTTCATAATGTGAAATGAAAGTTTGGTCTTGTGACTGGTACTGGGAGAAAAATTCTCAAGTATATTCTTATAACATTTAATTATCTACGTGGGACAAATATTTTCTTTTCCTTCATCAGTATTATTTGTATTAAGAGTTGGACTCGATGATCATTGTGGGTCCCTTCCAACTCAGAATATTCTGTGATTCTGTATAGAGAAAAGAGCTGTAGAATCACAAATGGCAAAAGCACAGCTACATGTACAATCCTGTCTGATACCTGTGATGAACTGCGGAGAAAGAATAACAGAACATATGCCCTGGGAATAGAGAGAAATTTCAAGGGCAGTTGCACAGAAATTTTAAAAAGCTATTTGAAAGGCCTATTTTTGTTCCTAGGATGCTATTGCCATCTCTTAAATTTCTGTGGCAAGTTCTAGGACTGCTGGGGCAACAAAAGTCGTGTTGCTAGAATAAAAAGCCATTCCTAAGCAATTGCGGCATCTGTTAAAATATAAACTCATATGGTTGCTGAAAAAAAGAAGAAAATTCATCCTAGATCTTCAGAAAACAGAAGTTACACTGAAATAAGCTTATCTGTTTTGACAGTTTCTTGGTTAGTTTTCTTTCAACCTAGAATTTTGGGATCATGATTTTGCTACATCATACAATAAAATCCATTCCTAATATTTTAACTCAGTTTTCTGACAGAGAAAGATGTCATTTATTGTGATGCCTATTTTAATCTTGTGCCTTCTCCTGTTTCAGTAGTGGAACCAGAGTGAACAATTTAATTTATCAATTTCCATGCACCTGTGCAATGCCAGTATGTTTAGGCTCAGAAACCAGAAGTCATGGAGTCCTTGAAATAAGATGACATCCCTTAAAAGAAGCCAAAAATAATCAAAAGGGTTTTTTTTTGCTTGTTTTTTGTTAGAGCCCTGTAACTTCTTTAAGCTTTTTCTTTGTTTAATATTATCTCTATATAGGCTCTGACAGTCTCATGTCACCTGCTGATTCTTGTACTATCAGCTCCATATATTCCTGCATCTCTTAATTTCTTCCCAGGTTTACTGTAGGCAATTCACAAATCTCTCCCTTCCAATTTTCTGCTCAATGCCATGAGCTATGCTGCTCACTATTGTCTATTGTAGACAAAGAAACATCACTTTATCACATTCACAGTCTTGCTTTGCTTGGCCAGTCATCTGTAGTGGTAGAATATTCTCTAAGGAATACCACAAGAATGCAATGCAACCCAGCGTGATGGATTGCCCTGAAGGGGAAGAGACAGGCAGGGAAGTATTTTCTGGACCTCCTTGTTTGAGAGGCTGCAGTGAACCCCAATTTATTTCAATAAATTATCTTAATATTTACAGAAAGCAGTGGAAGTAGTCAGTCCCCATTTCCACCTTTGCCAAGGGCCCTTAGGACGTCTGTGCATCTGCACTGTGTCTGTGGCAAAAGGCAGTATCAGAATTGTTTTTCTTCATTGATGAAAACTTTGTGCTTCCAACACATCATTACACTGACTCTTTTGATTGAAGAAGCAAGGGAGCTGAAAAATTTTGCTGCAGTGGCTAAACACTTTTGTGCCTTGCAAACAGCTACAGGGGTGGCATCAGACAATGAACCATAACATAACTGAAAAGAATGTTAAAATTTCATCAGTGACATTGAGCCTCTGTTGTTTGCGATCGTACAAAACCTACGCACACTGTGAAATAAGCAGCTTTACCTTGGAGAATGTATGTTTTTTATGGAGATGACAGGTAATTAATTAGGATAGCACTTCAGAATTTCCAGTCCTGACTTTCTTCAGCTCTGGTTTCTAAGTTGTGCTCACCATGGGAGATTAGTAGGAATGCATTGTGTGTATCCGCCTTTAGAACTTCTTTAAGGTTTTGGACTCAAGTATTGGATCAAAAATCTTTAGCATGCTAAATACTGCATTTCTCAACTTAAATGCTGAATGTCTGGATGTTTATGACCATCAGGGGCATGACGATCCAGGTATTTTTCTTGATCTATAGAAAAAAGTCCAAGTGGCTTCCTGCATGGTATTATCCATCCAGTCCTATATTTCAACACATGTATTTATTAGGATGATAAATGCATAGTAGAAGTATATTCTGGATTTCAGCTTTAAAAACCCCCCACATCTTTTATTTCAAAAGGCCTGGATTTTTTTCATAAACTTTGACAGATAACTGAACTTTATTTCACGAAGAGTGACTTTTCAACTGAACTTAAGTATCAGATAGAAAGGTGTAGATTTCTTTTACAGTTAATTTAATGAAAGAATAGTGTATAAAGCAGAATCTAGAATTGATTCTATGTAGAACAAGTTCTAATTTCACTCCTGAGAAATATTGCATATGGTTTGCATACACTGGGTTTCATGCTGCGCTTCCAGTCCTATAAAACAGAAGATAAGGCTCCCCCATCCCCAACCCTACAATTAAACACTCCACAGCACTTTTCTGCCTGCGAAGGGCGGTGACATTCCTGTTTCAGCCAAACTACAGTCCAGGAAATTACATCTTCCCTCTTTTCCATCCGGATAACGTGGAGCTCCAGTTCTCCGTTCGGGGCCGATAACCAGCGCTGCCGGCGGGTTTAGAAAGTCCAGGTTCATAAAGTGAAACACTTTCCTCTGTCAGCAGCAGAACAAAGACCATTCCCCCCACGGGAGCTCTCGCCTTCCCCGCCCCTGGCTCAGCCCACGATCGCTCCAGCCCCCGCAAGCGCCGGCCCTCAGGCAGGCAAGGCTGCGGGGAGCTGCTCCCTGCTGAGGGGAGCTGCTCCCTGCTGAGGGACACCCGCTCCCCCCCAGCAGTTGGGTTGCCCTTCCTTCGNCCCCGGTGCACGCGTGAGAGGCGCCGCCGCGCTCGTCTCTGCAGCCGCCGCCATGGAGGAGCCGTCGCCGGGGAGGTCAGTAGCCGGCACCGCCGTGCGAGGAGCGCTGGGGCCGGGGATGTGCGCTCAGCCTCCTCCGCGCTGCAAAACCTGCGGCTGCTGCTGCTGCTGCCGCCGCCTCAGCGCCTCTGCACAGCACCCACGAAGCGAGAAAGGGCTTTGATAAGGAATCTCTAGTGGGTGCGGTGGGTGAGGCAGTGCTTTTGTGGGCGCTTTGCAGTGAAAAGCAGCTCGTTTCCTTCCCCCCCGGCCGCGCATCAGGAGCGGGCGGGTGTCTCGGGCACTGCCGGCGCTCGGGGGCTCCGGGGAGGAGGGGAAGCAGCAGCTGGAGCCCCCGGGAGGCTGACGGAGCGTGACCTGTGCTCCCTGGATTGTGAACTGCAGCAGCGATAAAAGCGCTGCCCTCTGAAAGGCTGCCTCGTGTTTGTAGCAGCAGCGATTAAAGCCGGGCTCTCTCCGGCGTGCCGGTAGAACGGCAGGATCGGGGAGTAAGTATCGCTGCTGGCAACTTTGCAATCGGTATTTGTTAGAAGATAGAGTTTAAAAAAAAAAAAAGTCAAAAAAATCCTTCACAAAGAAGGTTAGTGTTGTGGCGCCTGAAGGTTTTTGCAACTGCTGTCACCTCCTGAATGTGCTGACCTGCAGATTGGCTTTTTGCAAGACTCCCATCTGTGCCCTGCTGAGAGATGGGGATGCGAATTACTCTATGGTTTAGTGTTTCCAGCTGGCTGTAGAAGTATTGCATAAGTCCGACTTATTAGTTCCGTGGCAATTATTTCTCCTTTTAAAATAACATCCTGTTGATGCACTTCACCTCTCACTAGGAGGCATTCAGGAAACGTTTTTAGAACACCTGTGTGATCAATGACTACTGTAAGGCACTAGTCAGGTGCTTTGTATTCCAGGTGTGCTGTGCGAAAGAGCTGTGTGCTGTCATCTTGCAGAGATCGTTCTATTGCAAGCTGCTGTTCTGTACTCATGTAATAAAAGGAGAGTGGTGATACACTCCAGTTTCGATCAAGACTATGTATGGAGTTGAACGATGCCAGGTTAATTAGATTTAACGGAAGTATTGTGAAATATGTTCTGATGTTAGTAGGGCTACTGAATTTGTGATCTTGCAAGTTCCTTTTTAGAGAGACGAGTAGTGCAGGTTAAGCAGAAGATGGTTTAAAGTAAAGTTGGTACAACAGCAAGACCCTAGACCTGTGCTGTCTTCATGTAGAAGAGGAATCTGCAGGGCCTGAATGGAAAACACTCAGGCATTTCCTGTGCAGGGCCATTTCTGACCTCTGCTGGATTCTGGTTATTACGAGACAGTTTATATGAGTCGGAAGTGGGTGTGGATAATGTGGTGGCAACTTTACCCAGCAAAAGAAAATTGAATTGGTTATTTCAGAGTGAGGGAGTGGGTGGGAAGGGGATATCTCAAAACAGTTAAGTAGCCTTAATTTGTGTAGGGTAATGCTCCACTGTGATTCAGTTCTGTGTGTACTTTATGAACCACCTTCACAGCTGCTGTGGAACAGAACCACTTCTCTGGCTTTGTGCAGCACTTGCTTTGACTTAAATGTAATAAAAGAGTAAAGTATCTGATATTTTAAACATGCTTACCGTTGATTTAAATTTTGGCGTCATCATTAGGTGTTCAGTCTTGTGGCTGTGAGGTCAGAATCTGAGTGAAAACAGTGGGACTGTGTGGAGGCTTGGGAATTTGAAATCCATTTGGTGGCACATTGCTTTTCATCCTGTTTATAGAATATGAATATGTTCTTGTGATAAAGAATTCTTCTGGCCAGTGCTGAAGTGCATTTCTGTAGTGCATTCTCTTTAAATTTAGTTCTGTTGGAGAAGTATTCAGTCATTCTTACTAACAATACACCTACGTTTGTTTAAAAAAGAAAGCGTATTGATTTGCTGTTGTGAGACTGTCTTATGTGTTAGAGATCTGCTTGCCTTTGTGTAAGGATTCTGGGTCTTGTTAGAATATAAATGGAGTGGTACATATTGTAAATTGAAGGCAAACATAAAATATATTTCTAGCTTTTTTTCCTTTTTAATTACACAGTCCTTAGTCTTGACTGAAAATCAAAAAACACAGTATTTTTTCCCAGGACTTCTTTTATTTCTTGAAGCACACTTTGGGGTAGGGAGAGAGGAGAAGCAGTTGTAAGCTGAAAAATGCTCAAGGAACCTACAAACAGATGTTGATTTTGAGACAGAATTGCACTTGGATGCTGGGTAGCATGCAGTGGTTATGCATAAATGAAAAGATACTACTGAAAATTTGGGAAAGAATTCATATTTAATTATCAAACCTCATTAACAAAGCAATCAGAAATCTTTCCAGATAGGATGTTTCCTGTTAGGTAATTTATAATGCTAATTAAAACAGATGTGTTTGGTGCTTTTTCATTATTGCCTATAGGCTTTAAATTTCCCAAGCCTGGTTTTAGACTTTGCCAAGAATTTTCTGGCACAAAATCTACTCTACAGAAAAATGAGGCCTTAAGCATGTCCTTTGTTTGTTGGGACTTTGTCCTTTGTTTGGTGGCGCTGCAAAGGCAGGAATGACTATTTTAACTTGTTCCTTTGTTGCATATAGCTCTCTTTTCTCCTGACTTGCATCCACTTCAAGGGATGAAGGAAAGGAGCAAGGCTATGAATAAATTGGGACAGAATTGTGAATAACATGGAGGCTTCTTCTGAACTGGAGAACTTTTCAGGAGTTTGTCTATCAGATTGGTTGGCTCTGTGATGACAGTGAAGGGCGCTGTCAGTCTTCAGCATCTGTGGTTTGGGGGAAGTCTGAAGTCATGTCATGAATTGTGCTCAACCTATTTTCCTCACTGAACTACAGTAATACCTTGCATATTCGCACCTGCTGATTTGCATCTTCACAGATTTGCGGAATATTTCTCAGCAAATATTAACTGGCTATTCACGGAGCATGCCCCTGTGGGGTGGTGCCTCTGAGTGTTGCAGAGGTTACGTGGCGGGAAAGGTTTTATAACATGCAGTGTATACTCCTGTGGTGCTGCCTGTGCCAGGAGCAGGGTGTTCTGCTGCTTCTCCCTCTGGGTGTCCCGGCATGAGGTGCTCTCAAGCATTTGTCCCCACCAGCGTCTTTCTGGGGAGTGCCTGTGGACTGCGAGTGGGGACTGCGTGTGTGTTACTGTTTCCATGACTGCAGGTGGGGAGGTGATGCCGATAGGTGTGCTAACTGCAGCAGAATCCAAGCGCTAAGCACTCTGTGTCCCCGAGGGCTGTGTGCCCGACACCCAATGCACCTGGTGATATACATAGCCCCAAAAGAAAGCGCTCCCGCAGCGCTGCAGCCTCCTCCACAGGGACTGCGACATGACCTAGCCTTCCCTTTCTCCTCTGCCCTGCCTGCCCGTGTGTGCCAGGACCAGGTTGTCCCTCCACTTCTCCTCACGGTTGTCCCAGCATGAGACGCTCTCGAGAGTCTGTCCCTGCCAGCATCTTTCCGGGGAGCACCTGCGCAGTGTGAGCACGGACTGCTGAGCCCCTGCCCTGCCGCAGCCCTGGGGTGAGCTTTTCCACCACGGCACCAATGCAGTTGTGCGTGGCGGCAGCCACCCGGTGGCGGTGAAAGTGGCAGCATGGCCGAAGGGAAGCCCAGGGATTCTCCAGGGATCTCCCCAGTTGGAGAGGGCTCAAAACCACTTCCCTTTGCTCCCCTGTGCTGTGAGAGGCCGTGGGGAGTGCTCCCCAGCGCTCTGGGGCAGTGTGGGGTGGGGAGATGAACATGGCTTATGTGCGTATTCATGCTCGCGGGTTTGCGGAACCGCCAGGAGACCCATAACCCGTGAATGCGGAGGCAAGACTTTATCAGTGTAACTGATAGTGTATCAGCAGTGAAAGGGTTTCAAATGATTTCATTAAATTAGGATTGTAACTTCAGTGGGAAAAATGATGTAAGTATATAGGGTTTTACCATACTTTTTGTTTTGTGTTTTTTTATTTTATGCATTTCAGTGAGGCAAGATGTAACCTCTATTCTTCATGTATTGCATATTCTTGTTTACATGTGCAAGATTGGGATGAATGATTGCTCCACCCATCTGCAAACACACATGAAGTGCTAGTTGAGATGTCTTTAGCATTTGTAGCAGCAAGGATTAGTCTGCCTTCTGTGACTGCTTGAGTTGTTTTTATGTCTGTTAATTAGTGCTGTCTGTGTCAAGGTTGGTTTTACTATTATGTAAGGTAGTGATACTGACCCTTTTGGAATGCAAACTGTACTGTGATGGAAAAGAAAAATCTACCGAATTTAATGGAAAGGATTAGGGATATGCAGAAATTTTTATTTCAGGTAGCTAATTGGGATTTTTAGAGGCTTGTAAAGAATTGGCTTCCATGGCAACCACATTTCTTATATACAAACCATTTTTTTAAACTGCATCTGAAATATATTTAGAAGACAATTTTTCAGACTACCTACTGCTAGTCAAGTAGTATGCTGACCTCTGTCAGCACAGGAAGATGCAGGTATTTCAGCTCTTTTTTCCTTCAGTTGTGTGATTGGATTTACTGTTGTATGTGACATTTATGTCTGCAGGGTTGTTGCTTTCCATTTGTTTCCTCATTCTTTCAAGCATCAACTGCATTGATACTATGTCTAGTGTGTAATCTATTAATGAAATAATTTTTTAATTTTTCAAAATAACTTAGAAATTTATTTAAAGACCTGATAATGGTCTCATGCTCATTTTTGGCTGACTGCAAACGTAAAGCCAAATAAGAACGTTTAATGCCTGAATTTGAGCATTGCTGAGTTGTCGGATGTTCACTTGTTCAGCTCAAGAAACCTGTGTGCAAAGTCACATCAACTTGCCATGAACCTTGGACAGGTTTATTCTGGGGTTAGACAAGATGGCATATAACTTTATTGTCCTGGTGAACGTCTGCTGCTGTCTCAGGGTAGAAGAAGGAAACTAGTTCTGTTCCTTCTGCATCCTGCTGATATTCAGTTGTATTGACTGTCCTGTGTGGCTTTCTAGTGTGGTACAGTCATCCCCCAACTTTCACAGGGCCATGGGTCTCCTTTGCCTTCAGCAAAGCCCATGATCCATGGAGGTAATGAGCTAATGAATATGCATTTAAACCCCACTCATCGCCCCACCCCCTCAGTGCTGCAGTGGCTGCGGGGTGTTCCCAGAAGCTCCATTGCACTGTGTAACCGATCAGGGGAGCGAAGGGGATCTTCTCTGCCCTGTCCCACCTGGGGAGTCCCCAGGAATCGGGAGGGGTCCTTGCAGCCACGCCACTGCCACGGGGAGTCCTGGGCCTCTTCTGCGGCAGCTGGAGCAGGCTGAGGAGCCACTGTGGGGCTGTGCTTCTGACCCCTCTCTGTGGTGTTCCCTCCCTGGCACTGGCACCTGCGGTGCTATGGCAGGGAACGCAGCAGAGAGAGTCCCGGCCCAACTCCAAGGGGCAGCCGAGCTCCCAGCGGCTGGGGCCATGGCTCTGAGCAGCAGTGCAGGGTGTGGGAATCAAGAGTTCCTGTCATGTCTGGTAGGGGCAGCGAGGCAACTGCTGCAAACAAGACTGCTGCCAGGACCAGAGGGAGCAACACCATGGCTGCAGCTTTGGTGCCTGTGGGAGGCTTCTGCTGTGTTGCTGGGCTCGCCTGTTCCCGTCCCGGAGGGTTGGCCCGGTGCTGCTAGACGAAGTTCTCACCCTGCCAGGCTGGGACATCAACCTACTGAGCTGTGTTTAAACATGGCTGCAGCCTGTTGCCATGGCAACAGTGCCAGCTCACTAGCATTGCCACGGCAATGGGCACTTACCTAGCCAGCCCTGGTGAGATGGCAGGGAGCCAGCACACTGTGAGCACATGCTGCAGTGCTGTGGTCCTGCCGAGTCTGGCAGCTTGCTAGTGTTGCTACAGCAACCGGCACTGTATCTACCTTGGCCAGCCCTGCCCTGAGCACGGCCCCACTGCTCAGCCTATGCCGGCAGAGCGGCAGATGCTGTGGCCAATGACATGGCGTGGTGGCACCTAGGTGAATAATGGGAGACAGTGGGAGGCAGGGCATGTGTGGCCCGGAATGGATCAATCTGCCGCTACTGCATGGGATCCACTCTCCTTACCTCTCCTGCTGCGAGCAGTGGCTGCCATCCTCCTGCTGGGGTTTGCCAGCACCAGAATTCACCCCCTGCTGTGACCAAGGCTGAGATGAGCCGAGCAAATGTTTCATATCAGGCAGATTTGCCTGGTCTTGCGTGCGAGCTTGTTGCTTGCCAGATGGACCTGGGACGGATGGGTGGCGGCAGCTCCCGTGTGCCTGTGTCTGGCAGAGGGAGACCCACCGTGGCCCTGCAGCAAGCTCTGCTCTGAGCACTCGAGCAGCGTGTGGTGGCAAGTGCAGAGCCTGGCGCTAGCCACCATGCCCCCCAGGTTTAAACACATCTTGCTTTTTTTCCGATTCCCCCATCGGCCACCATCTCAGGCTGCTATGGAGGGGCCGGGTGGGCCAGGTCCAGACAGCCCCAGCAGCCTTGCTGGCAGGGCGAGTGGAGTCTGGACAGACTTACGGGGAGGGACGACCGGGTGAGCTGGGTCTGGGTGGCCCCAAGCAGCCTCATAGGTGGGACAAGTGGGGCAGGGGAAGCCCAGGCAGCCTTCGGAGCAGAGGCTCTCCTGACCTGTCCCAGGATGTAGGGATATGTGCTGGGAAGGCCCCTGTGGTGCTCGGGGGCTGAGGGCGGTGAGACAATGGGCTGGGCTTATTTACATATTCATGGACTTGTTTACGTAGTGTAGCTTTGTGGCTTGTACTGCACATACCCAGCTGGGTATTATTGTGGAAAGCCCCCCACAATTGATTGAACCTGCAAAGCGCAAAACCAGGTAGTGACAGGAGTCCACTGTGTATACTTGTATGGTTTATTCTGCCTTCAGCTTGTGTGTGCTGCTGGTTTACTTGCTGATGGCTTCTCTGAGAGCAGCATTTGTAAAGTTTTTTTACCGTTTTGGCTATACAACATCCATCTAGTAAGTGATAACAAGACCACAGTTACTTATGCCACTGTAACTTCTCAGATGCACTAGAACTTGCCAGGGACAAGGCCATTGAGCTTTAGGGACGCTCCAAATTCTACGGAGTACCAAGGCTCCGTTGCATCACATGGGTTTTCCAAAGGTCACAGAGAAGTAATCCAGCACCAGGTGCTTAGGCACCAGCTTCCAATAAAAACATACTTAACTTTTACAGCTTTGCCTTTAAGGTTCTTGTAGACTTTCAGTTCATCTTTTAGATAAAGTCAAACTTTGGGATCAAAACCAGTTGTTAGCTTTTTTTTTTTTTTTTTTTAAACCTAGAATCTAGGAATGGAACTTTCTGCCAGAAGAATAAAGTATGTGTGAGAGAATGAGGGCAGAATGCCTGTTGCTGATCTTACCTTATATCATAGGTCTGCGCCTTTCCCATTTGTCGCTTAGATATACAGTCCCCCAGATGTGTTAGTACAGATTTTTCTTAAGTAGTTCTTAATTAAATGTACTTGAGTTTTAAGTATGTAGGTTGAGATCTTGGAGTATGATTTGTGCTGGTGCTAAGAGCTTAACTGCAGCACTTATCCTCTGGGTTTATCCTGTGCAATGTAGGTGCTCAACCATCTTTACTTCACTGAGGAAAACATCTTTTGGAGCTTCTGAAAAAAAAATCAGTTAACTTTTTTCCCTTCATATTTGAGATAGGACATAGTTAAAGCTGAAAAAGCAGCACTAAGGAAGAAGCTTTGGGACTGGAATCAATGGGGGTCGCAATGCAGCGAGGATATACTGTACTTAAGTGTTAGCAGGGCTGTTGTAGTGTAAACCTATGGTTTGCAAGGGGTTCATAGCAGCCTTGAGTGTCTGCATTTGGGCAGCTATGCTACAGGTCAGTCATCAAAGATAGGGTGTAAATAGTGAGCAAAGCATGGCTTTTAAAGGGCTACTGTTTCATCCTGACTATTTTCTGATGAAGTTTTGGTGTTTCTGTTCATGAGCCCTTGTTCATAGGTTAATTTATAAATTTGCTGAATGGAATTGCATGACCAATCAGTTCTTGATGGTGATACATATATTACCTTAAGTATCTTCGTGCCCAAGTATTTTGCTTTTGTCCTTGCTACAAGTGAATATCTGCATTAGTTTTGCAACTGATGCATATAAAAAATTACTATTGTTGCCTTCAAACATTCTTCCCTTGACTAGGAATATCTGCCATATGAAACTTGGTGATGTGATATTTGCTAGGGGCATTTGATTGCCAAAGCAAAATTAAAGCAGTTGAAGTTGAAAAAATCATGCTAACAAAGGCATTCCAGGTAAGCTGGGTTGTTTCAGCAGCACCAGTGAAAAACCAAGGTCAGTACTTTCCATTATACGTGGGCATCTTGGGTGCTGGTGACCTTGGGCAGAATGGAAAGCAGAAGGGACAGTCAGCCTTGCAAATGGCTTCATATGCAACCAGAAGAGGATGACTGATGGGACAATTTACACTCAGCGGGTTGTTACCTTGCCCTGGTTTCTTTACATGAGGAGGTCAAGCTCCTCCACTACATTCTTTCTGGATCTAGCAGTCACCTGTCTGTAGAGTTTTCACGCTGCCATATTGACCTAGCAGGTAAATGGTGAACCAAAAAATTAATGGGTTTTTCACTATAAGATTGCTGGTCTCATGATAGTTGGCTTGTGTGCACAGGGAGCAGGGATGTGCAGCCTGGGAGGCAAAAGATGAATGGGAACAGGTTCCCCTTCTTGTGTCATCTTACTGTGATTATAGTGTTAGTAATATCACAGAATATTCTGAGTTGGAAGGGACCCACAAGGATCATTCAATCCAACCACTGCTTCCCTGATGGGAATCGAACCTCTGATCTCCTGTGTGAGAAGCGGGGACACTCACCACTGTACTAAAGTGGATTTTATCGGAGGCTCTTTACTGTAAAAAGTTGTGTGACTAAGCTTCATTACATTTCATACTTGATTTACAAAGTTTTTTTTAATGCTACTTCATGCTTTTTCTGCTTGTATAATTGCCTCTGCTGTAAGCTGTTATAATGAAAACATAGATTCTGTAAAACTTGGTAAAATTGCTATCAGTTATATTCCGTCCCCATCTCGCTTGCTTGCCGCGGCTCGCGGCACCGGCCCTGTACCCGCCCCCCC
>WEKX01013697.1:162507-227070 GCA_013390025.1 Pitta sordida | reverse complement strand
GGTTCCCACTCCCCCCGCCTCGATTCTGATCCTGTCCCCGTTGCTCCCGCGCTGTGCCGCCGCTGCCCCTCAGAGGAGGGAATTTTTTAAAGGTGATTAAAATACAGGAGTGTGTGATGGTTTCCTAATGTTGGAAAATAACACAAAGTGTTTACACCAGATACTCACCAGGAGTCCTGTGATGTGGGAGAACTTCAGTTCATTTTGTCTCAACTTGTTTTCTTGATTAGATTGTCTAATCCTCAGTCTTAGTTAGTCAAAGTGCTGCTGGTTGATTAAGGAAGTTCCGTCCTGGTGTTACTGGTCCAGGAGTACCATTACTTTCTCTTTTGCTATAGAATGATTCCTGCCAGGGAGGCAGTGGTGCTGGTTAAGAGTGGGACGCGATGGTCCTTGTGGGTCCCTTCCAAGTTGGAATATTCTGTGAATTCTGTGAAATGAAACTGCCCTGCAGAAACTGGATCTTCTGGTTCCAGAGTTGTGCTGTCATGTTTAGCAGCTCTGACTGGGTATCATTCTGGTTTTCAGTTTTAACAGAAAGATGCACAGTTGAGTACCTAAAAATTCTGTTTGTTCTTTGCATTACCAGCAGCTGTGGGATGGTGACAGTTCTTGTCAGAGTATTGTTTGTCTCTGAAACAGGATGATTGCAACTACAGTCGGGTCTCCTATACCATGGGACCGCGTGTCTTCCCCCTGTATGCAAAACCCGCCTTCCGCATTCATTGGCAGTTCATTAATATGCAAATTTGCCCCACACTCTTACACACCCCTCCGGTGCTGTTTTGGCACTGCCCTGCTGTGTGTTGGTGTTTGTGTTGGTGTTTGCCAGCGCCCACGGCCACCCCACACCAGGAAAAACCCCTTTTCTGCTTGGCTGGGAACACTGATGTGGGGGAGCTGCCCACGCTGCTGTCCCAGTGTCTCTCCAGGTGGGTAGATGTGGTCTCTGCATACTGGGGCTAGATGAGTATGTCTCGGAGAGTCATTCGAGAAAGTCTCGGACACCACGTCTAACCTGAGAGTGTGTAAATCTTTCATAACTGCATGAAACCTTGTCCCTTGGAGTAGAGCTGTGCTGGAGCGGAGCCGCTGCCGTGCCCACCCCGCCCGGGCCGGGAGCTGGGGAGCTGCTGCCGCGCCTGCTCCACCAGGAGTGGAGCCACTGCGGCGGTTGTGCGGGTTGATTTGCATATTCATGACTGCCTAATTGAATATTCATGTGTGTCTGGCCACGCTTGCGCAGTTGTGAAAAGGGGCTTCTATAATCGCTGAAAAATCATGCCACTAAGATGTGAAGCTGCAATATGGGGGGCGCGAAGTGGAAGAGGATGAACTGTACCTTTAGGGAGAGCTACCTTAGCTTTAAAAAGATGTGATTGGCAGTATCTGTGTTTTCTGCTACTCTAGCTAATTGAGAATAGACAGTACTAAGAACAAACTAATGTAGCTTTGTCTTCCTACATACTTTAATTATCAAGCTGCATCTGAGTTAAGGAGAATATATATTTGAAAAATAGGCACTTTGCCTTTAAAACAAAGACACTGAACGCCAAGAACTGGTACTTGGTAATTTGGTGGTGGACCTTGTACAGATCTTGCAGTTCTCTGGATGGTGATGGCATCGTGCCATGGGAAGTGTTGAGAAAGCCTCGCTGATGTCTGCATGGTGTGATGTGTTTGAACTGCAGGAAGCTGTTTACGGCAGCAGTGTGAGGAGCGCACAGCTTCCAAGCGGTTGTGGTGGGTGATTATCCTGGCTACTGTGTGGTAATTGCCCAACTCAAGTTTATCGCTGTGCTTGTAGTCCTGTCAGCTGACCTCTACTGCTCTAAGCCCCAGCAAGTTTTTAAGCGGCATGTGAGATGATAAGCAGTGGCTGAACCTGAGTTAATGATCTAAGTGCCTCATGTATTTGATCTCCTGCTTGTGAGGAGGGTAACTGACAAAGGGAAGAGTTCAAAAAAAGATTTTTCCTCCATGTAGCTGTCACAGCTTTTTAACATGACCTCGTATTAATGGTTGTAACAAACTTTGAAAGTTTGAATAATGCTTCAGTAAAGTGCAGAAGTTGATACTGGTTAAAAATCATACTCTTGAGCGTGACTTTATTCTGCTTAGTTTTAGCGTGTCCCCGTGCAATCTTCAGTGGTCTTTTCATATGTTAATTTATTTTTAGTGATAAATGACTGTATTTTCCCAAAGGTTTATGGTATTTATCAATACCATAAAGCAGTGAAGTGATTACCAGACTTTTTTAGCTCTGCCCTGCTACTTCAAATTTCATAACTTAATTTCCCCCCTATTTTTGTCGGCATGCTTTTGAAAATCTACACTATTTGTTTTGGTTTTCATGACTCTGAGCTGGAATTGTAGATACATTGCCATCACTTTTTCTTACTTTAAAACAACAAAAAAATTCTGTTATCTATGTGCAAATTAAAAAAATAATGTACTGCCTTTTCAGAATCTGATTAAAATGCACAATGGTGTAATATAGTAAAAGTTATTTTTTTGAAATATTCTTGGTTTACTGAGGGTGGGTTTTTTGCGCATTTCAGAGCTGTCAAAGTGTTTTGCTTTGGTTGTTGCTTTTACTGTACTGCTCTTGGAATTTTCTCTGTATTCTTGACATATGTATCCTGGCTACAATCTTTCCTAGATTCCTAGGGTCAAATTGCTTATAAGCATTTGATCATTAAAATCGAGGCTGGGAGCAGCCTGTACATAGACTAATGTGAAAACTGTGCACTTCTAGTTTTGCATGTAAGGATTTGGTTTAGACTGTTACTGTCAAATAGTAACTGCAGTTGTTACATTCTAGCTTTCACTTTTCACCTATGGCTAATTAAGATTGGGATGGTCCTCACTGGTTGAAGGAGGGGAAAAAAATCTTGTTGGTCGTGGTAGCAAAGTAGCAAAGAAGAAATAAGCTTTAATTAATGTTTCCCAACTCTGCTATAACAGTATTTAGGAGCTAACAAGTCTGTGTAATAACAAACACTATCTTATTCAGGTTTGCCAACGCTGCATTTTGTAGGTTGGCAGATAGTCTATGGTTAGTCCAAGAAAGTAAATAACACAAACATTGCAAATGCTGTCAGTAATCTGTAAAAATTATAACTCCTTTTAATAATGGAGTGTTCTTGTTGGTGATGATATACGTCTGGTGTTGTCTGGATGAAAAATTGATACTAGCATGTCAAAGATGATGTTACTGCTTTAGTTCAGACCCTGTATATTTACAGTCGGGTCTCCTATACCACAGTACTGTGGTCTTATTCGGGTCCTGTGAAGCCCGCCTTCCACATTGAATGGCAGCTCATTAATATGCAAATTTGCCCCACACCCTCACACAGACCCCTAGTGCTGTTATGGCACTGTGTTGCTGTGTATCAGTTGCTGTGGCAGCTGTGTGGGGGGTGGGGGAAGTGGCAGGGCTGCCACCGTGACTATGCGGGTTGATTTGCATATTCATGGATGCCTAATTGAATATTCATGCATACCAGGTCACACATGTGCACTTGCAAAAAGAGGCCTCCTTAATTGCTGAAAAATCATGCCGCTAAGATGTGAAGCCGCAATGTGGGGGCTGTGAAGTGCAAGAGGGCCGACTGTAGTGCATTGTAGTACAGTAAGTCTTGCAGTAGTGAAACAATCTCTATTCTCTAAAATTGATCTGAGCTCTGAGTTGAGGTATAATCCTTGCACATAAGCCCTAAAGTGAGCATGCCGAATTTTTAAACTTATGGTACAACCTATGCCTTTGTTCCCCTAAGCAGATCAACCAGCTTTGGTTAGATCATCTTGTTGGCTGCTAACAAGGCTGGTTCTGTAGAGCATGATTGCTGTTTTGTGATCCAAGTTCAAGTGCTGCATGTTTTGTGATGTCAGCTGTGCATTTTATGAAAGTAAAGAACATGTTACTAAATTACCTAGAAAAACGTCTAAATGTNTTAGACGGATTCAGCGGTCCTGGTTCTCTCTCTCTCTGGTCCGTAGGTTTTCACCATGGTCGGTCCAATTCACAAGCAGCAGCAGGATGCCTGGAAGAACATCTCTACCCCTTCTCTCGTGGGCCTGGGGGCCTTCAAATCTCTCAGCCTCCCGACGCAGGTTCTGAGCTGGCACGCTACATCTTACTACTGAACTTTTTTTTCTTCTCTCCCAAGTATGTTATTCACAGAGATGGCTCTATCTCTATAACCTTGAAGGCCATGGCAGCACAGAGAGCTCAGGCAAGAACTGAGCTGTTAACCCCCTCGCTGCCAGAGCAGCAGAAAACCCCCTAAACCATAACAGTAAGTCACTTGGGATGCCACTGTATAGGTGTGTATGTAATTCAGATGTGAAGTTGGAGGGTGATTTGAATACATTCATGCTTTCTCATTGGACATAGCAAGAAACAAACAAGGGAGAATTATAGAATCATTTAGGTTGAAAAAGACCTCTAAGACTGAGTCCAGCCATAAAGTGAAACATCCAAGTCTATCACTCAGCCGTGTTCCTGAGGGCCACATCTCCAGGTATTTTACATGCCTTCAGGGATGGTGACTGAAATGACCAGCTTATGTTCTTTAAAGATCGATTAATTCAGCCTGGTAAAGAGGTTTGATTGTTACACTTTTCAAAAAGATTGCTTAGTTGAAAGCAGAAGAAAATGTTTGCAGTGGACTTTCATAATGAGGTAACTTATATTAGGTCTCCAAGGCAGTTCTAAACTAGGACATGTGCCACAGGATCTGTTCTGCCAGGAGCATCGGCACCCCACCCTGTGCCTTGCCAGGCCAGTGAGATCACTGAAAAAATAAATACTGTAGCTTCATAAGCACTGGAACTAATGACTTCTGTTTTATGTGGTTTAGTCTCTGGTGGTTCATTTGTCTTTGACAAAATCTGAGGGATGTCCTCTGCCTAAAGTGTTTTCTGCAGTAGGGCTGTTTGCAAGAGCTCTTAGGAATAAAATTTTTCTGGTGTCCAAAAAGATGTAAACTTGAGTTCCACTTTCCCTGCTCAGCACTTAAAAGATCATTTCTCTTATTCACCCACTAATTTTCATGAGATATGTAGTAACAAATGAAGACTTTTTATTATATTTGAACAGTGTGTGTTGTTTAAATCAGAATGCTGGAAGACACACTAGCAGCATGATTTCCCAAGTTAAGGGGCTAACTTAAAATTACAGTGATCCTCTGCGTAGTCGCGATCCGTAATTTGCGGGATCTGCATACTTGCTGTTGGTTTTCCAGCGAGTTGTGAGACCTGGCACGTGCGCAGAACCTACCGCGAACCCAGTCTGCTCGGCCCTGCCCCCCCTGCTTGGGAGTGGTGCCAGCCCTCCCCAGCTTGCGTGGCGCTGGCCCTCCCTGGCTCGTGCGGCACTGGCCCTGCCCCACTTGCATGGCACTGGCCTTCCCCCGCTCGTGTGATGCTCGGCGCCAGCCCTCCCGCTCGCCCCCCGCCCCGGCAGAGCACAGCCAGACATCTGAAACAAGCCCCGCTCTGAGGACCGTCCTCCAGACCTTATTAGGGGAGGGGACGTGGCTATGGGCGTTGTGTCCTTGACTACCCACGCAAGGAGGACCAGACCCAACAGCCTGCAAGTAATGGGGGATCACTGTATTGGTGATTCTATGTGGTTGCCATAATGACCAAATTCACCGTAGGGCTCTCCTTAGACTACAGATAGTGCTATGGTACCACCTGAGTTGATTTCTTGGGTAACCTCCAGGATTTATCTGCAGCAGTTGGTGAACTTGCCTGTTACGTTCTCACAGCTGAAGTATGGGAAGAGTAATTTCATGCACTAAATACAGTGAATCCTTGGTGCATTGCGACCTCTGCGTTACGACCCCACCCATTTGCAAGGGCATTTTCTCGCAGTCCAGCTTCATGGGTCTGCGAGTTTCCTCAGCCAATGCATGCGCAGTGCCTCTGCTTTGCCAAGGGGTGGTGCCAGCTCTCCCTGTGAGGCGGGACGGGCCTGGTCCCCTGGGGAGGGCACGCAGGGAGGGCATGTGGTTTCTCCGGCTCAGCCTGGCATTTAGAGCCCCGCGGCAGCACCAGCGGACCGAGATGCCATGCCAGGATGCTGTGGGCACGTGCACTGGGGTTGGGGGGAGAGGGAAGCGGCGTGGGGTTTGGGCTGTGGGAGCCTGGTCGCAGCAGCCTGGAGTAGCCAACAGATTCTCGGCGGGGGGTGGCTGTCTTCTGAGTCAGAGGGAGCTCAGAAATGGTTCCCTTTGCTCCCCCCTGCTCAGAGAGCCCAAGGGGAGAAGCAGAAAAGTGCCCGCAGCTCTCCGGAGTGCTAGGGCATGGGGCAATGGGCATGGCCTGCATGCATATTAATGACCTGCACTTTCTTTGTGAGTTTAGCTTTTCGTGAGGCCTGTGGCCTGACCCGTTCCTCGCAAATGACGGGGTATAACTGTATTCCCATGGCTTCATAGGGAACATGGCTGTTCTACATGCTATGTTATTAATTTCTGTTTATAGCTAAAGGCAAAGAAAAAGAACAATATCTGTTTTTTTTTGTTTTGTTAGCCTTACTGCTATTCTATTAGCTGGCAATATCCTGGCAAATTTCTTGTGGCAGTTACTCATACTCATGCCACCAGGGCATGAGTAACATTCCTCATCTGCCTCAAAAATAGAGGCCAGTAAAATGTGATTTGTTGTTCAAATGAAATTGTAGTTACAGGATGCTGATGCTGCTCTTGCACTGATTTAGACCAGTTTTTTTTGCTTCCATGTCATTTACTGAAGTTTTTGAGAGTTACATAGAGACAGATTTTTATTTGTGCACCTGTTTCAGAAATATGTGACGGGATGGAGGCAAACTGTTTCTGTTCTTGTTGAAGCTGCTAATGTGTGTTCTTCTCCCATATATGTGTTAAAACAAGAGAATTACATATATGGCACCATTGAGGAGTGATGATATTTATATGTAGTACTAGGATTTATGGATGAATTAGCTTTTTAAACAGAGACAGTAATCCCTTGCTACTTCATGGTTCACCATTTGTGGCTTCAATACATCGTTTTTCTCAGCTTTACTGGCTTTACCATATTTACCGTATTTGGGACTACTTTGTGGATTTCACTTACAGCAGCATTTTTCTGGAAGCGACCCCCCACGATATCTGAGGGATTGCTGTATTGCCAGTTGCAATTCTTTGTCCTGAACATCATGGTCTGTCTTGTTCTCTGCAGGAAAGATTGCAAATTGGAAGACGCTGCTTGCAAGATCTCTGAATCTGACCCTGAGGAATTATCAGATGAAGTCAGTGCTGACACCTTCTATGGAACCTCTCCCCCTAGTACACCCCGCCAGATGAAGCGTATGTCAACCAAGCACCAGAAAAATAGTGTTGGGAGACCTGCTAGTCGCTCCACTTTGAAAGGTGGGTGTGGTGTCTTAGTTTTTTCCCCTAAAGTGATCATAGTATTAGCAATAGCGTATCGTTACCTGATGGAGGGGATATACAGAAGATGGACCCAGATACTGAGGTGCAATGAAAGGAGAGGGGGCACCTCTCATAAATTGCAACAGAGGAAAACTCTTTTGAGTATTAAAAGAAAAGTTTTGCTATGAGAGTGCTGAAGCAGTTAACAGTTTGCTAGAGGGATTGTTGGGTTGTTAAATCTCGCTTTTTGGAGGTCTCCAGAACAGAACTGGATAAGATCACGAACAGGCTAAACCAAGCTTCGAGCAGAAAGCTGGAAAAAAATGACCTTCAGAGGTATTTTCTCTAGTAATTGTGTATTTGCTTCTCTCCCCAGATTTCATATTCTGAAGCACCTCACAGGCTGTTTTTTTAAAATACAGTTGTTGATGTTTATTCTTTACTCTTTAATGTCACTGAAGCAATTAAAGTGTAGTTATTCCTCCTTACTTTTATTGACACTTCAGTCATAAAGTGATAGCAGGGTAAAACCAAAAAGATACTTGATATATGTTTATTTCCTGACCTTACAAAGTAATGACACCTAGTAATAAAGCCTTTTCGGCTTAAAGTATGAATTTTAAGCTTTTATTACAGTAATTCCTCAGCCTTCGTGAGGAATGGGTCTTGTCAGGGTGTCGCAAAACGTCTAATTCGCAAACATGCATGAGTCATTAATACGCATACAGGCCACGCCTATGGCTCCACCCCCAGCCACTCTGCAGCGCTGGGGAGTGTTTTCTGGTCCTCCTCATGGGCTCTCCCAGCACAGGGGAGCAAAGGGAAGCATTTATGAACCCTCTCTGCCTAGGGAGACTCCCTGGAGAATCCCTGAGCTTCTCTTCAGGCACGCTGCTGCTGCCGCAGCTGCTCCCGGTCTGCTGCAACCGCGCATGCTTACACTGCCTCCGCGGGGGGGAAGGGATGTCCCGTGGTGGTGGCTGGCACTTGTAGAGCCTGAGAAACCTTAACTTTGCAACACTGACACCCAGTGCCCCTTCTGGAGGGGGGTGGCGTCAGTGTCAGAGTTTCTGGTCCCGGGAGCAGGAGTGCTGGCTGTATGGACTCACCAGAGCACCTCTTCCCTCTGCTGCAGTTGGGGGAGGGCAGCAGCTGTGGTGGCGGCATGGGCACGTCCCGGCGCTGCCCCATCCCAGCACACAGTGCTTGGCCCACCGCCTCCACGGTCAGCCCAGACCCATTTTCCCTGGGGCTACGTCATCACCAGGTGCATCAGGCGCGCAGCCCCTGAGCACAGACTGCATTGCCTTCCCCTCCTCTAGCCAGTAACGTGCCCGGTGGGAGTCAGTCCCTGGCTGGGCTTAGAGTAACAGGGGACGTCATGGCTTGTGGCAGCCACCAGGGCATTCCGTGGTGTGAGCCTTCCACTGTAGGGACTGGGCATGGAGACACACAGGAGTGGAGGAGGGGCTGGGGCGTGGTGCTGTTTAGCGAGAGGCACTGCACGTCCTCCCCGCGGGGCCGGGCCAGTCCTGCCCCCCAGGGAGCGCCAGCACCACTCCTCGGCGAAGCAGAGGCACTGCACAGACATCAGCTGGGAAGCTCCATGAATCACTGGGGCAGGTCTGTGAGAAACATTTCTCACAAACCAGCAAGGTCGCAAAGGAGAAGTTGCAATGCAGTGAGGTATTACTGTATTATTTTGAGGAGATATAGAATATAGAAATTGCTTTTTGAAAAGATAATTCTAAAAACATGCAGTAGCTACATCTTTTCAAGCTGCCCTTCTAACAAAAGAGAGAAAAATATGCAATTTTAGTGCTTTTGCTGAGCTTGGATGGGTGTAAAAAAGCCATTTAAGATTGCATGTTCAGTGTTTTCATACAGAATATACCTAGGTTTGTGTGTGTGTGTGATTTGTTGTCTGTTTAATGTAGTTTGGTTTTTTTAACAATATGTCAGACAAGATTATTTGCCAGAGTTATGGCAGCTTGACTATTGCCATTTAATATTTTGGAAGCTACTCTTAGAGGTGCTTCACATGGAATATTATCACAAAGACCATGGCCAGGATTACATTTTAAAGGTAAAATGTAGGGAAGAAAAGGTGAATTGTTTAGCATGAATAAGGGAATACAGTCAGTTCTTCAGTAGCACAGAACTATGGAATGCAAGTTCATAATAAAAGAAGGGCCAATACAAACATTTTCCATGGCTTCTGGTTTCCTTTCACTTCATACAACCTCCGAATTACGTCACTGAAGAGAACATTCACCAAAAGACCTCTTCCTTATCCTAAATTGAAGAGAAATCTTGTTTTTCTTGCCAGTTAATTGTAGGCATTTGAATTGTTAATCTTCTTTAATTTTGCTAAAAGGCACATTTAAAAGCCAGTAAAACTCTTCAATTGCAATGTTAACCCTGTTCAATTCTGTATGGTTCTGTAAACTTTTCTTGCATTTGGTGCTTGTTTTTTCTTTTTTCATTCTGTGCTTTAAAATAAAGTTAATTTCTAAACAGAGACATCGTGATACTAAAGAACTATAATATTTAATTGTTGGCCATTGCTGCTGAGGAGGTATTGAAGGTATAGGTATAGGGAGTTATTGTTTATCTCTTTTAATAGATTTTGNGCTGCTGAGGAGGTATTGAAGGTATAGGGTATAGGTGAAGGTATTGAAGGTATAGGTATAGGGAGCTATTGTTTATCTCTTTTAATAGATTTTCAATTATTGGAGTAAGGCCTGCCTATTTCTGAGAGAATGTTTTTTCTGGCATAAGAATATGCTATTTTTGGTTGCTGTGAGTGTGTCTTAAAATATGTTTGGGTTTTTTTCTGATGATTTGGATACTGTTGAAGTTCATAAAGTTCATTTTTATTTAACTTTGCCTATGTGAACCATTTCAAAAGTTACTGTGTATTATGGAGGAAGAGAAAAGAGAGCTACCTCACAACCAAAAACTTACGGACCAGTTGGTTGGTCTTGAATATGTGTGCATGTGCTCTGAGATTGAATAGGCTATACTTCTTGTGAGGGTATTCATTTAGGGGTTGCTTTGATGTACACTTGAAAAAGTGAATTTAAAAAAACTTTTCAGATGTTTACGAATAACAAATGTAAGCTATCTTTATTTAGACAACTGAAAGACTTGGCATATTAGGGACTTGCTTGCTTGCACCTCTGATACTTGTTTGATTTCTGTCACACCAAATTTCTTGTAACTCGCATTTAGTATCAAGACATAAATTTATGTGATAATCTGTTTCGTTTCTAAATAATTTCCCCTATACACCAAGACTATGGGATTCACATTTTCTAAGTTGAATACATTTCAGAGATACTCATAAGACACTTCTCCTGAGCCCCTGAATGCTTGCTTACTTACTAAATAGAGTGTGTCCCTGCTGCATTGCGACCTCGCCATCACAACCCCATGGATTTGTGCGGAAAATTTCTCGCAGTTCGGTTTGAGGCATTTGCGAGGTTTCCTGGCCACCGCATGCGCAGTGCCTCTGCTCTGCTGAGGGGTGATGCTGGTGGTCCCTCTGGGGTGGGACCGGGCCAGACGCGTGGTTTCTGTGGCTCACTGGGGGCTGTGAGGCGGGGATGGTCACTGTAGAAGACACAGCAAGGCCCTGTGCAGCGTGAGGCACCAGGTGAGGATGAGTCCTCCACCTGCCTACGCTTAATTAATGCAGGTCCCTGAATGTTGCTCGCCCGCCTGTGTGTGCGGAGTGTCTGCCAGCTGCGAGCAGGCAGTGCTTGTGTGCATGCGTCTGTGTTACTGTTTCCCTGGCTACAGATGGGGAAGGGAACTGTCCCTGGAGAGTGGGGCTGACTGCGGTGTCAGCAGGACATGCTCACTCCGCTGCTGCAGCCTGCCCGCAGGGCCGGGTCTTGGGGCCAAGACACAGCNCTCCTGATTAGCTGGGAGTGGAGCGATGGGCGTGGCCTGCGTACATATTAATGACCTGCACGTATTTCCCAGTTTGACGTTTTGCGAGACCTCTGACATGACTCATTTCTTGCAAATGAGGGGGTATAACTGTATGAGTTTCTCAGGTACTATGTACGAGGCAATGTGTATGTCTGCTTTTTTAGTCTAAAACTTTTGCAGCTTCATACTTGAAGGGGAACCACTGTTGGCCCCATTTTCCTATTCCCATCAAGTTTGTCAAGTTCATCTTGTCATACTTTCTTCTAATGAGCTGTGAGATCTCACTCCGCCATGTGTCCCCTCTCACTGATGGATAGTGACTTGGTTGTGAAACCTCCTGCCCTTTGTAGCATTAAAGGTAATTGTAACTCAAAATTTATGAATATAACTGCGCTCTTTTTTGCAAATTAATTTAAATCTATATTACAATGCTGCAGTAAAATTAGTAGTACTACCTCATAGAATTACAGCATTGATACTCATTTTTTGCAGAACTGTCAGGTGTGTTTAAATCATCAATGTCTCTTTATTTGATGAAGCAAATCTGATTTTTAAACAAATTCATAGATTATTGTGCCTAAGCTTTTTTAAGAATGATGAAAGTTGAAGTGTTAGAGCACTTGAATGTCTTATAAATTAATTTATTTTTTCTTTCAATGTGTGTTGGTGGGGCGGGGAAATTTGGAGATTAATAGTGTAGGAGGGTAACATATAAGAGATAGAAATTGAAGGGATCTAGAGTTCCTCCTGTCTAGAATGTGATCTTTATACGTAGCAGGATTTTCATTTATTTTGCAAGGTCACCAAAATCTTCAGCATCAAAGTGCTGTTAGAAGTTGAATCTACCTTAAGGCTTGTGCGAGGAGGGTGTGGGTTTGATCTTTGCAAACCTCATTCATCTTCTGCCTACCTGCCTGCCAGTGCAAAATGCCCCTTCCTGCTGTTTGCACGGCCTAGCTCTTTGGGCTGTTGTCTCATTTCAGCAGTGCCAGCCGTGGTGTGGAGTTCAGGCTGATAGGCTTAGTAGGCAGGAGAGAAAGTTATATGAATATGAAGGTTGTTCAGCCTGGAGAAGAGGAGGCTCAGAGGTGACCTGATTGCTGTTTACAACTACCTGAGGGGAGGTTGCAGTCTGGTGGGTGTGAATCTCTTCTCTCAGGCTGCCAGCACCAGAACAAGAGGACATGGCCTCAAGCTACGCCAGGGGAGGTTTAGGCTGGATGTTAGGAAGCGGTTTTTCACAGAGAGAGTGATCTCTCATTGGAATGGTCTGCCCAGGGAGGTGGTGGAGGTGTTTAAGAAAAGACTGGATGAGTAACTCAGTGACATGGTCTAGATGGTGGGAGGCTTGGATGGAAGGAGTGTGGTGCCTGTGGTTCCACGCTTGTGGGTTTGATCCCTGGGTGGACGTTCGCTTGGGAGTTGAACTAGATGGTCCTGTGGGTTCCTTCCAACTCAGAATAACCTGTGAATTGTGAAATAAGTGGCGTAAGGGGCATTAACAAAGTCTTTATTTGCAAGAAACAGTTTGTGACTGTCACAAATCGCAATGACTTTGTGATTCTTCTTTCTTTCTCATAATGTAACTTACCTTTTTTCCCTCAAAGTTAGGTGCCATTGTGACCTGCCGGAAACCTACACAACTATGACAAGGGTTAAATTATACTTTTTAAATATAGGGACTAGAAGGAAGCAGTGTGACAGGTCACACCCTTATTGACTCACTGCTCATTAGCTGCTGAAAATGGGGCTTATGATGGACACAAGAAAAGTAAGGTGCTCTGACTACGTGCCTCTCCACTTTTCAGACATCTCTGCAACCTTAAGAGAATGCCTTTGTGTGCATTTATTTCACAATCCTTTGAGTTACATTACCACAGCAGTTCTTCTGCAGAGAACTACTGTCTTGCATGAGCAGAGATTGTTTGGAATGTCATGATGAAGGAAACATTCCTGCATGAGTGTGCCTTCTTTTATTGCAGATGTTGGAATGTATGTAGTGAATGGAACAAGAATAAAGGGCTATATGATAATTAAGTCACTGAAGTGCATCATGCAGTAATAGCGTTCTGTCATGAAAATTTGTGTGATTCAAGACTAATAGCACAAATCTAAATCTGTTTCTTTTTTTCCTAAAGGCAAGCTAGAGATTCAGGGATGTGCTTTTCAATTTCTTGAGGATTCCGTGTGCAGTTGTTCTGACAAAAGTATGCTGGCTTGAAAGATCTTTATCATTATTTTCAATTTATAGAAAAGGATTAATAATATTCTTCCATGGAATAGACCTGTTTAGCAAATAACCTTCTCAGTATTTCTGGTGTTAGTGGATGTTATAATGAGCACAGTAGCAGAAACGAAGGAAAGTACTACTTCTAGACTAGACAATGAGCCATGTGCAGCAGATAATCCTCAGAATCACAATGAACAGTGGAAAAAAAGGCAAAATATTCAACCATTCTGAAGGTCTTTTCTGTTCTTGAGTAAGCAGAGACCCTGTGACTGTGTAGCTTATTGTGCTCTAGGTGCTGATCCCTGGATTTGAGCTAGTCTGTGTACAGGTGCTTCCCTTGAGCTTCAGGAGCTGACTTCAACGATTCTTTTTCTTGTTGCTGCAATCACATTCTTTCCTTTTTTCTTTTTTTACAGAAAAGATGAGTGTACCAACTCAGTCTTTGCATAAAGATAACGGTAAAACCATTGAGAATGTGGAGGAGCACAGCTATAAGCAAGGGAAAAAGATCAGAGATGCTCTGAGGACAACAGAACGAGATCACAAGAAAAATGTGCAGTGCTCATTTATGTTAGACTCAGTTGCTGGCTCTCTGCCAAAAAAATCAATTCTAGATGTTGATCTCAATAAGCCTTACCTCAGCCTTGGCTGTAGCAATGCTAAACTTCCAGTGTCTGTGCCCATGCCAATACCCAGAACTACACGCCAGACTTCTAGGAGTGACTGCCCAGCAGACCGCTTAAAATTCTTTGAAACCCTGCGACTTTTGTTAAAACTTACCTCAGTCTCAAAGAAAAAGGACAGGGAACAGAGAGGACAGGAAAACACCTCTTCTGTCTGGCTGAACCGATCCAATGAACTTATCTGGCTGGAGCTGCAAGCGTGGCATGCTGGCCGGAGCATTAATGACCAAGACCTCTATCTCTATGCAGCTCGTCAAGCTATCCCTGATATCATCAATGAAATCCTCACCTTCAAAGTGGACTATGGAAGCTTCTCCTGTGTAAAAAATGGAGCCAGTCTCAATGGTACTCCAGGAGAAGGAGTTTGCGAATCAACACGTGAAACTAGTGCTTTGGGTTACTCAAGTTACCATGAGCACCTCCATCGCCAGCGGGTCTCATTTGAGCAAGTAAAACGAATAATGGAGCTGTTGGAGTATATAGAAGCACTTTACCCATCTCTGCAGGCTCTTCAAAAGGACTATGAAAAGTATGCTGCAAAGGACTTCCAAGACAGGGTGCAGGCACTCTGTCTATGGTTAAATATTACAAAAGACTTAAATCAGAAACTAAGGATTATGGGAACTGTACTGGGCATCAAAAATCTTTCTGACATTGGCTGGCCAGTGTTTGAAATTCCTTCTCCTCGACCATCTAAGGACAATGATCCAGAGGATGAAGATGTTGATAGGGAAACTGAAGCAAAGGAATCCTCAGGAACTTGCACAGAGGAAAGCGATGGTGAAGATCAAATCTCTGAGGAGAATGTTGAGGAACTTAGACAAGCCATCAAGAACAATTTTTCTAATAAGCCAAATTTTGACTTTCAGGATCATTTTTCAAGGAGGCTTGATAGGCTTGAATCTGAGGATGACTCCACCTCTTGGGTTATTCCAGAATGCAGTGCTGAGGGAAGCTGCAGCCAACACTGTTTGACCTCTATTTACAGGCCATTTGTTGATAAAGCACTGAAGCAAATGGGGTTGAGGAAACTAATTTTAAGACTGCACAAGCTAATGCATGGTTCTTTGCAAAGGGCTCGTATGGCGTTGGTAAGGAGTGATCACCAGCTGGAGGTAGGTTGCTACTAGTGTAAACGGATAAAAGTACCTCCTTGCTGTGTTGATGCTAACTGAAAATGGAGGAATTGGCATCTTATGAAAGTTTTGGTTGCTTTGTTGGTTTTTGAGAGACGGTGTGAATTATGATTAGGAGCCCAGTTCTCCTTCCACAGAAATGAATCTTTCGTTTGACCTGACTTCCAATTTGTGTGAAGCCCAAACTAGTTCTCTGTTCTTGTTTGTAAATGAAATGACATTTTTGTGATAACTTCTTTATTCATTATATTTTCTAATGTCTGAAGGAACAATTCAGAAAAATTGCAGTGAAAAATTAAGCACCACGGTTGGACTGTGAGAAAAGTCAGCTATGGAGGTGGTAATTTTCCTTGTGTTCAAGAGTGAATATCTTTCTGCAAGACTTCTTTTATAAAAATATCACTATAGTTCTAGGGTTTTTCTCATCTAAATAAATGAAGTACTGTGGTGGCACATTATGCTTGAGAACAGATGGGATAAATGAATGGACTCTTTTAACCTTGAAATCTATGAAAACATGTCATGTTAGGATGTTGCATTCTTCAGCTGGCTCTTAGTTTAATTATTATTTTTCTTTGCGTCATTTTATGTTTTTGATTAAGAATGATTGTGTGCCAATAAAGCCAAAGTAGGAATTAAGCAGCAAATGAAGGACAGTAGTTGAAATTTCATATTGTAAGATGTGGTCACTAATTCTTTCAAGACTGAGTATTGTTTTTTAATATAAACTGTGATCTAAAATTTGTAGATGTTTCTATCAGAAAGAATGGGTGCTAAGAATTACTTGCCCTCCTCGATAAAGTGGTCCTTTTTGTGGGACTTAGCCATGAATTCTGGAATAAGGCACTTCTTAGGCAACATGTCCATTCTAATGTGGGTACAACTTGTGGTCTTTGATATGTTGTTGATCTCTAAATGTTGGCTGTCACATTTTTCAAAAGGAATAAGAATTGTGTATCTCCCTCACAGTTGATTTTTTAGGATTAATAAATTTATAAATATAAAGCTATTTGATTTTGAAAGTTTTTCTTTGCAGCATTACTAGTTAGTGTAGCTATTACTGTAAAAATGAAGCTATTAGTTGAATTGGTTTCAGGTTGTGTTCTAGAAGATTTCCATTAGAAATACACAAAGATTTTCTTAGAGTCAAGTACCTAAGGAAAGTACCTAAGGAAAACTTGCAGGTGTCTGTTAAAGTAGCCCAAAGCACTTGCAAACCATATATACTTAGAAAGTTCATCTTAATATATGGGTAGAAATACCTTTTAAAAAAATCAAAGTAAGTTAGACATAGTTTGGGGGTATTGAAAAACTATTTTTTCAACTGCTAAATACATTAAAAGCTTTGACTTGTAAGGGTTCTTATTATAAGTTAGTGAAATATTAAGTACCTAGAGTCTTTGCTGAAACTTCACAGAATTAAACTTCTTGCTAATTTAGCGTTGGATGATGTGTATAAGATGTCAGGTTAATATTTTCTCCTGCCTTCTCTACCCTTGTGACTACTTTGAATGTTCATTTTCAGTAGTTACTCCAATTTCTTTGGAATATTGTTCTCTTGACTTCATGACTAAAGGCAAATGTCGTAAGATTGTAGACTTCTTGGCTGCCCAGAAATTTGAAGAATGTTGTAAAAAAACTCCCACAACTCTATCAGAAGTATGATACCTACTATAGCAAAAGATGACACTTTATTAAAATGGAAGAGATTGTTTTAAATTGCTTGGTCTTTGCATCTGATATACTTTGAATGTAATATCTTTGGGTTTTTTTTAGGGCAGTTCAGTTTCATATTTGTATGCATACAAAGTTGTTAGCATTCTATTAATCTTTGTGACTCCTGTTACTTCTGTATCTTGACTCTGCGTTTGTTTCTGGACATTCTTTCATTTCTGTTGTTGCTTAAACACTGTTTAAATCTCATCTAAAATGTGCTTTCTGAATTCTTCCCCTGTATATATTGTAATGCTCATTTCATCCTAAGTATGCATAAATCTTTATGGAGATGGCTATTTTTAGCATTTTTTAAACCTAAGTTTGATTCCTCATAGGCTCTGATACCTTAAAAGGTCTCTAGGGGCTATACAGTCCATTTGTGTAGACATTGTACAATTTGATTCTTAATGAAGATGGATAGTATTTCTCACTTTAATTCACAGAATCAGAGCTGTTATTTTAGTAGAACGGTACTTAAGCTTGTGTTCGCTGTGGTTTATTCAGCTGACTGCACTTTCCAGTATGGATTTTGTGTATGATCTGAATAAATGACTTGGCTTTTCTCTTGCTTTTTTTTTTTTTAAATAAGTATTTGGGAATCCCTTGAAACATTTGAACAATAGAAGTTCAGATGTCTAATAGCAGGCCTTGATGCCATTTGCTCTTATCCTTGATGTTAGAAAATTATATATTTATTCAATTTGATTGTGGTTTTTTTGCTCATAGACTGGCTCCTTAATATTTCTTATAAGAAGTAAATTTTCCAGCAGTATATTTGCATCATAATGAGGATTAAATTTCTTAAATTTTTTGTTGTGAAGTGTAGTATTTTCATGATTATTTGTTAATGAAAGCTTCTTGTATAAAAATCTTTCTCGGGTGCTATACATTTATTTTAAAGAGAGTTAACAAAAAGGAGGCATATTCCATCTTAGAAGATTTGTTCTTATATACATGTTTTAATTTTCTGCTAAATAATAAGCTGAAACATGGTTTAATTTTTTTTAACTTTCCAGGCAAGTACTTTATCATTGGTCTAATTTCTGATAATGTTTTTCTTTGTTTTGTAGTGATGTTATTTAAATTTGGCACTGAAGAAAAAAATGCTAGTTATATCTACTATGTGAAGGATATTCAGATGTCATAATTAGCAGCTGTGAAATGAGAATAAGAATAAAGCAAACTTAATCTGAAACTAATCTTTAGGAGCTGTACATGTACTGCAGTCCAACTTTTCTTTCTAAGTTAAACCCTAGAGTGCCTCCATGTACAGCCTTACTTAGGATGTAATCACAAGGTAGATACTTTAGATGTCTAGATGTTTATTTCAGATCATCTCAATTATTTTCTCTAATTAGAAAAGTAATTTTATTTAAATGTAGTTTTCATTTAAATGAAAATCTTATTAATCAAAAAACTCCAGACAACAAACCAACTCGGTCTCTTTATGTATTTGAAAAGAAGGTTACTTACCTGAAGCAACCAAGTGCACGCTTATTTCTCTAGGTACAGTCAGAACAGAAACATAAAGATTTTCTTCACTCCAAAGGGTTCATGATTTTTTTCTCAGTGATAATCCTTAAATAAAAAAAAATTGGCTGTAAAAAAACCCCCAGCAATATAAATGTTGAACTTCTGTGAGTGACTTTCCAGTTAATAGCATATTACCTTTTAAAAATAGACTTTTGTGATGCTACCTATAAGCAAATTCAAAATCCCAAATAATTTTAAGGATACTTTTCATGATACCTGTTTCTTGTTACAGTTTTCAGAATTTCCAGACCCCATGTTGTGTTCAGATTATGTGCAGTTACTAAATTTCCCACCTTGTTGCGAGCAAAAATGCAGCACAGTGTCCTGGGAAGAGTTGAAATCCATGGATTTACCATCTTTTGAACCTGCATTCTTGGTTCTCTGCCGAGTCCTGCTCAATGTTATCCATGAATGTCTCAAGCTAAGGTTGGAACAAAGACCTGCTGGGGAACCGTCTCTTTTGAGTATTAAACAGGTTTGCTTCAATTGTTTTATTTTAATATGTATTTCCTCTTTGAAATAACTTTATTTCATTATGGTGTAGCTGTCAGCTTAAATAGGATTAGTGTAAGAAATAACAATGTATAATTATGTAATAACTTTTGTAAATAGTCTTGTATTTCATACAGAGATCTGCTTTTTGCATGGTAAACAACTGGTCATGAATACCTCTTTGATTTAGACTTCCAAATCAAAACTGGTGATTAAAAAATTATTAGCCAATGGAGGTAAACAATATCTGTTCCATTTGCATCATAAACTACATATAAACTTCTCCAGCATGTCTTCTTTCATTTGGGGTTTCTTAGGCAACATATGCAGTTTTAAGGGTCTCTGTATTGCTTTTCCTTGATTTAATAATTTTTCTCATGCAAATGTAAGACATCTGCTAACCTGCTGTAGTCACTTTAAGAAGAAAAGTAAAACGAAAAAAAGAAAAAAATCACAGCATATTGTATTATCGAAATATCTGAGATTTTCTGTGGGTAGTGACCCAAGATTGTCAGTCCTGTCACTGCTTGAGAATATCGTATGAGGATTTCTTTTCTGCAGGCTATCTTGTACAATGAAGGTTATTTAGACCAATGCTGTTTTCCAAAATATAATCCAGGACATACTAAATTTGTCAGATCTCCTTGCTCCATGGCAAGCGTAACCAGATCAGGGTTTATCAGGTGATCTTTAAGGATAAATGTTTAAATAAGCTCTTGGACTGATTATGATTTCACATTCCAGTTATTTGCTGCTCCAAAATCAATGGCTGAATTACTTTTTGGTCCCAAATAAATTTGTCCTCTCTCTCCACTCCCCGCTCTTCGTCTTGCTCCACTCATTGATTGAAACCTTAAGTTCCAACCTTACAGTCATAGTTAAAGTAAAATATTGTCTAGCGTACTCTGTTTTTAAGCACAATACAGTCAGCACTCGAATACCACGGTACCACGGGTCTTGGTGCCTCCCCCCGCGAAGCCCTCCGTGCACGTAGAATGGCAGCTCATTAATATGCAAATTTGCCCCGCACCCTCACACCGCCCCCAGGTGCTCCAGCGCTGTTTTGACACAGCCCTGCTGTGTATTGCTCTTTGTGTTGGTGCGTCCCGGCGCCTGTGGCCGCCCCATGCCAGGAAAAACCCCTTTTCCGCTCAGCTGGGGACACTGGTGCGGGGAGCCACCCATACTGCTGTCCTGTTGTCTCTCTGGGTGAGTACACTTGGTCTCTGCATGCTCGGGGTAGACGTCTACCCCGAGAAAGTCTCTGACACCACGTCAAACCTGAGAGTGTGTAAATCTTTCATAACTGGACAAAGCCTCCGCGCTTGGAGTGGGGTGGGTGCGGCACCAGGGGGGACCTGGCGTGGCCACCTCCCTCCGAGTGAAGCAGGGCAGGTGCGGGCAGGGCAGTGCGCCCGTGGTCTGCGCAACATGGCGTGGGGGATTATTTGAATATTCATGACGGTCTAATTTGAATATTCATGACTGTCAGTTCGTGCAGACGCAGTCATGAAACGGGCCTCCTTAATCACTGAAAAGTCACGCCATGTAGAGGTGAATCCGCTGTCTGGGAGGTGTGAAGTGGAGAGGGCTTACTGCATATCCTTCAGATACTGGGGCTGTTTTTGTGTCTTTAAAATTTTGTGTGCTCCTTGTGGACTTTAAGTACAAATTACACATCCTGGAAAATGTGCTTGTTACAGACTGTTTGGGTGGTATATACTGCCTTGCTAATGACATTGAAAAAATGAATTCAGCTCAGCAAATTCTTGCTGTCTCACGCAATGTGTATGAAGAGGCAAAGGAGCTATGAAAGATGTTTCACAAATAGGTCTGTTTGTTTCCTAAAGAGTTCTTAATTCCCAAAATCTTGAGCAAGCTCAAAACTAGAGTCTAGAGGTCTGTTTTACTCTGCAGGTATAACAGAGAAGTCTGGATTGGAGATTGGTTCAACCTTCTGGAAGTTGTGTCCTATATGAGTTCATTTTATTATTATGTTAANGACAGGACTTGAGGAAATGTCATGAAGCGAGTCGGGGAGGTTTAGTTTAGATGTCTTGATAAGGAGCCAGGGCCAGGAGTTGCATTCAGTACCCTGATGGGGCCCTTTGGACTCAACGGGTTCTAAGCTTTTGTGTCTATAAGTATTTGAAAGGAGCATGTCAACAGGATGGAGCCAGGACTTTTCTCTGNTGGTGAGGCCACACCTGGAGTGCTGTGTATAGTTGCGGCCTGTTTAGTACAGGAGACAAGTGGAGCTCCTGGAGTGGCGCTAGGAGAGGGATACACTTATGATGAGGGGACTGAAGCATCTCTCATGAGGAAAGGCTGAGGGAGCTGGACCTGTTCAATCTTGAGATGAGATGGCTGAGAGGGGACCTCATCATTGTCCTGCATCACACAGCTTAGAAATGGGTGCCCTCATTGCTATCCCTGTAGCCGTCAGAAGCTGACCACTGGGAATCAATCCACCTGTCTTCAGTCATACTGCTCTCCTAGCCACTGGGCAAGGATGCAGAACTTGTATGCAACTCAAGACAACCAAGCTGTATTAACTGCAGCCATAAGATCTTAAAATCTGTTCAAGGTATTATTCAGGAAGGAGAGCTTATGCCACAGCATAATGTTCTGTAAGTGGCACTGCTCTTTTCCTGGGTGAGCCACTGTCTGCTGGCTTTCTCTGCACCGAGGGCCAAGGGCAGTGCTTCATTGCTGTGTTTGAGCCAGGCTTTAATAGTGGAGTAGTTGTCAATTATTTTCGTTTTGATTTTTGATGCAAGCAAGGCATTCAGCTTCACAGTCCCCATGGTACCCTTTTTCTTCTCCTGCACCCAGAGAGATTGCAGAGAAACCTAGGTAACTTAGGGAGATGGGCAATCACTAACTGTGTGAGGTTTTAACAAGGGCAAGTGCTCGATCTGCACCTCAGACAGAGTAACCCTGGTTATGTGTACTGACTGGGGAACAAGAGGCTGGAGAGCAGTGCTGGAGGAAGGGCCCTGGGGGTCCTGATCGATGGCAAGTTGAATATGAGTCAGCAGTGCCCTGGCAGCCAGGAGGGCCAACCATGTCCGGAGTGGCATCAGGCAAAGCATCACCAGCCAGTCAAGGGAAGGGATTATTGTGCTCTGCTCTGCCCTGGTGCAGCCTCACCTTGAGTATTGTGTGGATTTTTGGGCACCACAAAATAATAAAGATACTAAGCCATTAGAGAGCATCCAAAGGAGGGCCATGAGGTGGTTAAATGTCGGGAGGTGAAGCTGTATAGGGAGTGACTGAGGTCTCTTGATTTATTTGGCCTGGAGAAAAGGAGGATGAGGGGAGACCTTCTTGTGATCTTCAACATCCTAATAAGGGGAAGCAGGTGGGCAAATGCCCATCTCTTCACTCTTGTGAGCAGTGACAGGACTTGAGGAAATGTCATGAAGCGAGTCGGGGAGGTTTAGTTTAGATGTCTTGATAAGGAGCCAGGGCCAGGAGTTGCATTCAGTACCCTGATGGGGCCCTTTGGACTCAACGGGTTCTAAGCTTTTGTGTCTATAAGTATTTGAAAGGAGCATGTCAACAGGATGGAGCCAGGACTTTTCTCTGTGGTGCCAGGCAATAGGACAAGAGGCAATGGCCATAAACTGATGCACAGGAAGTTCCACATGAATATCAGGAAGAACCACTTTACTATGTGGGAGACTATGCACTAGAACATATTGCTCATAGAGTTTGTGGAGGCTCCCTCACTGGACATATTCAAGGACTATCTGGATGCAATCCTGTGATAATATTTTCAATTTAATACTTTCAGTTTAAGCTGTGCATTCTTTTGTATATTCCATAAATACACCATCTTTTTGTTTGCCAATTGTCTTATGAGTGTCAAAAGTTAACACTTAAAATTAGCACTACAGATTTTTGTAAATCCTGTATTCTGTTATTTAATAACATTTCTCTATAAAAGAGTATTATCTAAATAAAACTTTATATGTTTAATAAAGTTCTGTGAATTTGTTTAGGAATACACATGGGTCAAAGGGTAAAAAATCCCTGTAGGTTACCACACAGTACACTGAAAGTGATTGAGTGGAGAATGGAGAAGCACATTCATTTTTAAATACGATGTGTTAGGCATATAAGTGTCATTTTAGATTTCCACCTCATAAAAACTTACTTGTGTTTTTTCATTTTTCCCTCAACTTACTAAGTTTTAAACTACAGAGTTCAGGCTATTACCCTTGTTTCCTCTGCACATTGGGGAGCACAACATAATGTACTCTGGCCTGTAAAACATTCCAAAGACTCTTGTCATACTAAGAGCATTCTTGTATGTTTCTTGCTGTCATGCCATTATCTTTTCTCATAAGTTGAGTCCAGTATATTGATAAATTAATTTGCCAGGATAGCCATTATAGAAGATTTTTAAAAGCATATTGACCAATCAACAATTCCGTTCCCTCTGACCCTCCAGACAATTACCTCTAGTCTCTGACTCTTGATTTAAAGAAGTTGTTGATGAGAAAAGATCATGAGGTTGTCAGACCCTGAAGGCTAACATGGTTTCATAACAATGCACACTTAGCACTGGAAGACTTCCGAAAAAAAGGCGCTGGGTAGTGTAGGTTTCCTTGCCCTTTGTGTACTCCTGTAGCTGAGATTGTACATGTCTCTTGAAATAAATAAGTGCTAAGCTTTCAGGGAGGAGTGACAGCTGTTTGGCCAAAGGCAGCCACTTCTGCAGTTGGAATGAAAAGATAA
Organism: Pitta sordida; assembly: GCA_013390025.1. Taxonomy (NCBI): domain Eukaryota; kingdom Metazoa; phylum Chordata; class Aves; order Passeriformes; family Pittidae; genus Pitta; species Pitta sordida. The sequence continues at coordinate 203,189 of WEKX01013697.1, read as the reverse complement.
CTTTGCTCACGTTAAGTCTTGCCCAGGGAAACGACAAAAAGCCCTACTACCCGTTTTCAAGTATGGTATGGATTGTGTTGTTGTGAGCAGCCGCCCAATAGATTAACATTGAATTTACTGTAGTAGATTTTTCAAAGGTCTTTAAGCATATGTAAAATATTGCATATGGCGTATTTCTCACTTGCTTGCATTTAAGTTGGTGATTTAATGACTGTGAGCCCTTTTTCCCCCTTCGAAAGTAATTTTTCATTAAGTTGCTTGCTGTGGCCCTGTTAAGGGAGTAAAGTCTGAAACATTTGCAAAATGTGGCAAATAATGGGATTGCAATTAAATAGTCCTGGAAGACTAGTCACATCTTTCCTACGGATGTATGGAGCAGCCGTATTAATTTCAGAAGGCTTCAGAAATTCTGTAGTGGCAACTGACTTGTTTACAGGCTGGTTTGACCAATTAAGCCTTCATTTCACAGGGCAATTTTAAGAGTAATGTCTTGACTGATTGCAGATTTGGGGTTTTTTCTCTTGCAGCTAGTGAGAGAGTGTAAAGAGGTTCTGAAGGGTGGTCTGTTGATGAAGCAATATTACCAGTTTATGTTACGGGAGGTGTTAGATGACTTACAAAAGATTGATTACAACATTGATTCTTTTGAAGAGGACCTGCATAAAATGTTAATGGTAAGCTTCAAAAAGGAGAGTTCAAGTAAGTTTCTTAATCTGAATACTGCTAATAAAGTCAAGGAACTATATTAATCTGAATACTAATGGAAGTGTGTTATGCTAGGTACAGTTATTGGGGATTTTGTGTTGTTTAGTTTGTTCGTGGGGTTTTTTTGTTCTTTTTGTTGTTCTACTTTGATATAATGTTATTGTTTTAATGGACTTGTAACACAGAAGCCAATGCCATTTTAGCAGCGATTTTAGCAATACTGGGTTCTGTTAACTGTGGTAAAGTATACTTGTAAATAACCTGTATTTACAATAAAATGTTTCATATATAGAACTGCAGATTCCATATGTTTGAACTACACTTTAAAGATCTTGTAAATATTGAATAAAATGAAATACAGTTTTTTGAGTAACATCATATCTTAGTGTCTTGGTATTGCATTCATGCATTATTGATACCATTTTTTAATGTGCACTCATTGCAATTAGTTAAATGTAAAGAAGTATTTTCAAGAAAAACACTGAAAGGTACTAAAGGTACTAAAGGCTTCTGAAAGGTGCTAAATGAAATATATTTTAGTAAATTTCGTTTACATTATTGTTGCCTTGGATGTGATTGATTTGTAGTCTTTTGTGAGTTGTTTGAGCTTTGTCCTCATAATTCTGAGGGGAAAAAAAGACAATCCAAGATACCCTTCAGTACTTCACCACTGGTGTTTTGTCAGCAGGGCTGTTGGCACCATCTGTTGTTGAACATTCATGAGTTTTCCCCATTGTATGCTTTTCAGTGGTGAAAATATACTTTTTTACCTAAATGCCCCGTGTCTGCCTTCATCTCTGGAATTTTGTGTAGATTTCTAGCAGAAATTACCTGGCTATGTGAAGTAAAATGGTTTGTCTTGTTCATTTGGAAATCCTGTGCTCATTTTGTTTGTCTCTGGTATGAGGGAGACATGGACCTGCTCGAGGAGGTTCAGAGGAGGGCTGTGGAGATTATTGCAGGGCTGGATCACCTTCCCTGTGAGGGCAGTCTGAGAGAGTTGGGGTTGTTCAGCCTGGAGAAGTGAAGGCTCTGGGGAGACCTTAGAGCTGCCTTCCAGGACCTAAAAGTGGCCTACAAGAAAGATGGAAAGTCTAGTGATTATCAGGGAGGGCTGTGATACGATAATGGGTAATGGCTGTAAACTGAAATAAGGTAGATTCAGATTAGATATTGGGAAGAAATTCTTCACTGTGAGTATGGTGAGGCACAGAATAGGTTACCCAGAGAAGTTGTAGATGCTGTGTTCAAGGCTGGGTTGGATGGGTGTGTGAGCAGCCTGGTGGGGTGAAAGGTGTCTGTGCCCATGGCGGGGGGGTTGGGTTGGAACTGGATGATTTTTAAGGTCCCTTTCAAGTCAAATCATTCTATGATCTTGGCATTATTACAGTGTAGTCTGAAAATACCTGAAACCCTTAGAAAATGCCTTAACCATTTCCAAGGAGGGATGTTGCTGTATATTATGAATTACTGAACTGAAACAAATTGCAGTTAATTTTTTGCAGTCGATTTTTTGCAGATGTTTGAAGAAGAATTGTACTTAGGTGAATTTTTTAAAATAATAGAAATCAAGCAAAGGTGAAAGAGAAGGTTTGATATCAAGGAACACAAAATATAATGTAGTATCTCAAAAAGCTGTTCACTGCACTTATCCAGGAAGATACTTTCAGATAAAACCTTTTGGAATAATCCAGTCAATAACAGATACTAGTTTTTAGCAGTTCAACTTTAAAAACTCTTGCCACTGGGTATTCACATAAAATGGTGACTAGCAGCACAGCAAGCTATTTTTTCAGGATATTTTCAGGAAGGTATTGTGGAGACATGGAATTTGATTCTTCAGTTTCACTTTCTACTTCCTGAGCCATAAATGGCATTTTTTATGTGGAAACATTTAACTAATTTTCATTCATAGCAAATGAAAATTTGTGTAGAAACACATTCTAAGAAGTGTATAATACTGAGATTGTTGATTTGAGAAGTTTTAGTCCTTAGTTACATGTAGTGTAATATTTTCCATTTAAGTAATCTCTTTTCTTGTGCAGGTTTACTTTGATTATATGCGAAGCTGGATCCAAATGCTGCAGCAGTTACCTCAAGCGTCTCATAGTTTAAAAAATCTGCTGGAGGAAGAATGGAATTTCACCAAAGAAATAACTCCTTATATAAGAGGAGGTGAAGCTCAAGCTGGAAAACTGTTTTGGTAAGTTTTATTTAATTACTTTGGTTATAGTGTTGATTTGTCCTCGATGGGTATTCAAGTCACCATTTGTTCAAAATTCTCAGATTGAACTACTTGAGGTCTCAGGAAGCAGCTGATAGTCTGTGAGTTTATGGATTTGTGAATTTATGGATCATTAAAATGACACTAAGTCAGTGGGATGCAGTACATGGAGATGGCCCTGACCCTGGTTATAACAGAAATGATTGTTTCTCTGGAGAGTCCTCATTCCTGCCAGTCCTGTGCACATAGAGTGACTGAGGGCCCCAAGATGCTGCTTGTTTCTGTAGGTGGACTTAGCAACACAGCTCTCTTGCCTTAGACAGCATAGGAAGAAGCTTAAGGTGCCACGCTACCTGAATAAGACTGAAGTTCCACCATTTCTGTTGCTACAGTGATATTGCAGGAATGCTGCTGAAATCTACAGGAATTTTTTTAGATTCTGGACTACAAGACAGTTGTGATGAATTTTGGGCCAGTGCCGATGACAGTACTGCATCAGATGAAATCAGGTATTAAGCCCTTTGGCTTAATAATAACAAACACATTCATGTTTCTATACCTCTGACAGGTACATCATGTATTTTATTTATTAGAATGCAAACTTTGTTAATGTAAGGCTCCATAACCTTTATTACTGTGTTTCTGTGCGCAGTAGTAGTGAACCATCATTTTGTTTGCTTGAAGAGAGATTGTTTATATAATGATATTTCAATTTTTATATTCTGATCAAAAATATGCCTGTGCAAGCTTAATTTACTTGTCAGCTGCTTGTATATATTTATCTTCTATGTACTTTCTATTAATGTATATGTAAATCATGTTTTCTAGTGGCTATGTAAATGCAATATGATTTATTAAAATGTTGTCACTTCCATTTGTGCCAATGTTTCAGGAGGTCTGTTATAGAGACCAGCCGAGCACTGAAAGAGCTGTTCCATGAAGCTAGAGAAAGAGCCTCCAAAGCTCTTGGGTTTGCTAAAATGCTGAGAAAGGTAAGTACACAGTCTCATCTTATTTATATACTTTAAAGAAATTTAGTCTGAAAACATATTCTTTTGTTTTGTCATTACTTGTAGGACCTTGAAATAGCAGCAGAATTTGCATTGTCAGCCCCTGTGCGAGATCTTCTGAATGCTCTGAAAACGAAAGAGTATGTGAAGGTAAATTGACATAGGTCATAAAGTTGAGGCATGAAAGTGAATTGAGGTTGCCAAGCAAAATGTCAAAGGATATTGACATGCTTTCAGTGTTTCAATGAGGCATCTATATCTCAACGCAGAAAGTGATGTGTATTTAATACTTAATTGTGGTAGACAAATTGTTTTCTGTACTTGTGTTTGTGTGAGAATGCTAGTCTGTGTTTCTGGAAATCATTGTCTTAATCCCTTGTTTTTGCAAAGATTCTCTTTGTGCCTGAGGAAAAACCTTTTTGTTTCAATGGTTCTTATTTGTGAGGAGAGGGTAGTAATAACACTTAGTAGTGAGTTCTATGAAACAAATGCTTTCAAATTCATAAGGTAAATGAATACATCAGTAAATTTACATGTTTAAGTAGATAGTCTCGTTCTATTTTTGCTTTCCTGAAGGAAAAATATTGTAGTGGAAGTCTGGTCTAACAGGCTTCCATGAAAGTACTAAGGACATGAGAAATGCATGGACTGTGTCTGTTTCAGAATAACTGTTGCTAGAAAACTGTTGTACAGCAAAAGAAAGTTAAGTGTTCAGTGCCCAATATTTACTGCCCTGTAAATTCCTACATTTGTGGTATTGCAAAATTCCTTAAAAATTCCTAGGTCAGCTAATTTTTATTGTAGTTTGAATTTAAGTAATTTGCTTCAAGAGCTTAAATATATTTGGATCTGCCCTTCTTTTTTATCCTTCCATACATTTAATACAGTGATCCCCCGGAATTCGCTGGGGGTCAGGTCTGGGCAGGTCCCATGAGTTACGGAATTGCTGAAGATACTGAACCCTTGACTATTCAAGTACTCCCCACCTGTAGCCACGCATGCTCCACTAATAAGGTCTGGAGGGGCGGTCCTGGGAGTGTGGCTCATGCTGTAGCACCTCATTAAAGCGGAAGAAGCGCCCTTTGGTGCTTCCCGGCCACGAAATCTGTGGTCTGGGACATTCTGTGCATGTGTGCAGTCTCACAACTCACTGAAAATCCAACAACCATTAATTGAATACGTGGATATGTGATCTGCGAATATGCGGGGTATCACTGTATATATGTAATTCCCTGTTGGGAAATAATGCATGACATGACTTTTGCATGATGAAGTTCTGTTCGGATTTATATAAATGTTTGTTGAAAACAGAAATTTGTTCAAGGGGAGACTGACAAACTCATAGGAGAGAAGTTCATAAAGCATTGTTAAATACTTGAATGAAATATTTGGTTTAGCAGGGCCCTGGTGAAATGTTTAAGGGTCAAAAAAGGACCAGAAAAATCAGCATATGTTTGTTTTAAAAAAATATTTTCCCACAATTATCAACTCTTGGCTGCTTTAAGACACAATATTAATCTGGTCGATCTTTTAGCATGTGTGCAGTTAATTGTTACTCATGTTCGAAGAAAAAAATGGATCTTGAGTTTGAAGCATCTATTATATGGGGGTTAAATGACTTAGATTATTTGATTCTCAAGATTTACCCCTCTATATGTATTAATTCTCCCATTTTTTCCCCACTCAAAATGACACACGATTTGATGATGAACACTTTATATATTGGCCTTCTAATATCATGTAGAGAGCCTTTTCAGTCAGATACTCTTTAGTTTTGGGAATCTAATTTAGCTTTCAGTAATGATGACCATCTAGTTTTTTACATTGTCCTGTACAGTATAATGGTTTAAATTATAAAATATATCTGCCTAATGGTAGATGTGTTGAGCCCAGTGTTTTGTCTTAGCTTGATCACATCCCAGTCTGAAAAGAGAAAATTAAACTTCACTGTAAGTCAGTTGCGTCATGTGAAATCAAATTATTGGCCATTTAACTTTTTTCACAGTCTACTTCTCATGCCTGACTTGATTAAATTTTTGCTACCAATATGACAGATAGAAGTAGTTTTTAAGTAGTATTGGTAGTATTTTTGGTAGTATTTTATTAAAAGAGAGCACTCTTATTGAACTTAATTAGTCTAGCTGTCATGAACAGTAAAAGAGTAACTGAGACTTTTTTGACCAGATTTTTATTTACTCTTATGTTTTATACCCATTGAAAAATGTATGAATTCTGAAGAAATTTTTCTTTAAATATTCCAGTCTTAAAAATCTATGCTTCATAAACCTTAAATTAGTGTTGACTATTTTCCTGTTTAAAATGTGTATATATATCTTTTATACATGTTTATGCACACATATACAGTATATATGTGAAACTGGACTTTTTTGTAATAAGATTCCTTCAGGAAAATGAATATTTAGAAGGATCAGGTAAAGGGACAAGGAGAGATGTCACTGAAAATTGGTGATCTAGTGGATTTCAAAATAAATGATTAGTTATAATGCATTTTGACTTCTAGTGCAAAAATGGATGAATATGTTGTTGTAGACTCTATATTGTACAGTTTTTTGGCATGGAAATTCTCTGTTACATAAATGACATTACTTGTATATATTTTTTCTGTTTTATGTACCATGGAAGAGAATGAGATTTTTTTTTTTTCCCTTCAGGTACAAATTCCTGGACTTGAGAGTTTACAAATATTTGTACCAGATAGTATTGCGGGGGAAAAATCTGTGATTTTGCAGCTTCTCAATGCAGCTGCTGGAAAGGATTGCTCCAAGGATTCAGATGAGCTTGCATATGAGGCTTATTTGCTAATTACCAAGCACAGTGACAAAGACCATGAATTAGATGACAGCTGGAGTGCATGGGAGGGTCAGCCAGTCAAGGTAGTGCCACAGGTAGAAACTGTTGATACACTGCGCACCATGCAGGTGAGTTTGGTCTTCTCCCCCACTGTTTGTGTGATCTTCAGACTTCTGTGAATGCTTAATGCAGTAATTTAAATGAGGCATGCATCTTTTTATAGATAATAATGTTAAATTCAGGGATAGGATTGATTCTTAGTTGTGTTAAATGCAAATATTAAAGGGGTTGTAGCTTTTCTTAGCAGGATCAATCCATGTACATTTTTCAGGGTTCGACTTTTATAATAAAGAGATGCTTTCAACAGTTAGTTGGGTGTTCAGTATCATAAGTGTGGATAAGACTTGAAAACTTACTAAGTACTCTTACTAAGAAGTCACCAGTCTCCAAGAACATGTTGTGGTTGTGTGCTTTCCACACACACTGAGACATGGAACCAGTTACTTTTGATCTTGGATTAGTTGTGATACTTGACATTAAATTTCTGTGGGAGTTACTGGATGTTCAACAGTTCTGCAGGACAAAATCTTTCCAGTCATACTTTCTGTCATCCCAAGCCAAGAGGGGTTCCCTGCCAGTGATTCTGCTGTGATCTGGCTGCCAGCTGCAGCTCCCTGCCCCTCATGTTCTCACATCCTTATGTTAAGCTAAGTGAATTTTCCCTTTTGATATGCCGTGCAGTTCTGTGGATCCCTACCATAAATGGCCCTTACTGACCATGAAGAGAGTGACTTTCCATGTTGCTGTGCCTGGCCTTTAGTATTCAGAGGGCTCTAGCAATTACAAGCAGTTGAAAAAGTCACTCCTGTATGTACTGCTGTTTTTAACATGCAGACATGTTGCTTCTTTTTTGCCTATTGTTCAGATTGAACAATGAAAATACCCTTTGATTAAGTGCTTACAAGTTCATTGGACTTCTATCAATGTTAGTCTTTCTTTCAGAAAATGAAAAAAAAATAGATGAAATTGGATTTGCAAATGGTATTTTGACATATGTAAGTGCATTTAAACACTGTCTGTGTATGTACTTATACGTATGTATAAAGGCATACTCAGATTTTTGTTTAAAATTCGGTATTGAAAGGTTAAGAATTAAAAAGTGCTTCAGAAAGATTGTGTCCTGTGTTTAAAAAAACTCTGCATTTTGCTTGAAAGCTAGAGAAAGCATAAGGGAACTTAACAAATACTATCAATAGAATCAACACTTAAAGAATTTTGAGCATGAAAATATTATTTGGGGATGAAGCATTGGAAATCAGAATGAAGTAGGTCGTGTTTTGTGAGTAACTTGTTGCAGNGAGGGTCAGCCAGTCAAGGTAGTGCCACAGGTAGAAACTGTTGATACACTGCGCACCATGCAGGTGAGTTTGGTCTTCTCCCCCACTGTTTGTGTGATCTTCAGACTTCTGTGAATGCTTAATGCAGTAATTTAAATGAGGCATGCATCTTTTTATAGATAATAATGTTAAATTCAGGGATAGGATTGATTCTTAGTTGTGTTAAATGCAAATATTAAAGGGGTTGTAGCTTTTCTTAGCAGGATCAATCCATGTACATTTTTCAGGGTTCGACTTTTATAATAAAGAGATGCTTTCAACAGTTAGTTGGGTGTTCAGTATCATAAGTGTGGATAAGACTTGAAAACTTACTAAGTACTCTTACTAAGAAGTCACCAGTCTCCAAGAACATGTTGTGGTTGTGTGCTTTCCACACACACTGAGACATGGAACCAGTTACTTTTGATCTTGGATTAGTTGTGATACTTGACGTTAAATTTCTGTGGGAGTTACTGGATGTTCAACAGTTCTGCAGGACAAAATCTTTCCAGTCATACTTTCTGTCATCCCAAGCCAAGAGGGGTTCCCTGCCAGTGATTCTGCTGTGATCTGGCTGCCAGCTGCAGCTCCCTGCCCCTCATGTTCTCACATCCTTATGTTAAGCTAAGTGAATTTTCCCTTTTGATATGCCGTGCAGTTCTGTGGATCCCTACCATAAATGGCCCTTACTGACCATGAAGAGAGTGACTTTCCATGTTGCTGTGCCTGGCCTTTAGTATTCAGAGGGCTCTAGCAATTACAAGCAGTTGAAAAAGTCACTCCTGTATGTACTGCTGTTTTTAACATGCAGACATGTTGCTTCTTTTTTGCCTATTGTTCAGATTGAACAATGAAAATACCCTTTGATTAAGTGCTTACAAGTTCATTGGACTTCTATCAATGTTAGTCTTTCTTTCAGAAAATGAAAAAAAATAGATGAAATTGGATTTGCAAATGGTATTTTGACATATGTAAGTGCATTTAAACACTGTCTGTGTATGTACTTATACGTATGTATAAAGGCATACTCAGATTTTTGTTTAAAATTCGGTATTGAAAGGTTAAGAATTAAAAAGTGCTTCAGAAAGATTGTGTCCTGTGTTTAAAAAAACTCTGCATTTTGCTTGAAAGCTAGAGAAAGCATAAGGGAACTTAACAAATACTATCAATAGAATCAACACTTAAAGAATTTTGAGCATGAAAATATTATTTGGGGATGAAGCATTGGAAATCAGAATGAAGTAGGTCGTGTTTTGTGAGTAACTTGTTGCAGATGCGTTGTTTGTATGTAGTTCAAAATCAGTAGAGTTTAAGTATGTGACTCAGTGCCACAGCAAAGGCAGCACCTTCTGGGACTGTGCTTTTGCAGACTTCTGCAATATCAGAGCTATGGTTTCCAAAACGTATTTTTACATACTGATAATTTTCCAAATTTGAGCAAATACTGTGCGTTAAATCTATGCCTTTCCCTGTTCAATAGTGGACTTTTGTCGAGAAGTATGTTACATTTCTTGGATAAAACCTCTTTGTTTATGGGATGGTTGTTACTTCCGTCTGCTTTGATAACATACAATTACTTTTGCTTATCTGCTGTTTCTTTTGTGTATAATTGATCTGAAGATAATTTAATACAGTGTTTCCCAAGCCTTTCCAGAAGTGAATAGGAGTATGTTCCCCTTGAAAACTTGCTGTGGCACTTGCCCTAATGGAACTCTGCTCACAAGACGACAGTTTGATTTTAGTTGCCAGCATCAAGCTTTTCTGTGTGAATTAAAGATTTTCATGAATAGTAACAAGGGAGGTCTTTCAGAATTTAAAACATAACTAGTTGGAATCTGGTGATTTTTACAGAGTGAATTTTTTTTTGTAAGAACTAGTAGTGTCTTGTTTTCCTAGGTTGATAACCTTCTCCTTGTAGTCATTCAATCTGCCCACCTTGTAAGTCAGAGAAAAGCTTTCCAGCAGTCTATTGAAGGGCTCATATCTCTGCGGCAGGAGCAGACATCCAGCCAACCAATCATTGCCAAAGCTCTACAACAGCTAAAGGTAAGCAGTTTTTGAGATTATTATTCAAAACTGGTGGCGTTTTGCTCATTGATAAGTGAAAAAGTGGAAAAGACTGTAAAGCTAATGGCATATTCTGCAATTGTAAGTTGTGCAACTCAGTCCTCTGTGGACTTCAGGACAATTTTAATTCTGTTTTTGCAATTACTTGAGTATATTTTTGAGCTACATTGGTGTGATCTTTTCTGCACTTGGTAATTGGGAAACAAGTCCATAATGCAAATGAAATATTTATTGCAGCGGAATGAATACATCTTTGTATGATAGCATAATTGAATCAAAAGTGTATGATTTCATAAAAGGAAATACAGTCTGGTCTCCAATATTGAGCACCCACGGTCTTAATTGGGACCCGCATAGCCCAACTTCCGAGTTGAATGGCAGTTCATTAATATGCAAATTTTCTCCGCATCCTCATGCGCCCTAGTGCTGTTTCGGCACTGTGTCGCTGTGTATTGGTGTTTGTGTCGGCCCTTCCCGGTGCCCACAGCCACCCCACTCATTTTCTCCTCTTGTCTGTCTGGCTTTGTTTGCTTTGCATTGTTGTTGGTTCTCCACTCACCCTTTTGCTGTCTTTGTTTCTAAAGTTAATCTCACGCAAGCAAACAAACTTTATTATGCAGTCATGCCTCAGTTATTCGCGCTGTCATATTCATGTCTTCTTATATTCAAGGAAATTTTTCCTGCAGTTTTTACTCAGTTATTCATGGAGGGATGCAGTCCTGCACTGGTGGAGCGGTGCTGTCCTGGTCCTGTCCAGACCTGCCAGAAGTCAGGAAGTCTTTAACTGTAACACAGAGACCCATGTGGGGCCGTTTGCCTCAGGCAAAGTACTCCTGCCAGTGCTAGCTGCTGCAGTTAAAGGGAAAAAACCCTGACTCCCACACTCCTCCCTGCCCGTAAGGAGCCTGAGATGCTTGCAGTGTTCCGTAGTTGCCATACATCTGGGAATAATTTGCCATATTAATGTCTGACCTGTATTCGCGGATGAAAGGTTCCGCGGGACCCTCAGGAGAGCTGTAATCCACGAATACGGAGGATTGACTGTAGTGCAGTGAGCTCCTGGGTTTTGCAGGTACACGGGTCCAGGCTGGTGCCGTGAAGGCCGTGATTTGGGAAGATAGCGAACTCATGAGTATGCAGTTGAGCCCTGCCTGTTTCCCTGCCCCCCTCAGATCTGGAGGTCAGGAGGGCATTCCTAGGACTGTCCAGTGCCCTGAGCTGCCTGAGGAAAGTGAAGGAAATGCCTTTTGCTCCTTCCTGGCTGTGGAATCCTGGCTTTTGCCCTTGCACCCCTTTTCCGAGCACAGAAACCCCATNATTCGCGCTGTCATATTCATGTCTTCTTATATTCAAGGAAATTTTTCCTGCAGTTTTTACTCAGTTATTCATGGAGGGATGCAGTCCTGCACTGGTGGAGCGGTGCTGTCCTGGTCCTGTCCAGACCTGCCAGAAGTCAGGAAGTCTTTAACTGTAACACAGAGACCCATGTGGGGCCGTTTGCCTCAGGCAAAGTACTCCTGCCAGTGCTAGCTGCTGCAGTTAAAGGGAAAAAACCCTGACTCCCACACTCCTCCCTGCCCGTAAGGAGCCTGAGATGCTTGCAGTGTTCCGTAGTTGCCATACATCTGGGAATAATTTGCCATATTAATGTCTGACCTGTATTCGCGGATGAAAGGTTCCGCGGGACCCTCAGGAGAGCTGTAATCCACGAATACGGAGGATTGACTGTAGTGCAGTGAGCTCCTGGGTTTTGCAGGTACACGGGTCCAGGCTGGTGCCGTGAAGGCCGTGATTTGGGAAGATAGCGAACTCATGAGTATGCAGTTGAGCCCTGCCTGTTTCCCTGCCCCCCTCAGATCTGGAGGTCAGGAGGGCATTCCTAGGACTGTCCAGTGCCCTGAGCTGCCTGAGGAAAGTGAAGGAAATGCCTTTTGCTCCTTCCTGGCTGTGGAATCCTGGCTTTTGCCCTTGCGCCCCTTTTCCGAGCACAGAAACCCCATGGGAGCTGGCACTGCCAGGCACTCTGGAGCCAGTGACCTCCCCTGCTGCATAGCTGAGCAGAGTGGAGCCTCCCACCACTGTTCATTCCCTGCTGTGTCTATGGTGGGGCTTATTGGTTGTTTGTTGGTGGTGTCTGTGCGTTTAAACTTGTTGCCACTTGCAGGTGGTGGCCCCCAAGCCCCAGGTGTGTGTGGAGACATGGTACAGAAAAGTGTTTCAACCTGGGGCTTGACAGGGCTTGGCGGTGTCACCGGGGAAGGCAAGCACTTGCTTGTACAGTGCCTACAAAAAACTTCTCCACTCCCCTTAGTTTAGCTGTGTGGTGTGTGGTCTCCAAACTTGGGTTTGTGTGCTCTCCCATAGGGCATTCCTGCTGTTGCTCAACATGTCTCATAGCAACCGCACATGCAGCCATGTTTGCAGATGCGAGGGCTACCATACATGCACAAACAGTGCTGGTTGCCCCCCTGGCGTTGCTGGTAGTTCTGACCTCCCTTTCCCTGTAACAACACTCATTTTTCCCGAGTGCACGTGATCAGTAGCTTCATTGCTTGCCCCTGACTTGACGTCAGGTGAGGCTGCTGTTCCGCCAGCCTTGAAAGGGAGGTCAGAACGGCAGAGGTTTTCCCTTCGAACCAACGCCCTGGAATGGGAGCAGACTAGCTAGCCTGGCGGTGAAGCAGGATCAATGCTTTCAGGGTTGGAAGCCATATCTCCACTCATCATGGCAGAGGCTCTGTTAGTTCCCCATTCTGTGGCGGCAAAGTTTTCTTATCGCTTGTCCAGGTGGCAGTAGAGGAATTGGAAGCAATGCCTCCACAGGCGTGAAAGCAGGAGTTGTAGCGCTGCTATTTGTAGTTCTGGCAGCAGTCTCTCTACCCGTAACAGTCCATGCCAGGAAGTTTTGTTTCCCACCCCCTGCTGGAAAAGTGACTGCTGCTCGCTGCCTATCACACACAGCCCTTTCCTGGAGTGCTGGCACAGCCCCCGCTGCCTGGGATACGGCAGGGAACAAAGGGAGTGCGGGTGAGGGGGTGGTGATGGCGGCTGGGAATCCAGCCAAGCCGAGTGCTAGTGAAAGAGCCTGAGCTGCAGCTTAGCTGAGCCCATGTTTCATATCAGGCAGACTGAACCATCCAGCCTCGCGCCACTTCCCTTTGCCAGTGAACTCGGATGCTGCCTTCACTTGCAAAAGCCAGCATGATGGCCCTGACAAAGCGCCACAGCACATGAGACCAGGGACGCCAGCCCTAGCTCGGTCATACTGGGGCTGTGTGCTGGCTGTTAAGTCCCACTGCAGCTGTCAGGGGCCGCACTAGCCCGAGCTTGGTCCTAGCGGCAGTGTGCTTCTTTGCACAGTCCCTCGTGGTCCCACAGCATTCTCAGGTTTGCCTGCGGGAGGGAGCTCGCATGCTCGCCCTCCCTGGTTGCGGACAGAGCGATGCCTCTCTTGCCCTGTGCAGTAGATGCTGCACATGGCGCAGTGCCACTGCTCTGGTGCCGCTCCCAGTCTCCAGGGCTGAGGGGGGTGATGCGATGGGTAGGGGCTCATTTACATATTCTTGAGCTCATTTACATAATCATAAGCTGGCATTCTTCCTGACGTTATCGGCGTATGCGCAGACCCTGCTTTTTTTCTGAAAAATTACTCACAAAGAATTGAACCTGCAAAGATGAGAACTGCAAGTAACCAGGGGTTTACTGTACTTCAATTAATTATAAGACCTGCTTAATGCAACTGCTGGAAAGTGTTTGTTTTTCCAAGACTGAATGAATTCTTGTGGCATTAAAGTACATTTTCATTTATAATAACGTACTTGTTAGATTTGTGTTTGCCTTAGTCTTGTCAGCTGTAGAATATAAGTAATGCTTTCGTGCTCCCCATCCCTTTTTGTTGTTACTCAGAATGATGCATTACAGCTATGCAATAAGATAAGCAGTGCCATTGATAGAGTTGATCACATGTTCACATCTGAGTTTGATGCTGAAGTTGATGAATCTGAATCTGCCACATTGCAACAATACTACCGGGAAGCCATGATTCAGGGTTATAATTTTGGGTTTGAGGTAAGGAAACAAAATCTTAAATGACATGCATTTATAGTAGTTTTGTTAAGAACTAATTGAAATGTCTGGTTTTGCATTGGTGCAAATAAGGTAATTAATAGCTCTGTGGAGATACGAAGAATTCACAGAACCAGAGAATTTTTTAGGTTGGAAAAGATGTTTAAGATAATAATTTCCGGCTGTTAACCGAGCACCTGCCAGGTCCACCGCTAAACCGTGTCTGTATCTACACGTATATGAAATACCTTCAGGGATGGGGACTCAGCCACTTCCTTGGGCAGCCTGTTCTAATGCCTGACTGCTCTTTCAGTGGAGAAATTTTTCCTAATATCCTATCTAAACCACCCCTGACACGATTCAAAACTGTTTCTTCTTCTCCTAATGCTTGTTATTTGGGAGAAGAAACCAACACCTATGTCGCTACAGCCTTCTTTCACGTGTGGAAGGCAGTAAGATCTCCATTGAGATCCTTTTCTCTACCCTCGGTAATCCCAGCGCCCTTAGCCACTGCTCATCAGACTTGTGCACAGGATCCTTCACCAGCTCCCTTGCCCTTCTCTGGACAGGCTCCAGCACCTCAATATCTTCCTTGTAGTGAGGGGCCCAGAACCAAACACAGGATTAGAGTTGTAACCTCACCAGTGCCAAGTACAGGGGATCAGTCACTTCCTTGGTCCTGCTGGCCACACTTGTTGACACAGGCCAGGATGCCATTTGCCTTCTTGACCACCTCAGCACGCCGCTGACTCATGTTCAGCAGCTGTTTACTAGCACCTCAGGTCCTTTTCCCTCTGAGCAGCTTTCCAGCCGCTCTGCCTCCTGCCACTCATGGGGTTGTTGTGACCCAAGTGTAGGATCCAGAGCTTGGCCTTATTGAACCTGGTATGATTGGCCTCAGCTTCCCATCAAACTTAGTGTTGTCTGCAAACTTCCTGGGAGTGCACCTGATCTCTTCATCCTAATCATTGATAAAGATATTAAGTAGGACAGGCTGCAAAACTGAGCCCTGAGGGACGCTACTGGTGACTGAATGCCAGCTGGATGTAGCACCACTCACCACCACTAGGTCCTGCCATCCAGCCAGTTTTCTATGCAGTGAGCATTGCACCTGTCCACACTATGAGCAGCCAATTTCTCCAGGAGAAAAACGAGGTCAAAGGCTTTACTGAAATATAGGTAGATGACATCTACAGCCTTTCCCTGATCCGTGAACTAGGTTTACCTTGTTATAGGACATGAGGTCAGTCAAGTTGGACCTGGCTTTCACAGAATCATGTTAGCTGGGCCTAATTGCCTCGTTTTCTCTTAACTGGTGCTTGATGGCACTCTAGATGATCTGCTCCATAAACTTCAGACTGACAGATCTGTTGTTACCTGGATCCTCCTTCCAGTCCTTTATGTGGAGGAACCTCATATTTGGTAATTTCTAGTCAACTGTGACCTTCAAATTTTAGCAGAATATGATAAAAAAATTAGTTGACTCAGAAATCTTACAAGAAAATACTTTGCAAATACACTTTAGTATTGTGGTGAGTGTCCTTGTGTCTCATGCAGGAGACCAGGGGGTTCAATTCCCACCAGGGAGGCAGTGGTGCTGTTTAAGAGTTGGACTCGATGATCCTTGTGGGTCGCTTCCAACTCAGAATATTCTGTGATTTAGCAGAAAGCATCAGATTAGGCTGTTAAATCTGATAAGTCTGTTAAATTATCAATGCCTGGAACTTAAAAAAACTTTTCAGAACTTGATGATTTCTGGTGTAATCTTGTAGGCTCTGATGTATGGTAGCATTTTAGAAATCTAAAATTGGTTGGAAAAGACCTCCAAGGTTATCAAGTCCAGACTTTGACTGAATGCCACCATGCCTATTCAACCATAAGTACTCTGCTCATTTTTGAACATTTCCAAGGCTGGCAGCTCCACTACACTGTGATGTAACTTGACTTTTCACAGTTTTTCAGCCTAGACTATCATAATAATGTAATATGAGACATTGTTTCACAGTTTATGGTGGTCCTTTGATGCAGTGCCTGTAGCTTTTGAGTGCCTGCCTTTCTGTGCAGGCACTCAAAATGTTATGTTCAGGTTCTTAATTGAACTGTTTCAGTATTTGGTTACTATTCCTTAATGTTGTCTAAAATATAAGCTCTCCTTACAGAACTGAGTGTTTATGTGGGATGTTTCTTCAGTGATGTGTACACTGTTAAACATCAGTAGTTGCCTGACCTGCACAGAAGAATGCAGTATGGCTCAGTCTTGCCTCTCACTATAACACATTTTGTATCATACACTTTTCTTGATCTTTTTTTTTTATATAAGTAGGCAACTGCTTGCATAAAATAATTTTGTATAAGAGTATGATGTGACTTGCCATACTATAGAGTTTTGTTAGCCAGCAAATACTCCAGTGGATGTGCAAACCGTACTTTTGGTCTTCTTATTAATATGTGGAAAGTAATCTTTAGTTTCTTACAGTACCATAAAGAAGTTGTTCGTCTGATGTCTGGAGAATTCAGGCTGAAAATTGGAGACAAGTATATCAACTTTGCCAGAAAATGGATGAATTACGTGCTAACAAAATGTGAGAGTGGCCGAGGCACTCGACCGAGGTAACAACCAACTTGTTATTGCCATAAGTTTTTGGAAGAGCTTAAGAGTTGGGCCAAAGAGTTGGAGTAAATGGAGTGACGTCTGGCTGGTGGCCAGTCACTAGGGTGTTCTTCAGAGCGCAGTTTTAGGGTCACTTCTTTTCAATGTTTTGATCAGTGATCTGGTCATAGGAGTTGAGTACATACAAATGAGTTTGCCAATGATATTAAATTAGGAGGAGCCATTGTTTCCCTCGAGGGTACAGAGGCTTTGCAGAGAGAACATAATATATTGAGTGCTGGACAATAACCAACCTTAAGAAATTTAAGAGGGATAAATGCCAGATTTTGCACCTGAAGTGCTGTAACCCTCGATATACATAGAGATCAAGGGCCAAGAGCTTGCAGTGCAGCCCTTCAGAAAGGGATCTTGGGATTCTTCTTGATGGTAAGCTTTAAGTCAACAATGTTCCCTGGTGGCGCAGAAAGAGCCAACCATATCCTGGTTCCTTAGGCACAATATAGCTAACCAGTTAGAAGGAGTGATTGTATCACCATACTTCATGTTAGTGCAGCTTGACCTTGAGTACTGTGCACATTTTTGGGCTCCATAGTCTAAGGATGTAAAAATATTGCAATGTGCCTAAAGAAGGGCAACAGAGATGGTGGAAAGACTGTAGGGCAAGATGTAATGAGGGGTGCTCAAGGATCCTGAGTTTGCTCAGCTTAGGTTACTGTCTGTTACAGACTGAGTTACTGTCCGAAACTTCCTCATCTCTCTGGTGACAGGACATGAGGAAATGGCTTAAATCTGTATTGGGGAGGTTCAGATTGGGTACAAGGAAAGAATTCTTCACTGAGAGGGTGGTCAAGCCCCAGAACAGGTTCTCCAGGGAAATGGTCATGGCCTCAGGTCTGTCGATGCTCAAGAAGCATTTGGACTATTGTCTTAGATACATGGTTTAACTTTTATGTAGCCCTGTGTGAAGTCAGAAGTTGGACTCTGATGATCCATGTGGGTCTCTTTCAACTGAAGATACAAACACAATTATAGGGTATTTTGTAGCTTGCAGCTGTTAATTTTAGTAGATCTAAGAAGATGCAGTGTGGGAGAGCAAGTGGCTGAGGACACAATTCACTCTAGCCAAGTTACTCGTCTAGGCCTTGAAACCACTGATGTCCAGTTGCTGCTAATCAGATAGTCATGAAATCTTTACTGTCCTTTCAGCCTTGTTTCAAAAAGGAGAATTTAGGCAGGGAACATAATGGTGTGGCTTGTTGCTCTGAAAAATACTATGGGTGAGTTGATGATACCTTTCCTGAAGATGGCAAATATAAGTGTTGAGATGTATAGAATGGCCTGTTCAGTTTATTTGGCAGTGTCTTTGCTCTCTCATTTACTGTTCTTGGATATAGTTGACACTTTTATGATGGCTTTAGCCAAAGAACACTTCATTTTCTGTCTTTTCTTTTTCTTTGAGATAGGTGGGCAACTCAAGGTTTTGATTTTCTTCAAGCCATTGAGCCAGCATTTATTTCAGCTCTCCCAGAAGATGACTTCTTGGTATGAACTAAGTTCTTCTGATTGTCTTTTATTTGTAAATGCTTGTGTAACTATCAATATATGTTTTCAGGGGTACTTTTTATGAAACAACATCTGAGTATAGATGCTTTACTGAAACAATTACTGTTGTATATCACTGTTGATTCTGATATCTCTTCAGTTTGTAAGATTCTGAAGAGAGTAGATTTGTGACCATTGACAATAATGTTTTCTGTTTGCTGACAAGTTGCTGGTACTGTCTTGGGCGGCCACTTCCCTTTGTGTCTTGGGAAAGTTGACAACAGCTTTTCTACAAAGTTAGAATTCAGATTTGTCATAAAGAATTTCTAGATGTAAGATTCTTAGTTAGCTTAGCTTAGGGTTGAATACAAAATCACAATTGTTTAAAGATATTTCTTCAAATTGCTCCAACATAGAACAGACTTTAAGGCATCTTTTTTTATCTGTACTGTGAAAAAAATTAGTAGACTATAACTGTGTGCTCCGCCTTCCTCCTTTTCCTGTGGAAATAAAATTCTGAGAGTTTATTTCTCTGATCTTGGTACAGTACTACAGAGAAGTGAAAGCACAGTTGCCACACAATAGCAGAATGTGTGTCAGCTCCTCTGATTTGTATTAATTTCAAGAAGTGTTATGAAGTGCCAACCACAGTCATCTTCCATAATGCACAAATTATGTAGTTTTGTCTTTTCTCATGTGTTTTTATCAGTGTCTTTCTAGTAAGTTGTGTTAATCCTGTGTGTATGTTTCTGGGAGAGGGTTATCTGCCTGAATGAGAAAGTTGAGCTTGTGTATGGAGTACTGTAATACTTTAGGAAGTAGCCCCTCAACTTTTTTTGCTTTGTCACCGTTTCTGAAACAGACTTTGCGCAAGTGGGAGAGAAAGGAGGAACCCAAAATCTTAACTGAATTTTTGAACTTCTTTCTTAAACTGTATTTCAGTTTTGGAGATTATCACTTGAAGGCATTTGGGTTAATTTGTATAGCACTGGTCACAGAATTTCACCTAGAAATGCCAATGTAAATTCCAATCTCTTACTTAGATAATACTTGATGTCATGAAAGAATGACAGTCTAGATTTAAAGCTCTACATTTCAGACTGAGATTCTAGCTCAGTCTGGGTTGGTAAGATATACCAGTCCCAAGCTAAACACTTTCGTAGTTTAATAATTCTGGGCTTGGGTCTAGCTTCAAGTTCTTGATCTTCACTAATTTTTTGAATTTCTGGAAAAAAATTTGTTTACTGTGAATTACTGGCATATAGAAGTGATCTTCATACCAAAGAACATAACTTTACTACCTTATTGTGAAGACATATTATATCCCTCGTGTTCTGACAGTAAATTGAAATTTAATAACTTGTCTGGGGTTACATACGTACATAGTGGCAGGTACCCCTAATAGTTAAGCTCAGTTTGTCTGAGCACCAGTTCAGTGATCTTAACTATTAAAATCCCTTTCATGAAAGTTTTGCCAGGTTTCTGAGTAGGTAAGAAAAGCGGATTTCTTTAGTATGCAGGTCTTCATATTTATTATTTTACAGACTTTGATCTTGTCATTCAGGCCATCATACCCTCATCCAGTTTTTTTAAGCGTGTCATCTTGGGGTGAGAAGAGGGGAGGGCCGAGAAGGTTGTTACAGCCTTTTTCAGCGATCTTGATTTTAATTTTATTAACAATGGATATTTTTAAGTTTCACTGGCTTTACATTATGAGATATTCTTTACAATAAGTCATTATTCAGTTCTTACCTAATTTGACAAGGGCAAAAGGCAAGACAAAACTAAGACTTCCTAGCTTAAAAAAAATCAAGTCAAAACCCTAATGTGCATCCAAAAGTTTAGTATAATAGGTAGAACAGAGAGGTGCTTACTTGGCAGATCACATACTTAACCAGTGTAATTTTGTTACTGTGAGCTTGACCATATGACCGTCTTGTAAAAAAACCCCACAACTTTTTGTTTGTCTTTTCTAGAGTTTACAAGCTCTGATGAATGAGTGCATTGGCCATGTTATTGGAAAACCTCACAGTCCTGTTACAGGTTTGTACCTTGGTAAGGCAGAAGTTACTGGCATTTGTTCTGGAGCTTTGCTGCTGCTGCTGTTACAGAATTTTGATTGGAAAGTACTTCTAAAATGCTAGAGAAACCAATAAAAGTATTTTTAATCTTTTTGTGATTGATTGTTGATGTGAAACTGTTATTGCCTGACAAAGTGTAAATACATGGTGGTTTTACTCAGGAAATTCTAAAGCTTTACAGATGTTTTCCTCTGATTTTGTCCTTGAATTTCTGTGAAGTCCTTCAGATCTTCTGGGAAAGGGCTGTGATTTTTAAAGGTGAGGTAAAGACATGATTATAACTTTAAGAAGGCAGTTACAGCTCCCTCTCCCAAACTTGTGTTATTGTATTGCAGGCATTTACAATTTTCATGGACTTGTTATTGTGGTATAGATGAATTACATATGGGGGTTTGATTATAGAGCTGTGTGAAATAGTTCTCCAGTATAAAATTTGTCATTGTGTAAAATACATCTTTATAGATATATATGTTTATTTCATTAGAGTTGATTCTGTATCTTGAGAAAAGAATGTTTCCTCAGCTGTGCCTCCTTTTTATGCATCTCTTTCCCAGCACTGTTTCTCTTTTCCTCCTCTCAACTCCATTGACTGGAGTACTTTTCAAAATACCATGTCATCTTTTTTCCTTTCCCCTGATGTCTACTTCCTGGGCAGGCTTGATGACAGAAGACATGAAGGGAGGGTGATTTGACTCTGGTGAGAGGAGGTTTTTCAGTAAAGTTTCAGTTTTGATATAATCTTGATGAGATCCTTATAGCTGAGAAAAAGTTTGCAGTGAAAAGAAAAGAAAGAAGCATAGTCTAAAATAAAATTTAGTCCAAAATTGTACTGTGATGTAAAAGCTGTGCAGTCACTTTTTATACTGTTGTTGAGAGGGAGGCCCATTTTAGGTGAATCACTAGCAGATGGTGCCAAATTATTGAAGCTCTTGTAAATGCTAATGCAGACACAGCAGATCACACAAACTAAATGGCTCAACAGCTTTTGTCTCAGAGGCATGGGAATAACACAGATGGTTGGTGCAGACTTGAACAGCAGTCTGAAACTTTAATACATATGAAGTAAACTGTATTCTGGTTGTAGATATTGAAGATTCCCATTCCCGTCTTGTGATGAGGAGAAAAATAAGACTTCCTAGTTATGTTTGCATACTATGTTGAGGGACTTAAATCCACTGTGATCTCTACCCCTTTTTCCAAAGCTGAAGATCCAGTTGTGTTCACACCGCTGCCCCTAGGCACATAACTGGGTATCTCCTGGTGTTTTATCCTGTCTTTTGCTCTGTGAAGCAGCCTACGTCCATCCGGGCAGGTTAGATTCTGCCTTCTCGGCCTTCTGCTATTGTATTTGTGAATTTTTACAGAGCAACTAAGACCTGCCCCTGACGTCTTTTACTTGTGCTAGTAGTGCAAACAGCACAGAAATTCAGCTCATTTAGATGAACCTAGCCTGCCAGAAAGTACTGGCTCATGGTTTGAGGGGCAATGAGCTATCCTGTGATGTGGCTGCTACAATATTTTCCTGACTAGCTAAGGAAATGTTGAAGAAAGCCACTGCAGACTGCTGTCAGAGGCACTGAATGATCTAGGACAGTGATGGCTCACTTAGGTTTTACCCTGTCCCTTTGTACCATTTCCTTGGGAAAGTCTGTCACAGGGGACGTTAGTAGGGCAAAATCATCCATGTGGGTTTTTTCAACAGCTCACTTTGCATTCCATTATTATCTGAGAAAAACAATCTTGATGCAAAGGGAACAGAATGATGCTGTTTGGGGTTTTTTTATTTATTACTTTTTTAATTATTACTTGGGTTTGTTCATATGTATTTTGCAATAAGATAACAAATTATCTTTAATTTGTGAAGTTGAAATAATGAAGTTGTAGTTTTAGTGAAGTACATACACACTTTGTCTAATTGTTCTGTATTATCTGGAGGATTTTCATTATTGCATGGATGAGTTAAAGGATATAATAATATGAAAAGTGTTAACACATATAACCAGTTTATTTAAAATTGGAATAATTTGTTTTTTTCTTAAAGAAAAATAAAAAATGTGCTAGTTCACAGTTCTGTAAAATAGGAACTTTTTTTTGTTTGTTTTTTGGTCTCGAAGTGGCCCTAGCAGAGCTTTTCTGTCATCTGAGTAAATGTGATCCGTTTTTGTTTACAGCTGTTCATCGAAACAGTCCCCGTCCTGTAAAAGTGCCTCGATGCCATAGTGATCCACCAAATCCTCATCTCATCATCCCCACACCGGAAGGCTTCAGGTATTTAGTGTTCTAAACTGATTTGTCCTCTCTTGGCTTTGCTGACTGTCAGTAAGTGGAACACCTTTTCTTTTCTGTGGGGGGAAAAACAGATAGAAAAAAATTAGCATATAAGTGATCCAGACTTCATGACTTTACTTTTAAGGACGATAGAGTTTCTTTCTCTTGCTGCTTGCCCACGTCCCTTTTTATTGGTGCATGCTTTCCCACTTGGAAGTCATTCTTATCCCCTCTGTCTAACCTGAAAACAATGTTTCAGTATAAATGCTGTAGTTCAGTGAAAACAGTTCAGAAACAAGACTTTTATTTTCTTCTCTACTTTGAATGTCTAAGTGCCCATGACAGTGCTTTCTGTAATTTAGCATAGATAGAACTTAAAAGTGTAGCATTCTGAAATATGCTGGCATTTCTGCATCTTTATTAACCTGCTGTGAATAATCTTAAAACTGGATCATTTCTCTTGCCTTTGAAAGTGCTGACATGAGAATTAATGCAAAAATAGTTTAAAAAAAAAATCAAAATAAACATTGCCATGTAAAATTTTACACAGAGGGCCTTATTTTTCAAGAAGATGAGGACAGTGACACTTGACATTTTTTTGGAAATCACTTAATTGTAGACAGAAACCAGTACTACTTCTAAAGACTGGGAATTTTTATTTTGAGGATTATTACTACTGCACGTCTTGGCAGCTCATGAAGCTTCTGAGACCCAGGATTATTCCACATAAGTCTTTATGTACTGAAAGAATCTTAAAGTCAGGCATCATTATACACACTTAAATATTTTGTTTTGAAAATAAACTTTCAATTCCCTAAGTTTTCCCTATTTTTCCTAAACCGTTTCCTGAAGTTTTCCTTCTTGCCGCAGCACGCGGAGTGTTCCCTGTGACGCACGGAACCACTGTGGGGTTGCTGTCAGTCGCCCCGCTGCCTTCGGGAGCGACTCAGCTCAGCCCAAACCTGGCAGCAGTGCAAATGATACCAGGTAGCTCCGCTCGGTGCCATAGCAGCCTCATCCCACCCACATCACCCATGTAGCTGTCTCCACATACTCATAGATCATTTGCACTGTGCTCTCCCCTCCCATCCTGTCTTCCGCTGGCTCCTTCATTCATGTTTGACTTGAGCAAAATCGTGTCTCTTGGAAATCGCTTTCAGATTCAAAATCTCCAAACAATATGGTGGCTAAAGTATGCAGTTCTGACATAAATTACAGATTTGCTCAGTAAAAATGTCCATGAAATGAACATGTGCCAGTCAGCTCATTGGTATGACTTTACTAAATAATTAGTATTGATAACTAACACTTAGAATCATAGAATCACTTTCATTAAAATAACTATAAGATACAAATAAGCCCAAGGATTTTCATTTTTCTCATGTTAGCTAATAGTTTTGGTATTATTATCTGCCATAAGTATTTTGAAGGCAATGTAGTGGTTAATGCAAAATGAAAAACATGAGATTTCAGGAGGATTTTGTTTTAATTAATCCTTGCTTCACGTTTGGTCTCTTAGGGTGGTAAAGAATGAACATAATATGAAAGAAACCGTTCCTGTATGAGGATATATATTAAAAAACCCACTCCTGTATTGTCACAAGTATCTTTTTTTTTTTTTTTGGCAAACCTGTGTTAGTATCTTTCTTGTTTTTTTGACCTTCAGTTTGGCTCTTATAATTTCAGACTGTTGGTATTTCTTCTTCCCATACCACGGTCAGACCATTGACATATTATATTTCCTTCGTCCCCACCCCCGCACCCCTGACTGAAAATCCTGCTCTTCACTTAGTGATGTTATCTTGGGGTTTATACATAGCTTTTTGGATTCTTACTTCTACTGCAGAGTACCAGAAGTTCTCTTGGACAGAGCTTCATATGAATGGAGGCACATATCTGACTGTGTCACACAGCTGTAGAGAAAACAAAGAACAGGCAGTGAAGGAACAACAGATTGATAGTGACTGAAGTAAACTGAGATATGACTTGTTTATGGATTATTTTTTAATAAGTAATGTTTGGGTGTTAGCCAGCAAACCATCATGGTTTGATTTGTTATCAGATGCATGCATTAGGCTGTGAGGAGGGGAAGGAAGTCACCACTTTTTCTATAGTCTTTCCTTTAAGTTTTTTCAGATTTTGCCATTCAGACTACATGTCTATATTATCTATCCTTCATGCTTCTGTTTTAAGCACTCTGTTGAAAAAAGGCAGAGTAGGCAGTAGTCTGCAGCATTTGATTAGCCCTTTTAAGTATTCTAGAGAATTTTCACTGAGAGATTCTGGAAGTTTAATAAGCTGACTGTGTGATGTTTAATTAGTGTTTATGATTTTGAGATTGCAGATCTTGTTCACTTTATAGTTAAATCCTACACGACATAGGAAAGGGATTTTTTTTTTTAGGCTATGTACAGTGTTTTGAGCCAAGGCATATTTTTAGAGTTAGTTAATTTTTCAAGAGAGAAATAAGAAGCTAGTTTTTAATAGTTGGAGGCTTTGTTGTGACTTCATAGCACTCAGTGTGACTGTCAGGTTTATGATTTGACACATTTGAATACAATTATATTCTTTTAATGTTTTCTGTGTGTTTGTCCTACACAAATATTGACAAAAGTGTAAAGGTTGACATTTTGATGTTTTCTTAGTTCTAGAAGATGGTCATTAGGAAGGAAAGAAATGAGAATTCTACTCCTTAGTTGCAATCAAATGCGTATTACTTTCATGGATTTAGACACCTGCACTGAAAACTGTGATAGTTAAGGTCCTCTGTTCAGCTACTGCTTCATTTTGAAGGTGATTTAGCTTTGCTGTGCATCAAGGAATTGTTGCTGAAAACCACCTTAGCCTTCATCCTGCTGACTAAGTCCTCGACTTTCTGAAGAATAATGAGGATTTTTACTAGTTTAGTTTCAATTCCTACTCAAACTTATAAAATCTAGATGGGCAGTCGTATGGAGTGCAAAGCAAACATCTTATGGAGAACATTTGCATAGGAATAGGGTGTCTTCAGTTTTGCCTTCTGTTATCAAGATTGTCTTATTTTTTTTAATTTTTTTTTTAGAACTATTCTTAAGTAATAATCAGATACAATTCAGAAGAAACTTTAAGGCTGTAGGGTATTCCTCTGTGAGGTGTGTGTACTTTGTGATGCCAGACATTTTTTGTCTTTTTGTAATTGTAGCTTTCTGTGAAGGATTTAACCATGTTTCCCACTTTCCAGTAATGTTTAGCTTGTACCTCTAAAGGATTACGTTTAAGCAGGCATCAGCCACAATGCTTTCCCATAATGTTTTAAAACTGAAAGGAAGCCTTGTCCAAAAGGGAGTTATGGTAGAAAGGCTTTAAAGATGAATTTGTGCCTCTAATACGTGAGTGTATTGATCGATATCTGAGCCTGGAGAAAGGTACCTGAAGATCTAAGGATTTAAGTCTCATTTCTCTCAGTATTGTTTTCTGTTCAGCCACCTTATTCAGCTGGCTCTTACTCTGAGGCATCAAATTCTACTCTGTATGAGTATTAACATAGTTGAGTTCTGTAAGACACAGCAGTTAAACTAGGGTGTGATTTAATGTCTCAGCGCCTCTATGCTGTAGCCAATTGTAATGCAGAAAAAGCCCGCCAGCGGGAAGCTAAAACCAATGGAACATTTGCCATGCGTGGGTACAGCACTGAAAACATATAAAAGGGCTTGAGAATTTCTAGTTTGCTGTTGCATCTGGGGAGCATGCCCTTAATCGCCGCTGTGCTGTCTGGAAGAACTAGGGCCTCCAAGCAGTCAAGCTCCTGTCAACCAGCTTGTGTCTCTTCCCACTAGTTTTGCCTTAATGACTGTGGACTGTGGCTGTATTTGCAGTGCACTAGGCACACGTGAATTCCGTTACCACTTTTCATCCGATAATTTGGGTCACATTATCACCCAGCTGAAACACTTCTGATTGTATTTCCAAACCTGGCACAAGCTACATCCTACAACAACTGTCTTACAAGTCATGGAAATGGGTTCTGTTCTTGTGGGCAGGGACAGCTTGAGGTAGTTTATGCCTTGAAAGCTTCGAGCTTTTTCACAGAGTGGAATAACATAAAATCATATAAAAAGTCTTCATTTGGGGGAAAGGCAGCATAGAAAGGGTTTTCAGTTTACCTTTCAACATCAGTTTTTCTTTCATGTTGCTTTCATGGCTCATATCCCAGGCTTGAGAGATTCTGTCTCTTTAAAACTGCAACTAAATTAGCATTGCACTAAATAAATACGACAAATTAATTAGTATAATGCCTCTTTTTAACAGGGGTTCCAGTGTCCCTGAAAATGATCGACTTGCTTCGATAGCAGCTGAGTTGCAGTTCCGATCCCTTAGTCGTCACTCCAGCCCCACTGAAGAGCGAGAAGGTGATTGTCACAGTAGAAAATTGTGACCTGGCTATGCACATGGTTTATGTCATTAACATATTTCTCACTGTTCTAGTTCTTCACCCTTTCAAAAAATTTTCACCTCTTTGCATTCAAAAATCTTAGATTTTTAACTTTTAGACTTACATTGTCAGAGTAAGTTTGTCTGTTTTCAGACATATCCACTCTTCTCTGAAGAGGTTTCCTGAAGACTTACTAAGTTCCAGTCAGTGTTCAAAATTAAATTAGTAACATGATTTCTGAATTAGATAACCTATTTGATAGTAAATTCCAAAACACTGTTAATGAGGTATGAACTGGACCCATCAGGACAGTGAAGTGTTTTCTGTCCACTTCTTCATCACCGTGGTATTCATATTACAAGTACTTGCAGTTATTTGAATCCTAGAAGAAGGGACAGGGTGTGTGACTTGATGTTCTGAATAGGGCAGCTCCTTCAGGTTTCCCAGCTCCTGTGCATGTGGTATTTATTGCAACAAATACCTTGAAAGATTGATTGTGCAAATTAAAAGTAAATACAAAGTGGGGTCGATATTGTGGATATCCATACTGGATTTCAAAGAGAGGAATGCCTTAAAATGTGTATTGAGGTGTTGTTTGGGTATTTTTTGAATCTTTCTTTGTTTGTTTTTAAGCAAATGTTGAAAACAGTGCATCATGCTTATCCAGTTTTTATGAATTCATATTTGAAACATTGTGCGTAGGCAGGTGGCTTAGATCAGAATGAATTCAAGCCTTATTCTAAAGAACCTTACAAAATGGTTTTCCTACAAACAGCTTGCATCTTTGACTCTGAGGAGCTTGGCTTGAAGTGCTTCCCCTGGTTGTGGAGGGAGTATGTTAATTAAATTCTGTTTCATAATTTGTTTTCTAAAGAGAAGTTCATATTTGATTTCAAGAGCTTACTTTGCTATATGTGTAGGGTTTGTTAGTCCTGACATGTATGATCTCAGCTTCTGCAGCGTATAGTGGCATAATCCTCAATAGGAGATAAAGCTACTGTTGTGCTCACACTTATTTTTCTAGAGCCGTTATATCCGAAAGTAGATTCAAGTGGTTCGTCCCGACGGAGTTGGGAGCTCAGAACATTAATCAACCAGACCAAAGGTAGGTGTTCAGGAGTCACCATAATGTAATGTCTGTTAAAATAATGTTGTACGAAAAGGTTGAATTTTACTGCAGATGGTGAAGAGGTTTTCACAGCTTTATACATGGGAAGGAGGAAAAATAAAATCCTGATGGCAGGAAAGAGATACTGCCAACAAAATCACAAGGTGTACACTCTGAGATAGGAGTAATTATTCTTTTCAGTTTCTGAAAGATACTAGCAGTGTTCTATAAAGTTGTGTTAATTTGTTACTATATAGGAATTGCAGGAGTTTGATGCCCCTGTTCTGTGCCCAACAGTTTCATGACAGTAGGAAGCACTTCCTCACTTCCCAAGATCTCTTCCCAGTGTGGGATTTTCTTTTTTTGGGTGTCTAATAGTGTTTGATGCCACACTGTTTCCTAAATTTAAGGCTTTTGTGGGACCCTTTCCTCTCTGTCCTGCTGCTGATTTTCATGAAACTTAAAGTAACTTGATTACTTCAGACGCTCCCATAGTGTACAGGTATATATGTGTGAAGCTTGCTTGCATATATTGTGGCACGGTGGAGCCTCATGAAACATTAGAAAAAATTGTCACATTAAGAACTGGTCTCATTATATGGGTTTGACAACACAGGAATAATTATAAATTCTTGTTCTGAAGTCTAGAACTCTTACTTTTTGTTCAGAACACAAATAGTGATAGAATTTAAGATTGTTTAAACTAGAAAAGAATGAGGGAAAAATTGAAATGTTCTAGAGGACTGCTGCAATGGGAACTGGTTTTACCGTCCACTGTGAATGAGACAAAAATTTTTGCTTAAATCTACAACAAGGCATATTTACTGTAGAGGAAGTAGTATTAATTATAGGTGGGGAGTAGAATATATAATTTGAAAGTGTCAGTATCTTTATTTTGGAGACTGTTAGGGACAGGTTGGACTACTGGTGTCAGCAGTGACAGGTATATCATTTTTCTACTTTACAAGGAGGAGATGAAGTAACACTGCTCTGAGATCTCTTCTGATCTCACTCACTAGGATTCTGTTTCAAAATAAGACTTGAGAGCTGGAGTTTCTAATACCTCTTAAGTCTTTGAAATAACAGATGCTATGAGTTCTTCAAGAAACGTCTTGTGTCCCTCTAGAGCAACACCTTACCTTCGTGCTCTTAATAACCCTCTGTCAGAGGTTAGTTACAACTCAACAATATGTTACATTTCATACATTTAATTTCCTTTCATCAAGTAAGAGATGATAAGGAAAGTACCAGCATTCTCAATTTAGTTTCATATGTGATTCACAGAATCACAGAATACTATGAGTTGGAAGGGACCCACAAGGATCATCTAGTCCAACTCACCATCTAACACCCATACAGAGACCGAACACACATCCCAGGGTGGTGAACATAAACCTATTTCCCTCACAGGCTCACAGGCCATTCTGAGCCAGAAGGGACCCACAGGATCATCCAGCCCTACACCCCCCAGCTAGACCATGTCACTAAGCTCCTCATCCAGTCTTCTCTGTGATAGTTTCATATGTGATGGTTAAAATGTCTTTTCCTACATCTTAAATTAGACTCACAAAATAGTTTTCCCTTAACTTGGGTCATTTCACAGGTATCAAAAGGTAACAAAACATAACATCTCTCATCCCTCTTTTTAGACACTGCTTCCAGGCAAGCACCAATGGAAGCTGTTCAAAAGTCTGTTCAGTTGTTTGAAGAAAGGAGATACAGAGAGATGCGAAGAAAGAACATCATTGGCCAAGTTTGTGACACACCAAAATCTTATGATAATGTCATGCATGTAGGTTTGAGGAAAGTGACTTTCAAGTGGCAGAGAGGAAACAAAATTGGTATGTCTATTTTAATGTAATTTATCAAGCTAAAGCACTAAACTTAGTATTTTTGAATGAAATCTAGGACTGTCTTTTAAAGTCATGGGTCTCTGCATAGGTGACATCAACTTTACTGAAATTAGAATCTTAAAATACAAAATATTGTTGCAGCTAGGATTTTCTTAATGTAGAAATTCACTGAAGTTTTCATTGATCAAATAAGAGACAAAAAAGGAGGAGGATTGGGCTAGGAAAATGACTTAAATAAGATCCTATGAGATATGCATGTGTTTAACCCTATAAAATGTTTGATGAGTCTGTGTTTGGAAGAACCAGAAATCTGAATAGAAATTAGCTCAAACTTGGGGATTTAATTCACCAATCTTATTGTTGTTTCCCCCATATGATAATTTTTACTCTCTGGCTTAGTATTTTGTGGGAGAAGCCCTAGGTTCATGGGAAGTTTTTGTTCAGGTCAGCCTGTTCATGTTTTTACTTTTAATCAACTTGAATTCACATCTATGAATGTGGTATTAGGTCTTACAGTTAAAAGCTACTTGAAGTTTTAAATTAAAATACAAGCAAAGAACATTGACAAGATACTTTCAGTGATGTTTTCTTAGTGCAGTTGATATATGTGTCACTTTTTGAACACAGAGTAATTAAGCTTTTGTATTTTAATTTTGCAGGCGAAGGCCAGTATGGGAAGGTCTACACCTGTATCAGTGTTGACACCGGGGAGCTGATGGCTATGAAGGAAGTGAGTACTGTGTATACAAGAATCACTACTGCCCTTGGTTTTTTTCTGAACTACACGTGCACTGAGGGTTTCTGAAGACTGTTATGAGCTAATTGAAAAAGGATGGGAAGATGAATTCTCTTCATGTAGCCCCAGCTGCTGTTACCACTTTTTCCTCCATAAGTTGCTTAAGCTGTATCTTTACAGTTTATAACTCAATTTAAGTTTATGCAAAATGGATAATGATAATGCAAAATGGGTAATGCAAAATGACCTCATAGGGATGTTGTGAACTTAAGGAATGCTTAATATATGTGAACTCCCATTAAGAGATCTTAAATAATTTTAAAAGATTAGTGAAGACTGTACACAAATGTGTATTTTACTTAGCAGTATTTCCTCTCACATTTTATTACCTTTTTCTTCATTCCTCAGAGTAAAAGATAGGAAGTGTGACATCAGATGTTTTTTCACCTTCTCGTATAGTTTAAGTGAGCTAGGTGGAGTCTCAAAACTGTTGACTAACCTGGTGGGTACAGAAAATCTAATTTTCAGAATAGAAGTCAGTAAAACTGTGTAGGCATAGAGAACTGTTTTCCCCACAATACCTTTTTTTAAAAAAAATTTGTTTAGTTTTCAGGCATTTCTCCATTTTCAGACAACTGAGAACATCAACTATTCGCCAAAGTTATATGCCAGAATTTGGATGCTACAGCAGTTACAGTTTGAGGCAGTTGTTCCACACATGCAATATTGACATGGTCTCCAGTGTGTGGAAAAGCAAGACTGGGCTTGTGCTTAACTTCCTGTGCCATACTCATTCACTGCCTAACATTAACGCTTGAAATTCTGTTACATTTTTTCTCCTGATGAAATAACATCTTTCCCCCCTCCTCTATCAGTCGCACTCTGTTTCTGGAATTCAAAGCTGTTTTCTAGATAGAGGTGATTTTTACAGATTGGCATGTGCGTGCTCTTTAGCAGAAGCCCAAGTAAGTTTATAAATGCACCTTGTTTGACAGATACTTCACTAGTAGGCTAAATAGAGGCTTACATGCAAACAGTTTGCAACTTCCAAATAAAAGGCTTTTACAGGTTCACAGGTTATTCCGAGTTGGAAGGGACCCCCAGGGTCATCTAGTCCAACTCCCCACCAACTAGACCATGTCACTGAGCTCCTCATTGAGTCTTCTCTTAAACACCTCCAGGGATGGCAACTCCACCACCTCCCTGGGCAGACCACTCCAATGAGAGATCACTCTCTCTGTGAAAAACCTCTTCCTAACATCCAGTCTAAACCTCCCCTGGAGTAGCTTAAGGCCATGTCCTCTTGTTCTGGTGTCCTCAGCCTGAGAGAAGAGATTCACACCCACCTGACTGCAACCTCCNGACTGGCTGCCAGCTGGATGTGGCACCATTCACCAACGCTCTCTGAGCTCATCCATCCAACCAGTTCCTAACCCAACATAAAATGCTTTTCTGGATTTCTTTAAGAATAACCTGGGAGAAGATAGATTAATTTATTTTTAACTGGGTAAAAACACTGCGTTCCTCTGCCCTTGCCCCAAGATTTCTTCAGACTTCACTGTCTTAAGGACAATATCATTAAAATTGCTTCAAATTACAGTGGACAAGCTCTACTACAAATGTGTAGTAAAGCTGGACTACAAATGTGTAGTACTGCAACTATGTGCTAGGAAATACATAAAATACTTGAATGTCATTTGTCACCTTTTTATGATGTTCATATATTTACTTTTACCGTTGTTTGAGTACAAACTGTATCCTGGAATTGTTATACAGAACACAACAATCATAACATCCTAGCAACTGAAAGCAAATGTGTGCATTTTTTTCTTAGCAATTGTCCTGCACTCAATTAATGAAACTTCTGTTTTCTACCAGTATGGTAAAAATAGTATCTTCTATAACTTCCTATTAATTTTTCTTATATTTGTGTGATTAGGAGCTTCAAATCAGTTTCTTGGAAGACGTAATAACTTCTCCTTCATGAACAATCCATCACAGTATATTGTAGGAAAAGTAACAAACCTCTCTTTCTTTCATCAAAAAACCTTTGATTTTAGTTGTGTCATGCCACACCTTTTCCTTGTACCTGCCTCATTTTCAGGGAAGAAACCCCCAAAGAAATCCCTTAGAACCTCCAGTGATGAAGTAACTGGCAACTAGTCTTTCTTGAATGATAGCTCTCACTGATACTGCTTTCAGATTCCCTTGTACTGTGTCTATCTACCACATTTAAGCTGGAAGGCAAGCTCAGAAGGGATCTATATGTGCATGTGTGTGTACCTGTACATTTAAGTAGCAGTATTTTGCTCTAATAAAGTTTATAAATCATCATAGTTGTATGGCATTTTCCAAAAATAGTTTATTCTGTGGATGGAGGGGGTAGTATTTTGGGGCCTTTTTTTGTGAGAATGCTATTTAAAAAAAAAAAGAAAAAGAAACCTTTTCTTAGCTGTTTTTTGGGTTGTATTTGATTTTAGGATGGATTTTTTTTGGTGGGGTTTTTTTCTGTATTAATTTTAAATAGTAGCAAAATAATGATAAATATTCTTGCAGATAAGATTTCAACCTAATGATCACAAAACCATAAAAGAAACAGCTGATGAACTGAAGATTTTTGAAGGCATCAAACACCCCAATTTGGTTCGTTATTTTGGTGTGGAACTCCACAGGGTAAGAAAACATAAATTATTTGGGCTTTTTTATAGGGCAGAGAGAAAATGTTAGATTTTTATTTTTGGAGGTTTTGCTTGAGAACATTCTAGTTCGTCTTAATTGGTTATTTCTGTCAATAGCAGTGTGTCTCTTATTCTCTGAATATTGAGACATCTGAAGCATAGTTTGGGTACATTTTATGGAAGTGGTCCCTAAACAGAGAAGGCTCGCAATAAGAGAATAGAGTGAGTAATGCTGGAGCTCTTCTGTGCTGCTGCTGTGTTGAACTGCTCTAAAAGCGAGCTCTGTCATATATGGTACAGTAATTTCTCTGTGTAGATAAAGACTGGACATGCTAAAAGCCTGTCACTCTTAGCAGCAAAGGTTGCACTGGTATCATATGTGATTCCTGTGAAAATTTTGTGCTGGCAGTTAAATCTTGACAGACGTTTAAATGCTGGGCAGGTATTAGAATTCAGCTAGCATGTCTTCAGAAGGAAAAAACCAAATTTTCTTGCTTGAGCAGCAGAACTAATGAAATGTGCTTTTCTTATGGAGTTGGATTCCAGAGCTCTGTGCTGAGACACCCAACTTTTTATTATTCTCTGCTTCCCACGTGTTCTTCCCACTTGCCCTGCGAGTCTTGAGTCCTGCAGTCTGGCTGGGAAGTGCTGTGTGGATTTGACTGATTTGCTCAATATGAATGAATTGACTTGCTGACTCATTGCTGGTTTAAAGGGGGACAAAGGCTACTTTCTGTCTGCATTTCTGTAGTCAGTGACACAAATTTGGGTGTCTAGAAGCTTAGTGTGTGTCATCTTTTTGTATTAATTGAGTCTGGCTGAAATCAGCTGGGCTTGGAGACAGTGGGAGCAGCAACTTAACTTTTCTTTGAAAGTGAGTTAGAGTTGGCATGTTTGTTCAAGCCACAGAAAACAACAAAAAACTTGCCTATCCCAAGCAATCAACACATGATATTGCAGAAACTAGGAGAAAGAGAGAATTAAAAACAAGCCTCAAACTTAATTTAGCTTTTTCATTCTATTTTCTAAATTAGCAAAGGATCTTTGGGGATTTTTGTGTAATATACTTGCAAGATTTCCAAGGTGTCTTTTAGTTGATGCCAAAGTAACATATTCTTATATAGCCAAACAGTATCAATTGTGTAGAAATGGTGCAGATAGATATGTAGCAGGTTTTTCATAGCTATGCAGTAGAATATATTTTATTGCAGCATTCCAGAGAGAATAGAGTTCTGAAGAAATGATTTATTAGGTTCCCCATGGTAAGAGATGCTTCTATTAAAACTTTACATGATACTTTCATTGCTCTTTTCATGAACAGTGAAGGAAAACCTTATCCTAATTCAGTGTTTAAAAAAAAAAAGTAAAAAATTATACCCAGTCAAATCTGGTTTGGTTCCCACAACAGGAAGAAATGTACATCTTCATGGAATACTGTGATGAGGGCACTCTGGAGGAGGTATCAAAGCTGGGCCTTCAGGAGCATGTCATTAGGCTCTACTCAAAGCAAATCACGATTGCTATCAATGTACTACATGAACATGGTATTGTTCATCGAGACATTAAAGGTAATGTTAACCAAAAAAGGGAATGTTGTTGTTTCAGTGTGGTAGATGGGAGCAGGGGGAAGGATGGGGGAATGTGTTTGCAGATTTGGTGTGCATTATCTATACGGCTATTAAATGTATAAAGCCTTCCACTAACTTCTCAGTTTGCAAGTTATTGGGTGATTGCATGCTCTTTTTTGAAAGTGTGGATCAT
Organism: Pitta sordida; assembly: GCA_013390025.1. Taxonomy (NCBI): domain Eukaryota; kingdom Metazoa; phylum Chordata; class Aves; order Passeriformes; family Pittidae; genus Pitta; species Pitta sordida. The sequence continues at coordinate 167,882 of WEKX01013697.1, read as the reverse complement.
AGAAAATATTCTCAGTTGTCATTGCAAACTCATAAATTGTGCCTGTGATTTATGTAGTTTCTCTAGAGGTTGTTAAGTTTGGACAATTGTTAAAACAATCTTAATTATTGCATTTTTAGTAAAAATGTACCAAGTTATGTAATGCTGTTTTTCTTCTCATCTGTGCAAGTAAGTGGTGTTTTCTGCAGCTGACAAGCAGTGTATATTCAAATCTGGTCTTGTGGTTCCGTTTTCCCAAAGAGTTTTAGGATTTCAGATGAATGGTTGATTAAACGTAGTAATAAAAGCCTTGTTAAAATAATTTAAAGGGATATTTAAAGGGAGCAGACTTGATCTACAGTAACTAAAGGGGGGTTGATTTTGGCATTTATTTAAAGCAGTCAGTGTCAGTCCTCATTCCAGGTTCATTTTTCTTTTTTGGCGCCTTCCAACAACATCCTCCATGTCTAGTTCTCTTGGTTTTGTTAGTCTTGACATACTTTGCTCACTGGTGGCAGGAAGTTAACCAAAGGTACGGCAAACAATGCATACAATGTGCCGTGCATAAGCTCATTTTAATGACAAGGCAGTGCAACCCAACGATGCTGGGTTTCTATGTCCCTCTTGCTCACAGGGTTTTGAATCACCGCAGCAGTGTAGGAGGTTCCCAGTTGCTCTTGGTCCTTTGGCCTCGTGCTTCTCATTTGGGAAAAGAACTATCTACGATCCAGAGGCCTTCCACCCAGGTAGGCCATTCTTGAGTCAGTTTTGGCTTTTTTTTCCTAGAAAACACTTTCCCTCACTCCCATTCCCCGGCAATCTTACCTTTTCTGGTTCTCCTTCCTCACCAAAGGTTTCTCTCCATTTGTGGATTTCCCTTTGTGCTTTTCACAGTGCCCTCCTTTGCCCTTTTCTTGATCATTCCACGTCCAGGTTCTACTTAGCTGGATTATGCTCTCCTGGAAGCTCGTTGTGATCAAAATCCAAGGCTGGCTGACAGGAATTTCTTTAGTACTGCTCAGTGTCATTGCTGATATCTGAATGTGTTTCCAAGTAGGTCTTCTACTCTTCAAGGAAATGCATGAATTGAGAAGAGCTGTTTAACAGAACTATAATGTTCTGAGGGCATTTCTGTTGCAACAGGGTCCGTGTGTCAAATGTTGGGCTGTTTTGTAAGAGTAACAGCAGTTACAAACTGAGGGTCATGCCAGACACATCTATACGTAGAACTTGCTGAAACTTCATGACAGAATATGAAAACAGACCATAGAGGGTATTTTTACAAAGGATACTGATGCTGCATTGGAAGATTCTTTGTCTCCTTTTATGCTAACATTGCATCCAAAGGTTTTCAGGCTAGCAGCAGTAAAGAACACTCTGTTTTTAATTTTAGGTCTTGTGTAGAGGGGTGCTCTTCCGATAGGGAAGAACAATAGTCATTCAGACTGTTAAAAATTGCTTTCCTATGAAAATCTTGCTATCAGATCACATTACATCTCTCATGGCCAGTTTTACTAAACATTACTGTTGATCTATTTCTTCTAGCAGCAGATAAACAATTCTTATAATTGTTTATCCCAGACTTGATGTCTCTAAGTACCTCGTGCTGTTAAGTTGAGTCTTCTGGTTGTCCAGGTGTCCCTTTGTGCCACTGTTGTCTTTCAGAGTCTGTTGTGGCATCCAGCTCTATGAGGGTGAAAGATGAAACAAGATACAGCTGCCAAAAACTTTCATTTGCTGCAGCTTGTGGTTATGAGTGCAAACTGAGGGCTGTTACAGTTGGCTGCACTGTTTTTGCTTGGTCTGCATCATTGTGAAAAGTGGGTGTATGTAGCAGAACATAGTATTTTGGGATACTCTTCTAATCTATATTCTATTGAATTTTAGCCCCTTGTTTCCTTGTTTGGAATTACTTCACTTTTTGTCAGGAAGCTGTTCTGCGCAGTGATTGAGAATGATGAAATATTGAATGCTGAAGGGAACTTGTGGACATTCCTGTTTGAGCTCTTTGTTCTAAACAGGCCCAGCCTCAGTTTAAGATCCAGGGTCAAATTTTATCAGATGGCTCAGGACAATGTTGAGATACACATACATCTTGAGGGATGAAGGTGCTCTGTTCTAATGACTGACCTATCCCCATTGTTAGAAACTTTTTTTTTTGATACGTCTATGACTTTGCAAAGGTTGCTTTGTGTCCGTTGCCCTATATCACTTTACAGTGTGCCTTTGAGGAAAATGTGTATTTCCATAGACTTACTATCCTCCCATCACACAGCTGAAACCAGCAATAAATTCCCCTGCACACACAATCCTCCAGGTTTCCCTTCTTTCGAGCTAAACAAACCTATTTTGCAGCTTCTCTTGCACATTGTGTGCCCCAGCCCTCTGATCATCTTGATGCCCCCCTCCTGAGTTTGCTCCAGTATGTCATGGTCTATCTTGTACTGGGGAGCCTAAAATCAAGATGTATCACTCAAAGTGTGAGGTTGCAAGTGCTGAATTGAGAAGAATTAATCAGTGAGGCCATGCCTCGTGCATTCTTTTCAGCAGAGAAGGGCATATTCCTGAAGAGTGCTTGGATTGCATTTTCAGCATGAATACAGAAAATGAAGAGATTGTATCTGAAGCTTTAGTAAATCAGAAACCTCTTTATGAGATGTTCTAGGCCAAAAACTGTTACTGTGTTACTTTCCTCTTGTTAACTTTGTTGTTAGCTCAGAACTCCTGCCATTCCTGTCCTCTTGATGAGCACAAGGCAAGGAAGGTCATCAGCAAGAGATGGAAAACTGTTCAGTGGGAGACTGTGGTCGTGTGTCATGCTTTCTCAGAGACTGAGTAAAAGAGTATGCAAAAGCTGATTGTCTCATCCAAGAATAGCATTTGGCTGCTCGTTTCTTAAGCACTGCCTGAGGAATGAGCTGTCTCTCTTTCTGGAAGTATGCCATAGCCTTTCATTGGGCTTTCCTTTGACTCACAGGATTTCCACCAAAACCTTTGGACTATCATGATACTGCAGTTTTCATTGTACTTACTATGAGGCTGATTTGGCTGAGGTACAGGGCATGAAACTTGAGTTTAAATGCTTTAGGTCATGGCTGTTGCTTTCTCTAGCAGGAGTATGGATTTGACATGTGCTCTTTGTTTGCCATCTGCCCAGAAGGTCTTGTGCTGTAACAGCAGGAAGGCTGTGCAGAAACTGGGCAACCTCTTGCATCTGCCAGATACATCCAATGAGGATGCTTTTGATAGTGTATGTGTAGGGGGAGAGAGGGAACAGATGATGGTGAGGGAACAGCCTTTTGCTATTTTAGTTATGATCTTCTGGTTTTATTTTGCCTATCAACGATGCAGATATGGTAGGAATGTTGTTGCATTCCCAGTAGCATTAATTGTCAAAGGTAAAAAGCATCCTCAAAGCACTGCCCTTTTGTTTCTGCCTCTCACCCAGGTCCTGCTGCTTTTTATGCATAATAAGACCCTTTTCAAAGATTCCTTCCAGAGTGCAGTTTTGGTCTCTGAATAAGCATCTTGAAAAATAGAGGCTTCAGCAGACAATACGTTAGTGTAGTGGAAGCCTTATTCAGCTGATAGAAAGTGTCGGCAACATGAATCTTCAAGTGCTACCTCTTTCTTCTTGGTGAAACTTTGTAGTGCTTTGTTCCGTTAAACAGTTCCAGGTGCTTTCAGGAAAAGAGCTCACAGGAGCTTTCATGGTAACGTGCTAAGTTGCCATTACTCTTTATTAAAAGGGATAATCCTTGGTTTGAAAGGCCTTGGAAGTAGGTTCTGAACTGTATTAAATGAAACCATACCAATAGCATTAGATTTAGTCAGAAGAGAGATAGTTACCATTCAGTACTGCCAGGCTCCACCCACTACAGTAGCTGGAAACCTTTTTGTAGCCTTCTGTGAAATTTTCATGTTGCTTTCTTAAGGAATGGAAACAGGTTTCCGAAACATCCTTGAAAAAGTGCTTGCTAGTGATGGCCATTTTTCATAAGCTCTTTGGGCTACGTGTACCTACTTTCTCTCTTGACAAGCAACTGCTTGAAAGTCATTAGAAATGCTGTTGGTAGTAGTTAAAAGGAAGAAAGAAGCTGTCACTCTTCTAATGCATTGCCCACACTTAAGAGTCCCATCAAACTGCCGCCTTGTACTGCTTCAATGTGTTTCTGGGCTCTCCTTCATTCAAGAACTTGAAGGATGGTCTTCTCAGCTCCTTTGCATGTGCCTGTGGTTGCAGGGTGACTCTGGACATGGATGTCCCTCCAATGGCAAACTGCAGAATCCAGCCAAAGAATTTTGGAGTATGTGTAAGCACCTGAGTGCTGGAAGTGAAAACCTATGGATACAGTTGTATTCCCTGAATGTTAGCTATTCTTTCAGAACTTGTAAAAGCTTACAGTAACTAAAGGTCGGAATTTATTTCTTTTAATGCTTTTTCTCCCCCTTTTAATTGCAGTTCTGTATAACACCTCTTAGACTAAGTAGTTATCAACCATTCTCACAGCAGTTAAGAGTCCTTTGAGAAATGAGCAGGATTTTGGCATCATTGACCCTGCACTGCCTTTTTTTTAACCTGAGCTTTTTGAGGAGTCTTTGTGTTTCCTACAAAAGTCTTGAGAATGCCCAGCCAAGGTAAAAGTCACTAGGACAACATATATTACGTTGTCTTATGTACAAAGCAGGAGCAGCTGAGAATTACTGCACTGACCCATGTTGAAGGTGGAACAAAAGTGAAAAACTTTGGAAGGTTTTATTCACGAACCACTTTTTAATTAATCTTTTATGTGACTTGGGCAGAGGCTATGTGTAATGAAATCCCCATTTGCCTTCTCCTAGAGTAGGTGTACATTTTTCTTTTGTGCATACCATCTATCTTTCCTTAAGAGAGATCACAGGTCAAGCTCTATGTCTATCAGGTGATACTTGCAACCTGTTTGTGGTTTGGTTGTGATACTTGCAGAATCCAGGCTTTGGCCTGACATAATTTACCAACAGTCCTGGCTTACTGGTGTTGTGCCACAAGACTGGAAATTGGCCAATGTGACACCCATCCACAAGAAGGGTAGGAAAGATGATCCTAACAACTACAGACCAGTCAGCCTGACCTCAGTCCCATGCAAAGTCATGGAACAGATGGTCTTGTGTGCCATTACACAGCAACTGCAGAACAACCATGACATTAGATCTAGTCAGCATGGATTTTGGAAAGGCAGGTCCTGCCTGACTAACTTGATCTCCTTTTATGATCCAGTGACTCGACTGGTTGATGGCAAAAAGGCTGTGGATGTTGTGTACTTGGACCTTAGCAAAGCCTTTGACACAGTTTCCCACAATAAGCTTCAGGAGAAACTTGTAAAGCTTGGGCTGGAAAGGAACATTTTATACTGGGT